>CAUJLX010000001.1:12849953-13388408 GCA_963280985.1 Strongyloides venezuelensis
AATTATTGTATCATTTTTATACATCATTCCTAATAAAAGATAGTGATCTGAAATATTTACCATATACTAAATAAATTTATAAATTCTTTTGTTATTTTGGATGCACTTTTGTAACTTATGTCATTTTAATATTTTTTTGAGATAAGAAGGTTTTATTTCTAATTTAATTTTTTAAAAAAGAATTGCCTAATTAGATGAAAAAGATAACAAGTATTATATGGAATCATTCGACTGTATATAATATTTTCGTCAAGAAAATTAGTAAGAAAATTTTTTCTACTTTTAGGGTATATAAAGTATATTTAGAATATTTTGATATGGAATATGAAAGTAATGATAAAGATTACAGTGAATTAGAAAGAGAGTATGGAATAATAGAAAGAGAAGATAACGGAAAAATTCTTTATGATAGTATAAAGGATTGTGAATATAAGCGTGATGAAATTCCTAGTAAAATAATTGAACTAGAAAAAAAGGATCAAGTTTTGGAGTTACAAACAATACTTAGAGATAGGTACGTTTTAAGGACACATATTTTCTTATGAATATTTATTATCATTTTCCTTATTTCATTTTTCCGTTAATTTTTATAATAGTAAAAAAGAAAAAAAATTTTATGACGTTATAAATTGTAGCTTATTATTTTTCATTAGTTTTATAATATAAAGGGCGTCAACAAAAAATTTTTAAAAAAAAAAAAAGTAGGATGACGAAAATGATATTTAAAGAAATTATTTTTGTGGAACGGATTTTTTACTAAAAATGCATTAAAATAGGAAATAATACTTATGATAAGATATAGATAATCAGGTGTGTATATCCTGTTTCTAAAGCAAATTGCTGATAAAAAATTTTATCTGAGAATTATTGAGGACTTATAGGAAAAGGATTACGATAAAATGATATTTTATCCTAGTAAAAATGTCATTTAATTAAACTTTTAATGGATTGTAAATATATATACTTTAAAAGGATACAATATTATATGGACTAAAATTATTTACTTTTAATTAATAATAAATTAATGCTTAAATTGATGGCTTTTGATGATGTTTCTTGACTTAAATTTAGGAAGGCAGTAGAATAAAAAACAAAAAAATATAAGTTTTTTTATTAAATTATGACATGAACACATAAACAGATATATAAAATAATGTTATATTTTTGGAAGATATTTATAGAAAATATAATTAACAAAAATGATATTTAAAATTGATATTTTGTCTTATTTTGATGAGTTTAATACTTAATGTGTGTGATAAAAAGTAAAATAGATAGAATGCTAATATTTTTAAGTTTAGACAATTTATTATTATTAGGAAAAATGATAGATGTGTTTTTAGAAGTATATTTAGATGATTGATGATAATATGAAAAGTAGAAAAAAAAATATATTTTATATAAAAAACGGAAAGTGCATATTTAAAAGAAATGAATTTTTTGTACTTTTAGTGAAACATCTAATTCTGATTTCGTTTTTCATGCTGATCGCCTTATGAGGCTAGTTATTGAGGAGGGATTAAATTGCTTATCGTATAAGGAAGTTGTCGTTAAAACTCCAACTGGAAGATTTTATAAAGGATTGGATTTCAAGAAAGGAAACTGTGCTATATCATTATGTAGATCCGGCGAATGTATGGAGACAGCTATGAGACAGTGTTGCAGGTAAGCTATTAATAAAATTTAAATACTTGAATAATTAATCCTTTAAACCTTAAGATCTATGAGAATTGGAAAAATTTTAATATCAGAGAGAGAACAAAAAGTATTATATTCAAGATTTCCTCAGGATATCAATCGTCGTCAAATTTTATTATGTTATCCTATTCTTGGAACAGGTGAAACAGTAATAAAAGCACTTAGATTATTAAAAGAACATAATGTTAAGGGTAAAAATATAGTTATAATATCAGTTTTTTCAACAACCAAAGCTTTAATCGAAATAGGTAAAGAATTTTCACACGTACGTATTATAACATCAGACGTTGGTAATGTACCTTTTAATTTTACTCAAAAATATTTTGGAACCGATTAAAGAAGTAAAATAAACGAGATATTAAAAAGTTATGTTATAAATATAAAATTTAATGCTTTTAAAAATAAAAATATGTATAATCTTACGATTATTAATTTTCTATTATATTTGTTATTCTTTATTATTAAAAAAATAAAAAGTTATTAAAAATAATGTCTACGTCAGATGAACCATGAAACATTCTTTAAAAGTTTATTACCAATCTTTGTTGTAAACACGCAATGATTTTTTGATTTATAGTTTTAAGAATGTATAATTTATCGCACACTTTTCTGAAATCTTAAAGTACATTCAGGAATAATATTTTATGACATAAAGCTATTTAAAAAACGTCATAAATATACCTCAAATATTAATTATATTTTAAAAGAAAACAAACATAATTTGTTTTTTATTGTATTCCTATAAATGATAATAAAAGTATAATAACTGTTTTATAATAAGCTAATTTTTTAGATTTATTAATAATTTATTTTATATGAGTGAAAACTCAATTTAAGTTAAATATATTTAAATATTAATTGAATATTAGTAGTCATTATAAATAAGCATTATTATTTAGTAAAAAATATCTTAAACAAAATATAAACAATTATTAGGCTTAAATCTTTCGTTAAGTACATTTTAGTATTTTTTTAATAAGTATATTGCATAATCGTATGGCAGATTGGTTTTTAAAACAAAAAATAGGGATGATAAATATGTGAAATATTACAATTAGATTTATACTCTTATTTTTCGTTAGTGATTAATGAAGTTATAAAATATATGTGCCAATAAAGGATTCTTTATCGTAAATAATGACAAAAAATGGACTCTTTAGTTAAAATAAACATTAAAGTAATTTATTATTCTTTGTTTTAAAATTAAATGAAAAATCCTTTTTTAAAGATTAAAAAACCAATAAACATTTTTTTCCATTAGTTTCAAATTTACAAGGAATTCCTCAGTGAGCGAAACTGTTTTAACATTTTTCAAAAATGTAATTAGGTATCATAAAAATTTTATCAGAAATAATACCCTTTAAGACTGACAAAAAATGATAATAACAGTGTCTAGTCTGGAAAGTTAAATGAAATTTAAGGTGAAAGATGAGGATGACTAAACAATCTAAAAACAAAAACGATTTTGTGGCTCATTATTTCTGCCTGGAAAACTTATTAAGCAGTCATTAGCTTTTTGTCTCTAAATAATTTCAATAATAACACTAATAATAATTCAGAAACACGTATCTAATAACAGGAAGAAGTTTTGGTAAATTTCAATAACTACTCTTAAAGATGTGTCTCAATATAAAGACATTAAAAATTTAAACAATATTTATAAAATGTACATAAATGTTGATACAAATAAAAATAAATAAGAAAAAAATTTTTATAGTATTCCATGTAAATTATGAATATTTATAGACAAAAATTGATAATAAAATGTTTTATACAGTATATTTAATAATCAAATCATATTAAGGAATGAATAGAAAACAACTTTGTGAGTAAAATTAAAAAATTTATAGATAGAATGATTATTAATAATCCAATAAAAAAATTTACGGAATCCCACAATACTATAAAACTGCATTTTTATAGTATATTGGAATAAATTTTTTTAATTTAAGTTTATAATATTCTGTTGGAATAAAAAATTATGCTCTTTTATTATTTAAATTAGAAAAAAATGGATATTGACACTTTTTGGTGTTTTGAATTTTTATCTTTTTATTTTATTTAAAAAGTAGTATAATTATTTAAAATACCTTTGTTTTGGAAAAAAAAGCCATTGCAAGGTAATATAATAAAATTTGCATTAGATTTCTAAATAAACATTTTAATATAAGAATGATACATCATTTATATTAAAAGATATGATTGAAAAACTTTTTCTTTTTAATAATTTATAAACTTTTAAAAAATCATAAATATTGAATATTTATATTATAGATAGAAATTTACATATAGTTTTTAAAAACAAAAGACGAATAAAAAAAATTTCACACAATGTCTATAATACATCAAATTTAAACTTTATTCTAGTGAAAAAATCATTTATAATTCTTAGAATATAGACAATACTTCAATTCCTATCAATAACCACTATATTTTTTCACACATTAATATAGTATTTTCTTTTAGTACAAAACTCACTTTTACTAAAAAAACTTTAATCCATTTTTATAAACTTAAAAAACACAAATTTACTGTATTTGTTAGGTATGTACATTTTTATGTTAATAAATAAAAATAAAAATAAAGATTTTATAGTCTAGTACTTAATTACAAAATATATTAATAAGAGAGAAGAAATATATATTTATATATATAAATTTATTCATTATACATAAATAACTTTTTTGAAACAAAGAAATAATTTAATATAACCAAATATTGAAAGAAGTCATTGAATTAAAATTAATCTTCAACAACACCAACTCTCATTTTCAGCCTCAGGTTCAGAACCTTTTTTAAGGAGAATCTTCTTATCCTCAACAGTTTTTCTCTCTTCATCACTTTGAACATGCATTGGTTTTGCTTGCCTCAATTTATGTACTAGTGTCATGAAGATACTCTCTATATGGTCAGCTTCAGAATCCATTAAAGCTGACGTCTCAAAAAGAACCATATCATTTTGATCAGCAAATTTCAAAGCATCATCAATATTAACTTTATGTTGACTTGCCAAATCACATTTATTACCTATAATAATATGTGGTACACATTTTCCAGTAACGATAGCATTTTGTTTACATTGTTCAATCCAAAATTGAAGTGAAGTAAAACTTTGAGGATTCGTAACATCATAAACGAAGACAACTGCATTAACATTTCTATAATAATGAGCTACAATTGATTGTCTGTACCTTTCTTGACCAGCCGTGTCCCATAATTGAATTTTAATAAGTTCATCATCTATCAGAAGTTGGCGTTCTCTAAAATCTACACCAATAGTTGATTCTGTTGATTCAGGGAAACGACCGTTACAAAAACGAAATGAGAGGCATGTCTTACCCACATAAGCATCACCGATTATTATTACTTTGAAAGTTCTCCGACTTTTTGCCAAAGCTTTCAAGTTTGCTCCCGGGGGAATGGAGGCAGTAGCAACAGGAGATTTATATTTATTATTTGGTTCACTTATTGGATATGGAACAAATTTTGGTTTTTTTACTTCATTACCCACGAATGACTGTGGTAATGGCTGTGGAGGTGGGATTGATTCTAGGTGATTAGATTGTCGTGGTGTTTGTTCATTCGAAGACATATCATTTACTTTTTCATTTGTGTTTTGATCCTCCATATTATTATAAGATAAAGAATAATACAATAATGATAAATAATACTTTTGAATAAATATACGTAGTAATATCTATTAAAATTTTAATAGAAGGAAGTTTTATTTTATTTTTATCAAAAAATAATATAATTTTGTCCACGCGTCCCGTGATCGTGGTATACACATATATTATTGTAATACTAAACAGATATTATTTTAACAATTGGTAATGTATACCCTGCTTGTAATATTGTTATTGGAGAGATATAAACAATAGTGTGTTTTTATGAGAATATGTTTCGTTCTTATAATTGTTTCTTTTAAAGTGTCGTTGGTGGTTTAAATATATTTATTTGTTGTTTAGTCTTTCGATAAGCAAATTTCAAATGTGTCTTGGATTATGATAAGCATAATAGTAATATAAAAAGGGTATATGAAAAGCCTTTTAATGTTCAAAAATAACGTAGCTATATTTGTTGCTAAGTAATATTATATAAGTTTTATTCATATTCTACACTATATGTTAAATAATATTGACACTCATTATCTGTTTTAAATATTTTACTGTAACAATTATGAGTAGAATTAGTAATTCAGGTGTAGGGTAGGTTTTTTTTATTTGTAATTAATTATAATGAAGTAATTTGTTTTTAATTTTTATATTTAGAAGAAGTCAAAAAGTTGAGTTAGAGGCACATCCAACAGAGCCTGCAATTATTGTTCATTATACTCCAAATGTTAATGATAGTAAGGGAGCTCCAGTTAAGTCATCACAATCAGTGTAAGTTTTGTCTTACCATATTTGTTAACCTTCATCTTTTAGAATTTATTTAAAAGATCTCAAAGAAAATATTGATGTGTCATATTTGTCAAAGCATATAATGTCAAAGGCACCAATAATACCGGAACATAAGTTACCAGACTTGGAACAATTATGTTATTTCATTGTTAAAAGATTTTTAATGAATTCTGGTAACTCAACGGTAGTTAGTCCTCTCCTTCCACAGACAACAGTTACTGGAGATATAAGCAAATTGGATAACTATATAGAAGATTTGTATGAAGAGTTACCTGAAAAAACAAAAGCATCATCTTACATCTTATCATTAGCTTGTAATAATATAAATTTATCTACACTATTTCAGAATCAAACTTTAATACCAATTTTAGTTAGAGTTTTTAGAGATGATTGGAAGAAGTCATATGATTTAGCTAATAATATAACAATGATATTCGTACAATTTTCTCAATATAATTCATTTCACTCTACGATTGGACAAAATAAGATTGGGTTATTATTTATACAGATGATTGAATTTGAACAAAAAAGGAGAGAGGCATGGTTGAAGGAATTGAAAAATTATGTTGAGAGTGACAAAAATGGGTTAAATAATAGTAATTCAAGGAAAAAATGGGAAGTTGCATTGAAGAAACAATCTCAGTTATTGACATCTAGTTATCAATTGTTGTTGTATATTGCTGATGATATGAAGACAGAAGTTAAAATTGTTAATAAAGGAATAATTAATCTGATATCAAATTGTCTTACCCTCCAACCAACGATACCTTTACTTGTAGTAACTTTAAATTTCCTTTGGAAGTTAAGTTGTTTCATTGAAAATAAACAAACTTTTACTGATGAAGGAATTGTTGAGAAGATATGTTCTAATAAGATTGTCAAATCAAAAGACTTCCGATCAGATGTATTTCTAAGAAAGGTGGTTTTTAAAATATTATTCAATTTATCTTTTGATGAAAATCTTCGAAAAAGGATGGTGAAACAAAATATTATTACATATATTGCTCCATATTTAGAAGGACCTTATGCCTCGATTACAGCAAGGAATTTAATATATCAATTAAGTATTATTGATGACGCTAAGGCTATGATAACATTCTCTGATATTATAACTAT
Source organism: Strongyloides venezuelensis (assembly GCA_963280985.1). NCBI lineage: Eukaryota > Metazoa > Nematoda > Chromadorea > Rhabditida > Strongyloididae > Strongyloides > Strongyloides venezuelensis. The sequence goes on from CAUJLX010000001.1 coordinate 12,857,171, forward strand.
ATTAATGAGAAAGGTTATTGAAAAGAAAGCTGATAATATTGATAAAAGTTTGTTAATAAATGTTTCACTTGAAAAAAGAAATTCTCAATTAATATGTGGATCTAATGGTAAAGGACTAGAATTCTTAATTGATTTGGCGATGGGAAATGATTATAATAGTGATAATAGTAAAGAAGTTGATAATTTATTAATAAAAGTTGTTAGAAATGTTGCCTCACATAATGGTGCTACACAAAATATTTTTAGAGATATTAAATATATAGAAATGTTTGTGGAAAAATTTATGGAAAAATGTTACGAACCTTTTATAAAATTTATAAGTGATAATAAGGGAAATGAAGAAGACTTTTTTAGAGATAATGGAAGATTGAAAGATTATTCATTTGGTTTGGATTGTCTTGGAACAGCTGTCCATATACAAGCTTCAGAATGGGTTGAAATATGTGATAAATATAAAATATTTGACATTTTAAAGAAAGCTTTTATTAGTGACAAGAGGAATGTTAATGTTCCCGATGATATGTTACTTCAATTATTAATGTTTTCATCAACCATAGCTACAACAGAAAATGGAGCTCAAAAAATTTTGGAGTACTCTGACAATTTGATTAATCTTTTAAATAAGAAACAAGAAGATGATGAAATAGTAATACAAATAGTTTATCTTTTTTATAAACTTCTAGTTCATGAGTCATGTTGTCACATATTAATGGATTCTACGAAGAAGAAATCTGAGATAGCTGCTTATTTGATTGACTTGATGCACGATACTAATGAACCAATAAGAAATATGTGTGATCAGGCTTTACAAGTGATATCAGAATCATCCAAGGAATGGGCCAAAAAAATTGATGGTGAAAGATTTCGATGGCATAATGCTCAGTGGTTGGAGATGATAAATGATTCAGTATCGGATATTGAGAACATCGATTTAGCTGGTGAGTCATATTATGACAATGAAAATGTTGTTTTGGATGTCGATGAATTTTTGAGTAATGGAAAAGACTTCGATGATTAGCTTGTTTTTTTATCTCTTTTTGTTATGTATTTGTAAAATAGTTATTATGTTTTTTTTTATTAATAAATTTATGAAATCCAAACTTAACATGAAGTATTTTTTGTTTTGCACTTTGTTACTTCGATTTAAATTGACAGTTAATAATGAAATACTATCACTCAAAAGTTTGGTTTATGACAAAAAATCTTAACCATTAAATATTTTATTTTCAAAATAAAGACTCCCCATCTGGAAAATTAAACTATTCCAGACAATTCAATTTAATTGGTTAATATATATACAATTATATACATAGTAAAAAAAATAAAATAGTTTAAAAAGGCAGTAAATAGTACAGAAAAATACAATATAAAATGATAATAAAATTTAAGAGGAACCACCATAAAGTTGATTATTAAATTCATTTATAAGATTTACATTCTCCTCTCTTTCACAGTAACAACTTAATTTCCCAAGAAGAAGAAGCATTTCTCTTTTGGAGTTATCCTGGATTCCAGAAACAGCGTTGAAAAGGGATTGTGCTGCTTTTCCATACTCTTTATTATCTACATGACGCATCCAGTTGATGGCATCATAAGACTTAAGATAATCATCCACATTTGGGCTCTTCTCATTTAGTAATTCATTGAGCATTTGATTTTCACGGTAGTAGTCATAGAGAGCTATTTCAAAGTTCTTTGAAGCAAACTTCTTCTTATATTTTTCCAATGTAGCTACTCTATCAGACTCATCTAAACCCATAGCATAAGCTATAAGTGTCTTAAAGTCACAGTACTTCTCAGCATTAGTTATTCCAGCATCAATAAAACCAATCTCAATTAAATTACGAATGAGGTAGGAATTTACTATATCCTTAACTCCAGCTTGTTCCTCCAATATAAATTCAATTATTGTGATATAGAATGATTTAAAGGACTTTAAGACACTTCTTCTAGTTGCTACATCATCGATGATTCCAGACATTAACTTTTGGATTTTCAATAAGTTTCCAAGGAATCCATGACGTGATGTCCATGATCTAACTTTAGAAGTTCTTACAACTAAAGCCCATTCCTCAGAACGGTAAGATTTAATCCTATCAAGAATACAAGAAATAATTCCGATAACTTCCATAGCTTTATCGATGGTTTCTGTATCTCTATCACTCTTTAAAATATTTTCAAGGAAAGCATAAGAATGATCAAAGATCTCATCAACTTCTGTAATAAATTTATAGAATGTCTGGATTACAGATAAAGTTTGGTCTCTTTCATTACGTTGGTTGACACAAGAATGTATTACTTCATAAATGTAAGGAGTCGATTCAGGAGAGGTAAACTCAAATATGGCGGATGCACATTGAAGAAGCTCCATCATCTGAACAACATCAGCAAGGTGTTGTGTTTTCCCTAAGCATACATTTGACTCCAGTCCTTGATTCTTAATAAAAGCAATAAATATCTTACAAAGAGCAAGCTTATCTTCCAATTGATTTTGAATCCCAAACATATCCTTAGTTTTACTTGATTTGATACCTTTTGATTTTCTTGATCCAGAAGTCTTCTTTGATCCGTCGTCAACTTCTGAAGATGAATTAACTAAGCATCTCATCATATCTACAACAGTGGATCCACGTTCCTCTGCGGTTCCGGTGTTTTTGAATTCCTCTAGTAAATCAACTTTAGGGTCATCTTGGTAAAATTGGCAAAAGTTTAAGAATCCACTATACAAAAATTTGTACAAAGGTTTTTTTGAGCGCGAAGGCTTCAAGATATCAGCTAAATATTCATCCATTTTCTTCGCTTCAACGAATGATGCCTCAAATCCGATAGGAAGTAGACGTATGTAGGCAGGTCCATCAAGTTCAGCAAAACACACGAGTGTTTCTCCAATAACTTTGTAACCAAAGCATTTCTCTTTAATGTCCAAATGGCAATTGTAGACAATTGAAACATTCTTAAATGTTTGTGTTTCAATCTTGAAGTTTGCAATAACATCCCTGCAGTAGATAAATAATCCTGTCTGTTGGAAGTAGGCAATTTTTATCTTATCCCAGCCATTATTATTTGAGATTGTTTGAACAACAGAAGAAGGAAGATTAATTGGAGATAGCCAATCGAAGTTTGAGATACCGTCGTGAAAATCCTGTGGACGAGTAACCCTTCCAAGATACAATGCGACAGTACTGCTGAAGGAGACCTTTGGACGAGTTGTAAACAAGACATATATACAAGAGTTATCTCCAAAAGCATCAATAATTTGAGTACGCGTATGGAGATTACCAGGTTCATCAATTGTTAGTACACCTTCATAATGCTTTAGAAATTCTTTTGCAACTACAGATCCAGCATCAAATTCCCATATGGAACTGCATTTCCCCACACTATATCCACGTATTGTTGAAGAAAATACCTGGATAAGCGATAAGTCCTCCAGGTGTAGAGCTTCATTGTCCTCAGTAAAAAAGGAGACCTTGAGATAGTTGTTCTTTTCTGCATCTCCCTTGAACAAACTCCTTGACAATCTACTTGTAATGCCCGATCCATGTTTTGAACTTAACTTGACGACGTGAAGTTTTCCTGTCGCAATTTTAGTTTCATTAACAGGTAAAAGTGGTATTTGGTAAACATCACCAGATGCCGTGGTAATGATGAAAGATGAAGAGTCATCGATTACTTTGAAAAAGACTTCAACAACGATATCTCCATCTAAAGGAATCGAGAGACTGACAGCTTTTTCCTCTAATGACGGCCAAAATCTTACATTTCCTTCTGGAGTAACAACTATAACAGACGGTGTTGGGTATGTACTATTCTTGTAGAAAGCGACATGCTTGTCGGAGAAGATCAATCCCGTAATTGGAGCATTAAGTTTATAGGCTTGAAGCGATTCCAAAGTATTTCTTTCACCAATACTTTGACCATTAGCTGTCAAGTCATCCCTCCATACATAGAGTTCTTTATCTCGTAGAGCCCACCCACAGTTAACTGAAGAATCATAGCCTATTACAAGTTCATTTCTATCAATAATTGAGCAGAAGAGGCCTTTTATATGAGTAGGGTAGTTTGAAAGTGAAGGCTTCAAATAAACTTGGAGATCTTTCATTATTTCTGAAAATAACAGGGTTAAAGATAATGAAACTTTGAAGTACGAGTAGAGAATGTTCGAAATGAATTATTGCTTCATTTTGGCGGCAAAAAAGTAACGTTAGAATAAACTTCGAGAAATAAAAATACTTTATGGGCAAGAACATATAGTGAATTCAAAGTATTATGGGCAAAAAATTCTACAGTAGGAGAAAGTGATTACAACGCGTTTCATCAAAATATAGTAAAATAAAAATTAATAACCTAATTATAAAAAAACAAAGTCATTCTGGTTATTATTTCTATTAAAAAAGAGAAAAAAAACAATAACTCAACTAAATTAAGACCATTCTCGGAACTATAGTGGAAAAATAGGGGGAAATTTTTGCATAAGGAGAACGGTGAAACAATAAAATTCAACAACAAAAAAGAATTTTTGAGATGCTGTTTTCAAATAATCTTTTCGAGATATATATGGCTTTATTTTTGGGTTCAAGTCACCCAAAGATTGTTTTTTGACAATGAATGTATTGTGATCACGGTGGGATGGGTAATATGTTTTTTCATGTTTTTTTTTTAGTTTGGAAGATAAAATCTTAAAAATCGACATATAGTATGGTAAATGTACAAACGATGATTTATTAATCTAGCAAGTAAACTAGTTCTTGTGTACTTCATGCACTTTCTTCTTTTATGCCTGTGTTTTGAAATTACAAAATACATTCAGATATTTTTCGAGTGGTGATGTTTAGAATTTTCACTATTAATGAGTGGAATTTTAAAGTTTACAACATAGAGTTGTCATTACCAGGAGGTTTAAAAAACATAGAACAAATTCGATAATCTTAAATAGTTATAAGTGCAATGAGTATATAAAATGAACTCATTACATAAATTTGTTTAGATAATCTATGTTTTGGCTTGGTGGTTAAATTAGTTAATTATCTTAGATTAACATTCTACTTTTTTTTAGTTTACAATTGGAGAAACTAATTTGTATTATTCACTATTTTCAATGATGCTTTTTAACTCTAAACTTTGCCATCTCTTGACGTAAATGTGATTCTCGTTTTTCAAGATTTTGTTAGTTTGTATCTACTTTAGTGGATGAAAAATTATACCATTTATAATTTTGAGGAACGAGGAAATGTTATATATATAAGGAAGTAGAAAGCATAATTTTTAACACTTAATTATATTTTCTTCAAATTTTCTATTTATTATTAAAAAGTCATTGTGCAATGAACTTTCTATAAATATCAAGTCTTTATTAAGAGGATAATTTGATCAATGAACCCTTATACTTCCATTTTTATCTTTTCTTAGGATTATTTTTATCATAACAATAATATTTTTATTAATTTTTTCCATATAAAAGTAATTATTTTGATAATTATTTAAAAAATTCATAATAGAAGAATAGATAAATAGTTTTAACAGTTCAATAAACAATTAATTATTTAAATATGATGATGTATGAAAAAATGGAATATGTCTTTGTCAGGAAGTTTTTAGTTAAGCTTTGCGAGACATATTAATTAATAAATATTTATGTTTGCAATATTTTATAAAAAATAATCTTCATATTTGTGTAATTAATTGAGATGTTTATAAATTTACGATACAGTCTTCTAATTTTTTGAATATTTACTTGGAAATATGTTTTCTACAGTTTTTTGCTGTTTCATAATAATGAATTGGTATATTTATTTTTTTGAGTTATTCTACCAACTTTTTGTTGTCATTTTAAAAGACATGTTTTTGTGGTAGATTAATATTAATCAATCATATACACATCAAACGATTTTTTTATTTTGGTTTTTTTTTGTTATTTTATCAAATATCCCAAATGCCGTCGTAGAGGATGATTATGAATATGTTGAAAAGTATCTAAAAATTGAAAATATTTCTTTTATTTGACACCACTTTTTAATAAACATCATCCAAAGGGAGGTTTTTGATTTGTGGACATTGATCATTTATTCATATGTGAAAAATAAAGGTTTTTCTCTTAATGTTACCTTTCTCATGAAGTGGAAATACTTTATTTGATATAATAAAGGTATCTTACATGAGATTATTTTATAAAAATAAAACAAACAAATTATATTATGGAACTCTAACTCAATTTGTAAATTTTTTTTGATTGTAGTTTGAAATGTTTTTCTATTTTTGAAATATTCATTTAGAAATTTTATTATGTTTTGTCATTTTTCATTGTGGTTGAAAGATCCAAAAATCTTCCTCAATATCTTTCATCGTAGGTGCTCTATATTGCCTTCCAATTTCTAACAAGAAATGGTGAGAAACACAGCAATAGAGGTCAATTATAAAGAATGTTTTGTCAATAAGTGTTATTGAAGATTTTTTTTTATAATTAGTAATATTGTCATTGTGTTATCGTAATTTCCTCTACTAACAGAAAGGTACATCCCTTTAACTGTCATTAAAATTGTTATCACTAAATAGGCCTTCAACATTTTCCATTAAACAAGAAATAGCTAAATAAGATAAATCTCGATATTTAAATAATTCACTTATGTCTGGAGTAAAAAAAATTGTGAATGTTTAATAATATTAAATATTTGCGAAAAAAGATTAATAAACTTAAAATCCAGTAAATAAAATGATAATTTTGTCTTTCCTTTTCTATGATTAAACCAAAAGGAAGTTGAAGAAATGTTAGATATATTAAAATATAAATCAAATTCATAAATTGGAATTTTTCTATATTTATCAATAAAAAGAATAATTTTATGGGAGTGATAGATAAATAGAAATTTAATTACAGATGTGAACGATTGAGATAGAAGGATAATAACTAAGTTGTAAATAAATAGAAAAATTTTTTGGTTTGGAAGACATTGAAAAATGAATGTGACAAGTAGAGATGATAAAAAGAAGTAATATATCTTATAATTTTAAGAAAAATACAAATTAAAAGTAAAAAAGACGGAGAAGATGATAGCAATAAGTTATTATTAAGAAAGATATAAATTTTGAATTATTTAAATTTCAATAACAGGAAATTAATAGTTTTTATCTTCTAAAGCAAGATCGCTAATTTATCTTTGACGTAATCAAAATAAAAAAACAAATGTGATGTAATAGAAGGTGAAATGTAATATTTTTCGTTATCAAATTCAATAATATTGCATCTCTTTATGTTTCATAATTTGTGTAAAGTTTAAGAATAAACTTTGATAAAATAAATAAAATGTTATGCTTATTTTACTTTTGGCTATATGCTTATCTTATATTTAAGTTATATTCTATGAAATTTTACTCTTATAAAATATGTAAAAAGTATTTCAATGAGGTTACCAATCCATTCACCTTTTTTTTAAAAAAATTTAACGTAAAATTAACAACATTTGGTATAAAGAAAAGCTCTCAATCGAAAGTATATTTTTGTACTTTTTATCAGTATAAATTAAAAAAAAGAAATAAATAAATGTATTAATTCAAGATAAACTTTTTAATACAGAATATAAACTATAAAAGTAAAGTACAATGGGAATAATTTCTATGAAATTTCCCTTTAATTCTAAATGTTTTAAATGTTAAGTAATTGGATAAAAAGATATTTAAAAATTATTACTATAATAAAATTAAACTATTACTATGTTTACATAATGAATCTTTGATTTCCTTTATTTACTTTACTAATAATTGTTGTTCTTTTTGTTTGTTATCAAAACACTTTTTATGTTTTAAAAGTCGTTGTAATCTCGAAAAATAAAATTTACAACCTTTAAAGAAGTGGTTTTCCATTTTTTAAAATACCTTTGTATTGAAATAAATTATTTTAAAAAAATTTAACTAAAATCACATGTACTTTTTGATAGAGCTGATAATATTAAGAATTAAGAGGATAGAAAAAGTTAATTTTATGTGTTACTATTTATGTTAGAATAAAAAATAATTTTTAAACTAATATGAGATACTTCACTTTTAATGAAAACTTTATTGTTGTTGTGGTGCATTTTATATTTTCCTTAATATAACATGCAATTTTTAATCTTATTATGCTATTTTATCAGCTAGTTTTTGCAAACATATTTAAAGGTTTAGATGATAAAAATATTATTTTGCTATTTTAATTTTTGGAGGAAAAAATATAATAGTATTATTTTAATGATTAAGCATATATCATATTTATTTTTTCTTTAAAAAATAATATGATAAAGTTAATAATAAATATTTTACATTTTTTTCAATAACATTTCAATTTTTTTACATAAATTAATTTTTTATTCTACTATAAAAAAAATAAAAAAAGATTATTTTCTATTTTTTTATTTCTAATTTGATGTAAAATAACTTTTTGTAGGAAGTCTTGTATGTTAACATATTTTCCATACTACAGTATCTTACTATTTAAAAAGAAAAGAAAGTACTTTTATTGCTTTTTTAACAATAGTTTTGACTTTAAATCAATCTTCAAATCATTTTTTGTACTATTATATGTCATTTTCTTACTGAGTTGAAAAATTATTTAATATTATTAATTCTCTTTTGTGATAAATAATAAATTACTCTTGTATTACTTAGAGATTTGAAGAAGAAGATCTATGTTATAGTACAACAATATTAACATGTTGCGATTTTTTTAAAAAATATAACAAAAAAAAATAAATAAGATGATATATAGAGAAATTAATTTTACTTCCTTAACAACCTCACTATGTTAAATGTATAGATCATTTAAATGTACTTGTCTTTTAAGCATATATAAATATATGTTTCATAGAACATTAAAAAAATTTACTTAAACTATCTTTTTTAATTTTTTATTAAACTTAAAGTATATAAGAAGTTTAAGCTTTTGATAAGAGTATCTTATCTATACATGAAGATTTTAATATTTTAGTGTTATTTAAAAAATAAAAGACTATTATCGTTTTTTACTAATTTAGAAATTATTTTTCTTTTTTCCTTAAAAACGTCTTTCACCCATTTTGTATAATTATTGAATTATAATAATATTGTTACTTTAAAAAGCAATTACTAACTATTTAATCATATTATTTTTCAAATACTTATAATGAAGAAAAGTAATAAAAATTTTCAAATTTAAGTGAAAATTATGTATATTTGTCAATAGTTAAAAAATATACTTTTAGGGGCTTTCTGGATAAGAATTATATATAGATATACAAATTCATGTATATAGTTATATAATAAATAAATATGCAAAAAGGGTAAAACTGAGGAAAATTTGGGTTTTTAGAATAAATGACGATATTTTTTAAACAGTTATTTAAAATAAAAATCATCCCATAGGGGGTTTAATTTTAAAAATTTTATAATAGAAGAGGATAACTTTCTATTGCTACATTTATTATGTCCAGTATTGAAAATGATAACTGAGTGAGAAATGAATGTTTAGATAGATGTATTATTATTATTATAATATTTCAAAGTGTTTTGTCCGTTGGAGTATTTTTGATTGTAGTTTTTAAAATAAAAGAAACTTTTTTGCTTCATGCTCATTGATTTGGGAATTAAAATTTATTATGATATTTTTAGAAAAAAATAAATTTAATGTGTTGTATGGAAAATTTTAAATTATATTCTTGATAACTGTTTGTTTTTTTAAATAATTTTTTTTTGTTTTTTATCATCTGAAAAAGGGAAATTATAAATTTTTCTAAATAAGAAAGTTAACAAGCTAAGAAATTTCCTCCATATTATCTATCTTATTCATTGTTATCACTGGTTCAAATGAGCTATAATTATACATAAATTTTTTTGTAGGTTTTCAATGATATAATCCCATGAAATTATTTGTACAATAAAAGATCTTTAGAAAATTTAAGTTATTTCTAGTTCATTATTATTTTACAAAATTAGTTAATTTATGATTCTTCTTTATTTTGCTTTTTTTCTAAAAACAAAATAGTCTAATGTAAATATTTTTAGGCTATATAATTTATTTCCTCCCTTTTATTGCAAGAAAAATTTATTGTTTAAAAGGGTAACTACAATCAAAAAACATTTAGTCTCTTAATTTAATGTTAGTGTTATGGATATAATTTAATGATAAGAAAAGCAGATATATCTCCTTATATATAATATTTATGGAAGTTAATTTTATAAATATTTTAGCTATGTTAAAATTGTTCACCAATAAAAGGATTGATAAACATTTTATTACTATGAATTAAATATTATTTATGCAAAAACTTGTTTATTTTTATATTTATTATTAAGTAAATTGCCATCATTATATTGAATTACAGTATATTCTGCTAGAAATCTTATTTATCCTAAGTTATATAAAGGTATAACAAAAAGATTGAAGAGAGAGAGAGTGATAAATGAGTAATTATATAAATTTCAATAATAGTATTACTACATTTCTTTGTATCATTATCCCCTGATAAAAGTAAGTTTGATTTTAATTAGATGAGATAGGAAAATTTTAATTACACCACTCTATTTTATATGTGCAATTATTTTTTTTTCATTTATTATTTTATAATTAGGTTCACACACCAATTAATTTACTAAAATTTCATTTCTTTTAGTAATATTTTAATAAATAATATTTCTAATAAATATTTGATAATTTTTCTACAAAAAACACATATTTCTATAAATTATAATATTTTATTATTAAGTAAATATATTAAAAAATTAATATATTTTTTATCATTTAATTATCCTTTGTAAATGTTGTATGAAGGAATATATTATAACATATGAAAGTAAATATATAATAACATCATAACATATTTCATTAGCTAGTTATGATTATGAGATAAAAATTGTTTTTTTTTGTGAAGAAATAACACATGTACTTACTATTTACTACATCTTTATATATGTCATCACCGTGATTAAATGCATTTTTTAATATTACTTACATTAATATATGGCATAATAAAATGAAATGAAAAAAATACATATTCATTTATTATTATTTACGTAAAGGCACTGGAATGTTATTATATAAAATGTTTATTTTTTATCACGTCAAGGTGTAATAATAAATAATTTTTCCTTCAAAAATGTAATTTTAATGAATAGGGCGTAGGATACATTATAAGTTTACTAATTTTTTTATTCTTTCTTTTTCATTTAAAGCTTTTTAGTTTTTACCATATTTTATGGCAAATTAAATGCATATTAATATATTATTATAATATAAAAACAAATTTACTTTTTTTCTTCTTGTTTTTTAAAATGTATTATATTATATTAAATTTTGTAAAATATATTATTAGTGATAAATTATGTTATAAACTTTTATTTTAGTTAATTATATTTTAAAAGAAATGGATATTGAAAGGGTATTCGAAAATATGGATAATAGTAGTCATATCCTAAAGAATACTATTAATAATTTAACAGAAACCCTTACTTATGAAGATCAATTACCAATGGATGAGGGATATCAAAATGGCATTTATAAGCAATTTAGATTTTATATAAGATACATTATTCCTGTTTTTTGTGTCATTGGAATCCTTGGAAATTCCATGGCTTTAATTATTTTAAAAACTAATTATTGGTTAAAAAGATTAACTTCTAATGCTTATTTGACTATGTTATCTGTATGTAGTTGTATTTTTATTTCATGTCTTTTTATTGTATTCACTGATACAGCTATTAATACATGGTCATTCTATTCATCATGGACCTATGGGTGCAAATTATTTACCTTCTTGCCACAGTCATCCGATTTCGTTTGTAGTTGGATGATTTGTTGGGTTTCCTTCGACCGTGTATTAATTTTATACCGTCCAAGTAAGTCTTTTTTCATTCGTTATTTTGTAAAATTAATTTTTTTAGAATTACGTAAATACGTTTGTAATAAAAAATTTGCCAATTATGCTATACTTGGAACAATATTAATAGGAGCAATATTTTATTCATGGTGTTTTTATTTAGCTGATATCGAGTATGATATTGATGGTAGACCGTTTTGTGGATTACGGAGTGATGAATATGTTTTAGGTATCTCACTTCAAGATATTGCAAATTTCTTTCTGTTTTTTGATCTAACAATATGTACAATACTTCCATCAATATTTATTGTTACTGTTAATTGTTTATCTATATATAGATATAGAGAATGTATGAAAATATATGCTTCAGGTGTTTTAAGAGTTAGATTTTTAAAAGTTCCGAGCACAGAGACAAATGAAAATAATTTACAAACAGGTGGAGAGAATGGTATTGACGATTTAACACATACCAGAAAAACATTATTTGGTATGTCAAGCATGGGGGGAGGTTGTAGTGGGCAGTCAACAACAAATACGAATACAAAATCAAAGAAAAAAGGTAATAAATTAAAAACATCTGATCTTACATTAACAAGATCACTTCTAATTGTAACAAGTACCTTTATTTGTCTTCAATTACCTAATTATACCTTAAGAATCTATCAGAATATTTTTAATATACCACAAGAAGATCAACCATTCAATTTTATACTTTTCATGTCCCATATTATTTATTATGCTCATCATGCTGTACTTTTTTATATGTACATATTTTGGTCTCCACAAATGAAGAAACAACTGAAACCCACAGCTTTAAAATTAATAGAATGTTATTGTTGTAAGGCTGTTCCTGATTTTGGACATGGTCAATCTGTTCCATATATGAAAAGAGGTGATCGTAATTATTTTCAATATTAAATTCTTTTTTAAATTTTTTATTCGGGTTGTCACGTATTTATATTATTATTATAATAAAATATTTATTATTTTAACATCTTATTTACATTTTCTGGTTCATCTAATTATACAATAAGGTGGATTCTAAAACTTAGTGTCAAGTACGAGGTTAGATTTTTCATATAGGAGTGCACAAAGTGGTTCCCAGAAGTTGTCTTTTGGTTACGCATGTTTGTCTTCAAAGTATATAAGACTCAAGACTTTACGTTTGTAAAATTTGGACAATAAGTTGAGTTTTATGAGGCAATTGATAATGTGGATTATTAATATGTAACGTAAATCGCTTCTATTTTAATATTCAAGAATTCCATTGATATTAATACTCTTCAAGTGGCATAATCTGTACAATACTCTTCATTGAAAATCTAATCAAACAATCTACCATGGAACAACATTAAAGGGTACTTTTCCGTTTGGGTAGGGCAAATTTTTAAATTATTTTTTGTTAATAAAATGTGGTAAAATAAAGCGGTTTTTAATGATTATACAATACTTTTCCAGTGATACTGTGAAAAAAAATGAAAGATTTTGAATATCTTTGAGGCATAAATAACTGATAATGCACACCAGTCATTTTGGTAGTATATACCTTTTTTAAGTTATGAATTTTTTTGAACTTTAAGATGGGAAAAGTGATGATATGATAAAGTAAAGTGGTCTAAAACGATAAGATGATACTTTCTCATTGATAATGAGAAAAAAAAATAGAAAAATCTAACCAATTTTCGTTAACTTTATTATGTGAAATTAACTACGTCTATATACATTTAGTGAGATGTACAGTAAAAATGTTGAACAAATCATAAACACAATGGCCAAGTAGAGAATTTAAAATCCTAATGGCTATTGTTGAGATATAAAAATTAAAAACGTTGATGAGTAAAAATTATTAAAAACACCTTGTTCTATTTATTTAGTTAATAAAAGCATAAAAAAATTTATTTTAATATTCAAACTTAACATTTCAGAAATTGCCCTACCCAAACGGAAAAGTACCCATTAAAGTAACACTTAGATGTACTCCCACATGGAAGGTATGTACTTATATACAATGATAGAAAACTGCTCATGTTCCATCTTGAATATGGAATATCTTGTAAATTTTAATGAAAAGATAAATTTTTTGAGGAAGTAAATAAAAATAAGAAGGAGATTATACTTTATTAACGGACATATATTTAATCAATAAGAATATTTAGAGAGATCTATTGAAATAACAGTAAAAAAAATAAGATAAAAAATTTTAAAATAATAATATTTTCAATTAACATATAATGACAATAATATACTATATTAAAAAATATATGTTGGTGTATTTTTAATTTCCACCATTCTCTTCCTGTGACTTCTTTCTTTCGGCTTCCTCCTTTAAAGATCTCTCTTTCCATATACTTTTATTTTCTTGTAAATGTTTTACCCATGGATTTGGTATTTCAAGTTTACCATAATAATTAATTGGTATACGACGTAATGTATTTATTGGTGAAACGGATGGGCTTTTGCTAAAATAAATAATAATAATAATAATAAATAAATAAATAAGAAACTTACAGATCAGGTAATGGTGAAACACTGGTAGAAGTACCATTATCATTAGAATTTGGTGGAAATAAGCTATCATTGGATGGTAAAGATACTAATGGTTCAACTAATTTTGTTAGCATCTCACTACAAACCGACATTGTAGGATCAACAATAAAGTCAATAAAACCAATCTGTGAATCAGCAACATGAACTGTGTGCCTGTCGCAAAGTGGAGAGTATGGTAATCCCATACTGGCTTCTAAATCTCCCTGCCTAAAGAACTCCTCTAAAACTCCCTCAGTCCACCTATAATGTAAATCCCAAGGTTTTGAAGGATGTGATATATCGCAAGCATGGACAATTAAGCATAGAGCTTTTGTTTTATCAATACCTTCAGGAAGTGATAACATATTTTTCATTGTTTTGATTTGAACAAAATGTGTTGACATATCAGTTGCAAGGACTATTTCAATAACTATATTTCTAAATTCTCTAAATTCTTCTCTTGTCATTCTTTCGGTTATATTTTTGTCATCTTCTTTAAGTAACCTAAAACACGAAGATACATGGTGATTCTCAAGAACGGAACGATCATTGTATAGTAAAGCATATTGAGACCCGGATTGTATATGAAAACTGTTTGTATGGCCCGTATGTTCATAGTCATGAATCATTGCACCAAAAATAACAGCAAACATCTCTAAATCACCTAAACTTGATGCTAAACCAGTTTGTGATAACATATAATGTGATGATTGTGTTACATCACAAGCATGAACAATATTGTGATAAGGATTATTGTGTCTTGAGTACCCTGCTTCTAATGCTAGAAGATAATTTTCTAATGTCTCATATTTAATCTAAAAAAATATATATTAAAATAACAAATTAAAATTTTTCATGATATTAAATTTTGTTTTGTCTAGTGTTATAAAGGAGATAACAAAAATAAATTAAATTTATTATTTACTTACTTTAAAGCGATCTAAGAAACCATATCTATTGAATAATTCAAAACCAACATATTTTAAAGCATGTCCATCAGTTACTTCATTTAATTGGAATGAATTAAAGTCCCAATCGTTAATTTTAGAAAGATAATTCTGATACTCATTTGGTATTGGACAAGGAATAGTTTGTTGCCTACGGAATAATTTATCAAAGAATATTCCTGTCCTTATGGCATTGGCAACTGACTTAAATTTCGGTTTTTCTCTTTTTGTTTGAACAGTTTGTCTTGTAAAGGTTGCTGCGAGCCATTCTCTAACTTCATCTGGTACTGTTTCCGGGGTAACTTCCGCTAAATCATCATCCTCATCACATATTCTCCTCGTCTCGTCCATATAAGCAGTCTCCAAGACCAAGGCAGCATATTCGATGTTTCTTTTTAAATCTTCTAATGGTAGTTGTCCAGAATTAAGTTGATGGAGGATATATCGTAATCTAAAAATATAAAGTTTTTTCTTTATTTTTTTTTGATAATAAGATTTTTTAACCTGCAGGCATGTTTTCTAAGTATAAGCTGATAGAAGCCATATGCATCTCCAACAATCATCTTTTTAAATTTAAATATTATTACTAGATGATTCTAAATATTAGTTACTATGAAATAAGAAGTTCTATCAAAAATAATTTGAATATGGAATGTTCTCTAGAAATGCTTATTTAGAGAAAAATAATAATTTGTGAATAAATAAAGAAAACTTTTTATTTTAAGGTAAAAAATTGTTATAGATATTTTTAATGCTATCCTCTTTTAATAATCTAGACTTAGGAAAATTTAATCTTTAATCATATACGAGTATTTTTATTATTAAAAAGGATATGTTATATAAATAAAAAATTATTATGGCAGATTTGATAATAAGAGTTAACAATGACTGAATAGATGATATTTCTACATATAAATTTCTATGGTTATGGCATAATATTAATATGAAAGTTTTTGATGAAAACGCATTATTATAGTAAAATAGATTTCAGCGTCATTATGTATTTTGTATATTTATGGTGTTATGATAAAACACTAAAATGAATAAGGTGTGTTTAAAGATGATGACATCGATAGAGAAGATGAAGTAACAAAATATATTATTTAAATATGATGAGATATATGTATTATGATAAAATATGGTTTTAATATTCTTCTTAGAAGTGATATATATGTATTTTATTTGGTAATACATAGATAATATCTGATAGGATATTAATAGACTACACTTAAAAAAGTTTTGACAAAATTTTTAAGAACATGCAATTAATAAGGAGGTATATTAAAAATATAAAACTATGTTAAGGAGGATTTTTAGCTTCCGGAGATATTTTAAATGGTAAAAACATGTTTAAATGTTAAAAAGGAAGATATTTTTAAAATAAAATATCACTTTTACATTATACATATATTAAAATATATGTATGGTGACTTTTTAATGATAAAGATAATTTCAGTATATTATTAAGAGGAAGAACTATAAGGATTAATACATATAAATTAGTTTATCTTAAAAAATTTTATAATTACATAGTGAAAATCTTTTTTTTTCTCTCCCTTCCTCTAAAAAAAATTTGTTTTGAAAAATAAAAAAAGATGATTTAAATGCAATAATAATTATTTTTATGTATGCATTTCGCTTCATATCATTTAAAAAAAGATAGAAAAAAAAACATACCGTTTAGCTGTATAAATTCCAGCATCACATTTAGTTTCATCATTATCAAATCTAGCAACTTCATTATTAGATAAATCTTCACACTCCTTCATAAGTAAATTTTGCCTCTCTTTCGTAGATTTAACATTTCCTCCAGGACATGATCTCTTATATAATGTTATAGGTCTACTATTTTTAGTGTTGTCAACTAAAATATTATTCATAATTATATGATAAGTTTCATAAAATTTAAAGAGATATTTTGTCTAAAAAAATATTATTTTTCCCTTTGTTGTATGTGTTTGAGTATCATCAAGTTATAGTTAAAATTTTACATTCAATTGATGCACTATTTTCGATGATATATAAAATGGCATCTGACAATTTTCGGATGTATCAAAAAAAATTCAATATATTATAAAATGAATTCAAATGATACATTAAAAGTATATATATAATATATATATATACAAAATTTATATAATAAAATTTTTGGAATTTTTATAAACTGAAATTTATTTTTATAATATATATTTTGAATATATTTATATTGTATATAATAAAATAAAATTAGAGTAAAAATATGAAGTGAATAAGTACTATATGTAGTTTTATTTATAAGTTTTGTAAAAGAGAAAATTTAAAATTATAACAACAAACTATGTATCTTTAAAAATTTAATGTAATTTTATTTTAACAATAAACTACTACGAAAAAATATAGATATTTTGAATTGTCTAAAGTGATAATAATAAGAAAATATTGAAAATAAAAGCATCCTGTTTTTTTTAATAGTGTTGTTAAATTTTTACCATCATTAATAATGAGAAGGATTCTTTTGAATCAAGAGTTAGAAAGCTTAATATATAAAAAAGATTCTTAACAATAATATGAAGATATTTTGAATGGCTTTTAACAAAGAAAAAAATGTATCTATTTTATTTTGTTTAATGAAGGATGGTCTTAATATTTAAAATAAAAGGGGGAGGGAGATGTAAAAGAATGGGTTAAAAATAAGCTAAAAAGGGAAAAAAGGGTTAACATTTTTATGATCAAAAGAGTTAAATATGAAATAGAAAAACTTACTGTCAACAACATATTCCTCATCACCACATTGTATTTGGTATCTTTTTTTGTCCTCTCCAATACCTAAAAATAAAATAGAACCCAAAAGGTCAATATAATTAAATTTAAATAAGAATAAGCAAACTTTTTTTACAACAGCCTTTAAGTTTATTTTTAATGTTTGTAAAAACCATCTATAGTTCCTCTCTTTTCTCGTTTTTTTTTGTTTCAATATTTAATAACAAAAATAAATTTATATATTTATAGATTAATTATATTGTTTCTTCTAACTATGATAATGAAATTTTGAAGGTTCATAGAAAAAAATAAATGTATAAGTTTTTTTTTAAATATATTTATATATATTGTAAAAATAGCGTTAAATATTTATAAATATCCAATATTGAAGTAAGGGTTTAAAATAACAAACTGTTATTCTAAGGATTTATAAAAATAATATATTAATTGAACAGTATATCACTGAAATATATGTTTTAGAGCGAGTAAGAGTATATGATAAATATTTTAACCATCTCTTTTTGACATTTAAATTAAAGTAAAATTGAATGGTAAATTACTTTAAAAAGAGATATACATTTATATATATGTTTCTTGAGTTTTTGAGGGAAATATTAACTTTTAATTGAATATAGTAATGGTTTTGGAGACATCTGGAGTATTTAAAAAGTATAATTGACAAAAATTTTTAAATGATTAGTTAGAGTGTTAGGGTAATATGTTCAAAATTAGTGTTACAGAGTGACAAATGATTTATAGGGTTTATATATTATAACATGAAAAAACCATCTATTTAAAAAAATTTTAATTTTTTTCTACCAATGACGAATAGTCCATACTACATGTTTTGATTGTAAAATAATTTTAATTTGGAAAGAATTCGGTTTTGTTATGAATAATTGATTGTTAAGTAAAAGGTTAATGTCTGGCGAATAAATTGAAAATATAGTAAGGATGCCATAAGTACATTTTAAATTATTAAATAATTTTGGTCTAAAGTTGATCATTGATCACCAAATATCAAAAGGTGATATAATAAAATTTGATAAAAGTAATAAAAATTGTAACATTTTATGGTATTTTAAAGGTTGTAATATTAAAATTATCAAAATATTATATCATTTTATATTAAAACATAATAAAAATAAATTAGGAATGTATAAATGTTACTTTAATTTAATAGAATAATAGATACATTATATTTAGAATAAACAATTGATAAAAAATATGTGCTTGCATATGTAATACATTAATGTTATAAAATGATAATAAAAACATATTTTAATTTACCATTTTCTTAGTGTCATAAGGATTGAAAATAAAAAAATATGATAAAAAATATGATGATGATTAAAAATAATATTTAAACGGAAAAATGATGTATTTTGGTATATAATCAAAAATGAAATATAAATATTTTATACCATAAGATGAAAATTAAAAAGTTAATTGTAAGCATTTTTTCGAAAAAATAGAATATTAAGAAAAGAGTCTTTATCTGGGTATATATTAGACTTTTCATGTTATATATGTCCCATTTTAAATAAAATAATATAAAATATATGTGTGTATTACAACAAATAAATGAGTATAGTGTTTTTTTGTTTCTTTAAAAAGTTTTCATTTAAGATTGATATATTGCTTATAATATAGAAATTTTAATAAATGTTAATCGTAAATGTAATTTATTTTTAATATTATATACATTTTTAATTGAATTGTGTAAAACAAAAAAATATAAAATATGAATATTTTGAAGAATCAATCTTTTTTCCTAGTATTTATTTAAATGTATAAATAGGAGAGGAATTAATTGCTAATTTTTAGATTTTTATCATTTAACTAAAATAAACTTTATTCTTTAATATTGTTTTGTTACTTAATTATATATTTATTTTATATTTAAAGGTTAAAACGTACCAATTTTTGTTGTGCAAGACAATTGTTGCCTCATCTTCATTAACATATTAATGAGATTTTAACTCCTTTTTTTTTGATAAAAATTTAATTTGTTAACCGTTTTTTGATTAAAATAATATATAAACAAGAGGATGATAGATAAAATAATTATTTAAATATTTATTTTCAACATCTATACTATAAAAAAAGAATCAAATAACTTTTTTTTGTAAAATAAAACAATGATTATAATAAAAAAAATAATATCTACTCTTTTTATCCTTTATTTTTATTACAATAAATATTTTTGATCATTTAAAGATAAAGGAAGTATGGTATTATAATAAAAGTGAATGTTTTTTATTTTTTCTATTATCCTCAATAATAGGTTATTATTAAAGATAGAGTATATATTTTTTATTATGTCAATTATTATGTAAATAAAAAAGTTATATATATACCTTTAAAGAAAAGTAGCAATAATAACAATGATGATAAGGAAAAGTTTGTCTAATCTATAAGTTTGAAGGTAAAAATTTTGTTAGATGATAAAGGTTAAGTATCAAGTTGATCAGTAAGCATTTTTTATTGTTAATAAAATGTTCTTTGTCTTTTGTGGGTGTCTATTGACGGAAGAGATCAAAAAATTCTAGTTTAAATAAATATAATAACGTTACTTTAATATTTGTCTATACCTATATTATACTGTTTAAGGTTTTTTTACCAAAAGTTAAGAATAGGAAAAAAATAGGTATATGATGTAAAATTATTTATATGTATTAAGTATTAAAGGGAAAGGAAAGTACAAGTAAAATAGAGACTCCTTCTATATATATAGATATAAATGTATATTATATTTTTTTGATAGAATTAAAATTGCAATGATAAAAGAGGAAGGAGAAAAAGCCATTAAAAAAACATTGCATTTTGGGAAAGAAAGAATTTAACAAGTACAATGTTATTATAAAGAAAGTTTTGGTATCTGATATTAAATTTTTTTTATCATTTCAGTAGATTGTCAAAATATCTTTTGATGACAAAAGTAGATGATAAAAAAAAGATGAATTATTGAAAAATAAACACTATTCTAATGTTTCTATTTTTTTAATATTTTTTTTAAAATATTTACTATGAGAATAATGTGGTGGTAATTTTTGAGGTGTCTTTTATCATGTGTCATACTGAAGGAGGGAGGAGAAGGAAGAAATAACATATACATATTTATATTTTTAATATTATACCTGATCAAAATGTAAAAGAAAGATGAGACATAAAATTTTGATAGTTAAGATAAAAATGATAAAATACTTATGTACTAAGGAATAGGTTTAAAGTAAAAAGTGAAAAGAGGGTAATAGATAAATAAAAATAATATAAAATCAAATTATATATTTTTCTTTAATAATTTTTAAAATTTCGTATAATATTATATATATCTTTCCCTTCTAAAATGTCATTTGATGCTAAAGGGTAAAAAGGCAAATTTTACTATTTAAATGTATAGGATAACAATTATTATATTTTATCACTCATGATAAAAATTTTCTCCTTTTGATATTTATTTATAAATTCATATGTACATATAGTTAAAAGAGTTTTTATTAATTTGAAACTTGTTGATATACGACATTTGTTGTTTAGTGCCTTTTAATATTCTATAAATTGACTTTGAAAAAGATTTTTTTCTCAATATACATATGGATTTTGATACAAAAATATGTAATCGAAAGTGATACTTAAATTTTTTTTGATATGCAAGTTAATGATAAGTGTGATAATATGAATAAAAGATTTGTTTCATCAAAAGTTTTATCTCATTATACAACATTTTGAAGATGTACATTTTCTAACAACCAAATTTATACATATAATTCTTTTCTGGTAATTAGGACGTCAAAAGAAAAAAGAAATGTAATTAAATTGGGTTGATAAAGTCATACTACAATTGTATTTATCACAACCAAAAGAGGATACAATTGTCCATGATGACGGAATGAATTAAACGAAATACTTTTATATATAGTATAAATTATTTAGAAAGTATAATAATTATATTTTATAAGAGACAGACGGAATTAATTCTTAAATTACCAATACTCAATTTTTAAGGAAGAAGTGTTTTTAGATTGAAATTTCTAAGAATTTATAAATAACATAATTAATAAAAATCTATTTATTGATCTCTAAAAACAATAACATATTATAATATAAATGGAAAATAAAGTTACAAAATTTCCATGTCCAAGATGGCATGTAGATGATATTCTTAATGGTATGTCTATGTCTTTTATTTTAAGAGGGTAAAAAAATACATTTATATTTTTTTAATTTATATATTTTTAGATGAAAAAGTAATAAACAAAAATGAACCAGTAGAAGGATATAATGTTTATCCACATGTAACATCATTTAAGACTTTTGGCATCTTGTGTACTTACTTAATAATACTATCATATTTAATTAGTTGGGTCTCCTATACCTGGAATAAAGTAGAACTTAAGTATGTTCTTTATGATAGAGCTCATGTAAAATATGGTAATATGTTTTTTAAATGTTATATTTATGAAAATGATAATAGTGGCGTTATTCCGTCATTATTCAATTTGCGTCTTCTGGTTCCATTTCCAAATTATTTTATGAGAATTTCTGTTTTAACATTAATAATAACAAGATTTTTTATATCTTTTGGCCATCATATTGGAGCTAAAATAAGAAAAGATAAAATAATTAGTGAATTAAGTGGTAGAGAAAGAAAAATTCCTAAAATAGATAAGTTGAAGGATTATGGGAGATTTTATGGTAAAATTATTCCCCTTATACCAGCGGTTTTTGCATTTGAACTACTTTCTTTTGGAATGGTCCTTATTATTCATCCAGCTTTAGATAGTAAATGTAATTTTTAAAAAGTTTATTGTTTTTTTTTTCAAAAATAATATTATTTTTTGTGATTAATTGTTCTTTCCTTATTTTTCAGTAATTTATAAGAGTTTTTTCATATCATATTTATTTTTTTCAATTTGTCATATGGTTTTAATTGTTAGAAGTAACATATATAAATTGGAATATAACAAGTTTGATAAAAGATTGTTAAGTTGTCAGATGGTAGCAACAATTCTTTACATTGTATCAAGTCCAATTGCAACAATATATCATTTATCATTTACAACTGATATTCTTTGTCATCCATTAGGTAAGGAAAAAAATAATAAGATAAACAAAACAATATTGATTCTTTAATAACATATTTTTTTTGTTTTAGTATCACTAGATGTTTTTTTAATGGAACTTTTAATGATCATTAGTTATTTTGCCTTTCATTTATCATTAATGTATGACGTAAAGAATATAGATTTTGTTTTTATGGCAACAAAGGATGATTTATATTTTGAGGTCACAAATGGGTGTGAAGATAAGTATTTTCCAGAAATGTATAGAGAATATTGTGAGAAGAATCAAGTTAAAAAAGAATTAAAAGCAGTTGAAGAAAATAATAATAGAATAAAAATGATTAATTAAGGATAATAAGTACAAAAAATATTTTCTTCTTTTAATTATTTTTATCAAACTTTTATATTAGTAAATGAATTAAAATTAAGATGATTTTTGGGAAATATTAAATAGAAGGAGGGAAAAAAATAATTTCGATATATAATTTGTTTTACATTATGATAATTGTATATATATTTTGAAATTTGATATATTTTTTAGGAAAAAAAATTCTACTCTTTGAGTTTGTTATTTCATTCGTTTCAATAAAGTATGAAATGTTTAAAATATACATTTTAATATCAAATAATGATATTTGATATAATTGAAGTACGAGATAAAAACAACAAATTATATATAAAATGTTATCATAAAGGGTTTATTTTTTTAAGTATTCTTCGCTTAATGTTTTTTTATTTCCTAATCTTTTATAAAATTATCGCACTTTTATCGTAATTATGAATAGCATACATACTGATAAAAGAAATAAAAAGCTATTATCAACAATTTAATTTCAAAACGGTAGTCAGAAGCTAATTCCTCTTGACATTTGTTTTAACGTTTAATCCTGTAAGTACAAATGAATAAATCATTATTATGATAAAACATTTTATTTAAGAGCAGATAGTTATAAAAATAATCAGATTATATATAAAAGTTATTAATAGGCAAACTATGATTCTTCGACTCACAAAATAAATTCCAAAGTTGTTAGATCATCAGATTACTAGTCAAATTTGTTTTTTTAAAGATTTTATCACCATCTATATTTAAATAACAAAATTGTTT
Organism: Strongyloides venezuelensis; assembly: GCA_963280985.1. Lineage (NCBI taxonomy): Eukaryota > Metazoa > Nematoda > Chromadorea > Rhabditida > Strongyloididae > Strongyloides > Strongyloides venezuelensis. The sequence continues at coordinate 12,881,376 of CAUJLX010000001.1, forward strand.
TTAATAATCTTTTATAAAAATTGTTTTGTATCCCAAACATGTTAATAAAAATAAACATCTTTAAGAATATAATTATGAATAACGAATAACGTTATTATAATATATGACATAGTAAAACTATTTTATGATTGTTTAAAAATATATTTGTGTTAAGAAAATGATTATTAAATAAATAATAAATCAAAATATTGTCATAACAAAACTCAAACATTGAAAATATTGTCTAATTTTTAAAAGAGAAAGATAATGTAATCGGTGAAAACAATTTGATATTAATGATAAAATAAAGAATTATTGAAATTTTAATTATTATGTCTGATAGTAACAATTACATATTTTAATTGATTCAAAATAAAAAATAAGTTTAATATTTTAATAAAATTAACAAGAATTTAAGACAAACTACATAAAATTTTATGAATGTTGTAGAAAATATATGCTTTTAAACTGATAGTGTTTATTGAAAGGAAAACAATTTTACACATATTAATTATTATGTATTTTAACTATATGAGATGAATACAATATTGTGTTATTATGTGTTTATCCAATAAAGTTAGTTGTTTTGAAGGATAGAAAAATCTTTAAGAAATAGGGATCTGAAAAATAAACAATATTTAAAATAATGGCATCTTTTAAGGATTGATTCACCACAACTCGAAATATATTAATCAACAAGAAAATGTATATATTATGCATAGGGTAATTATCCCATTTATCAACGATAATATTATGGCACACTATCTTTTGTTAATAACTACTGTTAAGAACCAAATAAATCATCCTTGGGATTTTAATTTATTTTTAAATAATAAAAATCTTATACTGTAGAAATATTATTGATGATAGTTATTGTTACATAAATTATCATGAATATACTTGCCAGTCATTTTAATTTATTAAATTTTTTTAAATAAAATGGGTGTATGTACACCGACCCCAATTAATGCTAGTTTACATTGATACAGTTGAGAAATTAAATATATGTGACATTATGCATCTATTCCTTTATAATGTCATCGAGAAGAGACTTCATCGAGGGAGACAAAAAATTCGTCATCACGTGTCACTTGAAAGTTATATCAAGTGTAACTGAAATAATGTTTACGGAATCTGAAGTAATTGGTGTTAACGGTCTAACGTGAATCGAGAAAAATTCTATGAGAAACTTGTTGAACATGTACGCATAAGGAGAGTTTAAGAATTTGGCTGACATTATGGTTATCTGTGGAAGAGAGATTTTTTTTGCTAGCAAGTGTAGTCTCTCATCTCAGAGCCTTGTATTTAGAGCTATGTTCAGAAATAACTGGACTTTTGAGCCATTAACAAAAGCATTGAGATACCAGATGTAACTCCTGAAATTATTAAAGTCATGATTGACTTTGTTCATGGCGATGAAATTGGTAAATTAGATGTGAATCAACTTTGTGAATTACTTATGTTAGCAGATTGGTATAAAATTGGCAACTTAAGAATTTGTTGTCAAGATATGCTCAAAAATGTTTTGTTGAACAGAAATGTTTACGATGTTTTGAGATATGCTCGTTATAGTTTGTAAAAATAAGAGAATCCACACTAACCTTATTTGAGGTAACATGTATTTACTCGAGAAAGAAAATGAATGATTGTGATACATCGGTTTGGAGAAGAATTACATCTAGTATTTTATGTCATAGACTAAAGATCAAATTTGAAAATTGTGATTTAAAAATTTAGAAGGTTTTTATTTCAATGGATCAACATGTCACTATTCTGTGGAATATAGGTAGAATCTATTTTTGGTTGCAGAACTGATTGATAAAAGATGAAAATATTAATTTTAATAATTTTGGTTGTCATAATGAGATAAGAAAAAATTTTGATAAACTTGAATGTTAAATGTTTGACTGGGAGTATGCATACTAACCTTTTTTAAATGAGACTAGTATATATACTCCCATAAAAATAAGATAATGAAGTCTTGTATTGAAATTGCAAGTCATTTACGTGTGTTAGTTAATGTTAAAACTTTTTTGGTTCAAGCGAATAAGAGAGTAATGATTGAATCAGTTACTTTGAGAGAATTAAAGAAAATTGACAACTACACACAGCTTTGACACTCAAAAACAATTCGATTGTCGGACACTACCTTTAGAAAAAAAAAGTAAATATATCAAACGATTTAATTAATATAAGTATGTAACAATGATGGATGTTATAAAAATTACTTATTAAAAGTTAGTTTTCATTATGTTTAACAATTGACAATTTTATATTATATTTACTTATTTTATAGTAACCGCGTGGAGGCGGTTACAAGTAAAAGAAAAATTTATTTTCTCATTACCTAAAGATAGTGCCCAAAAATTAAATTGTTTTTCAGTGTCAGGGGTCTGTGTCATTGAAAAGAAGATGGGTTTAGAGTGAAAAATCAAATGTTGTGACATGTCTAAAGGCTATCGATATCCGCAATTTGCTCGGAATAATAGATGGAAAAGTTTAAGTTTTTGAAAAAGACAAAGTTTATTATGAGTTTTACGCAGATAGCAATGTAAAATGTAAAAGTTTTGAAAATGATAGCTATTCAAGGTTAGTATTAGTAATGGCTTCTGGTCTATTTGACTATACGTTCAGAACAAAGAAATCTCTAATCCGTGTTGTAAGAAGAAGTTTTGACTGCTCATAATGGGACCATTGAAGAGCGATTTACGTCTATCACTGATTCAGAAATCCGGAATATGGTATAATAATTTTTCCACCGCTCTTGAAGACGTCAGTAATGTTTATATCAACATTTTGAAACAATATCAATCTTGTATTGTTACCGGATTGTGGAACTGAAAAATTGAGAATATACAATATGGATGATGCCTGTATATATGAAGCTTTTGAATGACCCAGAAATTAGTGACTTAGACTGATGCATTAGCATTGTTGCCCTTGAAAAGCTACGAACAGTTTCTGAGAACATGGAAAAGATGTCGATTGCATTTATATTCAGAAAATATTTCGTTGTTTATACCTTAGAAATATACACAGAATCGAATGTTCAATAAAGAGTATTTAGTTAAATTTCTTCTTAATGTACGATTTTATTGTCTAGAAATTTTTTTTTGTATATTGATTTTACTATTGTCCGTATATTTTTTATTTTAAAATAAAATAATTTGCATAAACTCTAATATCCGTTATTCAACTTTATTATCCTATATTTTCGGATTTTTAGATTTGGTCCTCATAAGAAACTAAATAATGAAGTACTACAAACGTATATAAAATCTTTTATTCTTATGGTCTCTCTATTCTGCTTTTCGGAGTTTTAATAAATTTATGTTTATTTATTAATTAATTTTTTTAATTATATCTCGAACTTTAAATAAAATTATTTATTTAAATAGATTTAACATCTAAAATTGGGTCAAGAAAGTCAATGTAGCAAAAAAATGTTTTGCTTCAAATACTGCAAGATGTACCTAAATATGTTTGTTTATGTATATTTATCAGAAGAATATATTTTACTATCAAAAAATGGCTTTTTTAATTATATGTAGAATTAATAATTTATTCTAAAGATCAACAAACAATTTTTTTCATAACTCATTAATTTGTTTTTCCCTAATTTTTTTTTAATGTATGGTCTTTAAAATTTGCATATTTTTGTAAATTTCCTTAGATATATTATTTATACATTTATTACCTTTTTACCATAATTGAAATTTTTTTTTATGAATCTATTATCATTAATAAGACCATTAATTATAAATAAAAAAAGAGAAAAGTTAAGAAAAAGGAGAGGAATATCATGGTTAAGTGATCTCTTGATATATTCATCTTCATATGATTATAGAATCTTACGTTTCATAACAACGCTACCATTTAATTTTGTGTTCTCAAATTTTTTGTATACAATAGCATGGGGTGATTTAAATTATATGGAATATTCTCCACAGTTTGCCTGGATTTTTCAGGCTTTTATAACACTACTTTTAATGTGTTTTTTTGGTTACTCTCCAATATTTAGATGTATTTTGATTGTAGCAGTAATAACAACAATTGGTAGAAGTGGACTTACAATAGTTAGTTGGAAAATAATGGATAATTTAATAAGTGGGCCTATAACAAATATAGGTGAAAATTTCAAACAAACAGCAACTGGTTTCACTTGTTTTGCAGCATTACAAAAGAATGTGACAGAGGAAAGGTTTACTCTAGCAGCTGGACCTTTAGAACATTTTCTCCAGGAAAATATAGCAAAAGGAATAAAAATAAGTAGAAAAATTATTAATACAATTAAAGTTATATTACAACCATTTAAAGATGAAGTTGAGGAGAAGACAGAGGAGGATGAGTTGACAGAAAAATTAAAGCTATATAAGACAACACTTGAAGAAAGGGAAATGTTAAAAAATGATGTAAAAGAGATCATTGTGGCACAAGACAAAAATGCTACTGATAGTGTATTGAAATATTCAAAATTAAGAACAAAACTAGTTAATAAAATGGCTAAAAGAATTGATGATAGATGTATGGAAATATTTAGATCAGTTACATATGGTTGTGTACGTTATCTTAATACAGCAAGAGATCTTTGTTTTGATAAGTTACCAAAATTTATAAGTAATTTTTTGTGTGTAAAACTTAGTCAAGATAAATTTTGTTCTAATGTTAATGAAACAGAGACTAAAAAGAAATGCGATAACTTAATATCTAATAGCACTGATTCGTTATTCCCACCAACATTTGATCAGGAGATAGGTGATTTTAAGAGTAGTGCTGAAGACATTACCGATGAGATGGCTATTGTAATGCACATGAAAAGAATCACAGGTGAGAGGAAGACTAACGTTAAATTAATGGGCCAATTAACAAATATGATTCATAGTGAAATTCATTACATGGAAATAGCTATAGAAAGTATGAAAGAATTCGGTAATTTGTGGGTATTAATGTTTGTGTATATAATTTTTGAGGATGCAGTTATATTTTGTAGGAATTATTTAAATGAAATAGAGTTTGAAAATAATTATTATACTTGGTATTTTTGGAAAATTGATGTAGAAAGGTTTAAATCGAAAAAAAGTTATCTTTATCCGTTGACGAACGCTGAAGTTAAGATAAATAATATAAGAAGTGTTTTCAGTAAACCTATAACTAAAGAAAAGAAGGCTATGAAGTTACCATTTATTTCATGGATAGTTTTAACATGTCTTGTTGTTGGTATAACTGTAGCTGATCATTATTTTTATAGAGTACTTAGTGTTGTCAATGGATATGGTAATGTTGTATTTGCTACATCTGGATCTAGTAAAATAGCACTAAATATTACAGGTGAAGGAGTATTTGTTGATTGGTTGAGAGATATGCTTGCCTTTAATTATACAAGAGAATCTAATTCAACAGTTACAACAAATTTTTGTAATAAACAACCATATAGGCCTAAGTACATGGATAATTTTATATCTCTAGGTTTTCCATTACTCTATATGTTAATATTTCAAATATTCTTAAATTATCTCATTAAAAGAATAACTGTTGTCTATATAATGGGATATATGTTTAGGAAGAGAGAAAAAACTCGAGTTATTTACCTCTATAATAAAATTTTATATTCAAGAGAAAATATTAGAAAAATGACAAGAGCAAAGATACGTTTTGAAGCTAAAAAGGAAATACTATACCATCAAGATTCATCTTTGATGTGGATATTTAGAAAAGGTTTTATTAAAAACCATATTATTGATAAATTTTTCAAAATTTATAAATGTCTTTTATGTGAAGAACGATATGCATTTATAAATGTTGCCAGATGTGAGAAAAAACCGTGTCCTGGAATTTATTGCTATAAATGTTGGAGTGATAATAATAAGTTATGTTATGCTTGTTTGGCAAAATCGAATAAAGTTAATAGCCAAAAAAGTCAAATAATTGAAAAAGAAGTTATTTATGCTGAGAAGTACAGGAAAATTAGAAATTCTATTAAGGAAAGTAAAGCTTTAAATGATAAGGAAGAGGAAAAATTGATTAAAAAGGAGCAATAAATGATATTTAAAAAATACATGGAAAGGTTATATTTTTGGGGTAAAACATTTTTTCCTATATTTTAAAAAAGTTTCGTTTAATTTTTTTAACACCCATGGTTGTAAATATTACCATAATTTATGTTTATCATAAAATACAATTAATTATTAGTTCTGAGAGTTTTAATAAGCATATATGTGTTAAAGTTTATGATATTTAATAATTAAAAATACTATCTTTTAATTTATTTTTAACGGAAAATATATTTATTAGTAATTTGTGAAATGGTAAATGGAAATGTAGTGAAAGTATATAATAAGTAACAGTTATTGCTAAATGATTACTTATTTAAAATTTATTATAGTAATTTAACCTTATTAAATGTTTAAAAATGTATTTATCTTCATTTCATTTTCCTATTATGTCTTTCATATCATTTTCTTCCTTATCAAAGAAAATAGATCGATTTTCTCCTTTTTTTTCTCGATAAGATATGTGTATCCCATCAACTATCTTCAAAAGCAATTAAAATATTATGATAAATTTTTCATGTCTTTTCTTTTTTATTTCCACATAATAGACTCTACTTTTTTCTTTTTTGAAGTTCATTCCTTCTTTCATCTACAAAAATCAAAACCAATTAAGAATATATAATAATATATATAAAGATATGCCTACAACTTGTTATCAAAATCACAAATTAGGTAATTGGAAATAATTGCTTTAAACTATTTTTTCTATTACTTAAATGATCAACAATCAATTATATTTTTTTTTCAGAAATAACGGAAAAGCCATCCACATGTACAGTTTGTTCATCACCCGAAATACCATCAAAGCATTTTGGTTGCTATAGTTGTACTGCTTGTAATGCTTTTTTTAGGAAAGTTTATTTTTATTCCAGTTTTCTAAGATTAAAAAATATATTTAATAATTGACACATTCATTTTTTTTTCTTTAAAATAATTTTTAATTTATCATTTTAGAAGATCAGTAGTACTACAAATTGTCTTCAAATGCCAATATAATAATATTTGCGATGTAAGTTATAACGTCAAAAATGTTTGTAAAAGTTGTCGCTTCAACATGTGCCTTTTAATGGGTATGAAAAAAGATAAAGTTCAGAAACCTAGAGGTAAATATTTAAGAAAATATTCAAAAGAAACATTGTATGATGATATTATTATTGATAAAAGTAGTGAATCTTCTTTAGCAACAATAATGACTTCATCATCATCAAAGAAAAACAATACCAAATGATTCAGTTGTTGTTGGAGAACCATATACGTGTGAATATTTAGTTGATCAATTTATAATCATGGAACAAATGACGGAGAAGAGGAGAAAAATTTTAACTGGAACTGACCCTTTGGTCATATTATGTAATCCAATTCAAGAATATCAAATAGATAAAAACTATAAAATAGTTCCATTTAATTTTAAACAATTTAATGAATGTATTCGTGGTGTTTGCCTCTTGTCGTTTGACTATCTCACGTCGATGCCTTTATATAATTCATTTAATGATGAAGATAAATATGTCTTGTTCAGAGGAATCTTTTTTTTAACATGCATTCTTGATTCATCATTTTTTACCTATAAATCAGGCCTCTATAAACAAGGATACTATGCCGGAATAGAAGGCATGGTATCATCCATATATGATGATACATACGGTTGGAATACTGAGGGAAATATAACGAGAGAAATGAAATTGACCCTACTAAAACCCATATATAAAAATATTTTTGAATCTCTTATTCTTCCAATGTCAATTCTTCAAATGAAGCCATGGGAATTTGCATTATTAAAAGGTATGGCCATATGGAGTATATGTTTACCGGAATTGACAATTGATGGAAGAGAAAGAGGTAAAAAAATAGAAACTCTTCTTATAAAAGGTTTATCACAAAAATACGATAATAATGAAGACATCAGTTTAAGAGTAGGACAATTTATATTGTTAATGAGTAATTTACATGTAATTTACGCTAATACAGTTGAATTTTTTACAAGAATTGAAGTTTTTAATTTAGTAGAATTAAATGATGTTATTAAAGCTATTCTTAATGGAAGATCTTTGAGTGATTTAAACAAATAAAGTAAATATATTTATTATATTAAAAGGATTAAAAATTATTTTTAAAGAACATATAAATATTTTTTATTTTTAATTGTATAAATTACTTATTTCAAAATTGATTCTATTAAAAAAATGTACTTTGTATTTTTTCCTCCATTACACTTTAAAAACATCTACTATAACTCACGAATTTATAATAGTTTATTCACTTTTGATCTATAAAATAATAGTATAATTTTATTAATAATAAATAAAAAAGCAATTTATTCTGATATCATTAAAATTTTATACAAAATATCACCAAGCTATTTTAGAGATAGCATTTTTTATATCCTTTAATTTCTAGTTATCAAATCAGAAAATTTATTTATAATAATAAAAGTATTATTCAAAAACAATGAAGTAATAATAAAGATAAACAACATTTATATAAAACTAATCTTTGATTTCTTATCATTATTCAATGTATCGGGAAATATTGCATCTATTACCCATTTATATATATATATATAACTTTCTTAAATAATTTTTGAACAAATACACTATATTTTTTTACTACTACTTTACCTATATATTAATTTTTTAATATATAATAATTTATGTGAATTTTTTTTATCAAATCTTTATCAAAAAGACATTCATTTAACATATTGCCTTTATTTAATATTTTATACAAAATATACTATAATAAATTCTAAATTATATATATTTTATCACACATGTTTTGACCTATATATGTTGTTTAATTGCTTTAAAATATATCAATGTTATTAAATTTTTGATAATAATAACTAAACATCAAAGTTACTCTTTAAAATTATGAAAATGATAACAAACAATTTATACTAATACTCCATATTTTTTTGATCTTCAATGTGACTTATTAATATAAAATTTTTTGTATGAATAGCAATTAATCATTTACATTATTTTAATGTATATATTTACAAAAGTATATTTATAATAATATTTTACAAATGACAATTTTTAATAATTCATTTCATTACTGTAAATTTATATATAAACACTCTTTATTAATTAATAATATTATTTTTTACTAAATAAGTATTTTGAAAACAAATAATTCATTCACATAATATAAGTTTTGCATTACTCTTCTGGTTAAAGTACATTATACGTTATATCTTTTTTAATTAAAAGTTATATAATTATACATTATGTAAATGCTTCTCTCTTATTTTCCCCAAAACTTTAATGAAATAAAAAAAAAAAAGTTGTACTATCAGGAGATTAGAAAAGATAATATACTTTTTGTAAGAAACGTTATATAAGAATGAGGGAAAAGATTTTATTATAAATATATATTATTTATTCTTAAGATGCTACATCAGAAACAAAGTTTCTCTATTAATTTTTTCTTATAAACTCCATTTACCTTTGCTCATACAATATGATCTTAAATTATCCCTAGAAGCACTAAGATAGCAAAAATTGCCATTAAAAATTATTTTAATTAAAAATATTTTATAATTTTTAAGTTATTTTTAATAATTGTCGATTATTTTGTACTATTACATAATAATTAATGCTTTTTTATGTAGAAAATTATTAAAAACAATTTTTGCCATTTCAGCACTTAAAAGTATAAACCATAACCTTGTGCTGTTAGAGTTATTTTTAAACTTGATATTTAAAACATTTCTAATTTCATTATTATTTTTTACAACTTCTACAATCAGGAAAGCTAAAAAATATTGTCTTCAATTTTTACAATATACATCTATTACTTCTTACTACTAATGACATTTACATAAAAAAATTACATATTTCTTATAATAAATTTTAAGTTTACATTCTTGAGAAATTAAATATTACAACTTGTTGGAAATTATTTTTATGTTGACATTTACAAAAAGTTATGATATCATTTATATAATGTTTAAATTTTTTGAACTAATTTCCCATTTAATTCTATTATTAAAATTATACTTTTTTCCAAAATTTATACTTTCCGTATTTATATTTCATGTAAATAATAAAAGTTATTATTGTAGCTTTAATTTAAATAAAGTAATCCAATCAAATATTACTTTATTTTCATTAAAAATCAACTATGAATCCTGTGTTACTTCAAAATCTTTCTTATGAAAATAAGAATAATAATAAAAGTAAGTTGGAATTTTGATTAACGAAAGATTTTAATAATATTATTTTGAAAATATTTTATTTTTAAATGGTTAAATTAAAGTCTAAAACATATTTCATTATAAAAAAATATTAATTATTTTTATGTAAAAGTATCTTCTTGTATTATTGATAAGAACGACTTTAAATCCAACTATATTATATATAAAAAATTAGTTTCTTGATAAAAAACTATTTTACAACCTAATTCACATTTGTGTACTTTTATCTTTATGCTTTAAGAAATGTAAATAATTTCCAATAAAAAAAACCATTAATTTTCTCAAAATGTTTTATCAATTAAAATTGAAATAATATTTATTCTTAAAGGATAATTATTAAAAAAGAAAACTTTTTTAATAATAATACTATCTTTATATTTTTGTAGGCGATAAACCTATCTGCTTAATATGCTCGAATCCTAATAACGCTTCACATCATTTTGGAAGTACAACATGTCTTGTAAGTTATTTTTATTATAAAAATAATTAGTGTTCTCACTAATTAAGTTTTAAAAGAAGGTAACTTACTTTTTTGTTTATAAAAATTATAAATATATTTGATTTTCATTTTAAAAAATAAGTATCATATACCATTTTAGGCGTGTGCAGCTTTTATGAGAAGAACAGTGGTCATGAAAATGAAATATAAATGTAAGAAAGATAATAATTGTCTGGTACATTTTACTATGAGAATGATATGTCGATCTTGTAGATATCAAAGATGTATCAGTAGTGGAATGAAGGAATATCTAGTTCAAAAACCAAGAACTAATAAAATTATTAAAGGAAAAAATGAAAATAAAGATGTCTTCGATAAGATACTTTCTAATAAATCAAATGATATTAAGTTAAAAGAAAGATTTCAAAATACAGAATCTCCTGATGATGATAGTTCTGTTGTCTCGTCATCAACATTTAGAAGAGGGTCAGAATCAAATATTTTAATGTTATCAAAGGACAATTCTTATCAAAAATCAAATTTGCTCACTTTTTACATTGAAGAGTTAAGGAAAGCTCAAAAGAAAAGAAAAATATTTTACGGTGATCAAACCACACTTCCTATGTTTACTGATACAGAAGGTAAAAACATTTTTAGTACAGAAGAATTAACAAAGTTCAATTTCAAGGAACTTGATAAAAATGTTCGCTTTGATTATATTTTATCATATGATTATGTAATGGAACAAAAAAAAAATTTTCCTTCACTTTCTAATGATGATTGTAATGTTCTCTTTAAATATTCTTTTTTGGGATTCAGTAATATGGATCACGTCTTTGTTACTTTATGGTCAAAGGCGTACAAAGAAGGTTTATTAACTTTTACCAATAGAAACGCTTTAAGTATCTACGATAAATCCTTTGAATATAATGATACATTGATATCTGAACCTTTGAAGGAAAAATTTATCTATGAACCAAATAAAAAAATATTTCATCAAATTATATTACCCCTTTCTGAAATGGATCTTGATATTGAAGAGTTTGTTTTCCTCAAAACATTAACGATCAACTCATTATCACGTTGTGAAGTTTCACTCAATGGAAAGAAAATTCTTAATGAAATAACAAATGAACTCATAAAATGTTTATCAGAACATTATAAATCAAAAAACATCTCAATGGATAGACTTGGTGAATTAATATTGTTTATCTCAAATTTTTATACAACGTTTCAGATGTTTGCTGAAAATATTATCACCATTGATACTTTTAAATTATTTGACATTGATAATGAAATCAGAGAAACTTTAAAATTTTCTAGATAAAAAATTATTTATGAAAGTATTAGATGGAGCTTTAACTTCTTACATAATAATTTTTGCACGTAAAAAATAATCATATAAATAAATCTCAATCACTATAATGTTTTTTTGATATAACCTTGAAGAATAAAAAGTTTACTTTTATGGATAAGTTTCTAATTGTTTATCAGTTGAAGAAAGATTCAATTATAATATAAATAGTGGTAGTATGTTTTTCAACAATTAAGTATTTTATCACAAACTAAAATAATTCATTACCATTGTAATTATATTTTAAAATTGTTGTACTTTAACCAGAAAAAATTGAAATTTCATGAGTTCAATAAGCAATTGATTCTAAAGAAGTATTTCCAGTTAAAGAATATGAAAACATGTAAAAATTAAATTTTAGTTTAAACTACCATAATTTTCATGTACTTGAGAAGTAGCATCTACTTATGGCAAATGAATTATCTATAATTGTTCTGATTATGATTCAATGAATGAAATGACTTATAACAAAATAAGACTTCAATGAACTCAGAATATATTTACAAAGCTTATGAACATAAAGGTAATGATATAATATATTATTTCAACAAGTATTTTAGTGCCATTCTTCGGATACATAAAAAAGTTCACTGTTACAATTATTTAATATATTTTTCCTTCTTTGGGAAAGTTTAAAAAGTCAAATTTATCTGCTATATAATAAAAAACATCATGAAATGATATCACTTTCATATAAAAAGGTAACATTTTTTTTATATATATATAAGTTTAAAAAAGATGTTTGTAAAATTTGCAAAGACTTGTAAACGGAAAAAAAAATAATAACATATAATATAATTGTAATAATTTGTAATAGAAAGAAGTAATTAATGACGATATTTTTCAGGAAACATTTTTAATTAAATTATATTTATAATTTAATAATTTATTCATAGACATTATATAATTCTTTGATGTTGTAGTTAGAAATCCAATTCCGTTAGTTCTGCTAATTGTTTAATTTACAATACTTTATTTAAATATTATTTATAAACTATTTCCTTTTGCATTTTTTAAAAAATGTATTTTTATTGATAATAAAAGAAATTATTATTAAATCAATTTCTCATCAACATGTGTTAAATTATAACAAATAGGCATAGTATTATCATGAAACTCAATAGCATAATTTCCAATATTATAATCTGTTATTATTGGTAATGGAATACCTTTCAATAAATAATCATTGACATACATCTTCATGTAATCTTTTAATCCAATTTCAATAATTTTCTTAATTCCTCTATATTCAATATCAATTTTTGGTGATGATATAATCTTAAATTTACAAACATCAATATCAACTTCTCCGCTTATCTTATTATTACTTATTTGAATATCATGTCTCTTCAAAATATATTCTGGATAGAGTTCTAATTGGAAAAGTTTTGTAGTTTTATTATTGTCGTCAATTTCAAATGAAACAACTTGTGAGGAGTTTCCATAAATAACGTCATTTTCTACATTGATGTTTGTAAGTTTAAATGAATCAAATATCATAGATACTTTTGTGTATAATTGGAGCAAAAGCGATTTAAATCAGGTATAATGTCAGAAATGCAATAACCTTTTCCTTCACATCCACATGAAAAAAAATCTTGAACTTTATTAGGTAATCTTCTTCTTATTAAATCATGTCCCAAAGTTTGAATTGTCGGGGACTTACTGATAGTTTCAATTAAATATTCAGCGAAATTGGCAAAATCTAGATCAATACAAATATGTTTTTCAGAGGTAAAATTTTTTGCAATATATTTATTAGATTTAATATCTATTGCCTTTTTGTTATATATAATTGGAACTATAGGAATTTCAATTCCAAATTTATTATCAACATAAGGAATTGATGGAAAGGTATAATCAACGAAAAATCCACTAAGAGTCCCAATATTATTTTTATCAATCTCAATTGGTTCATTAACTTTCTTTATTAATTTTTTTGAATAATTTTCGAGTAAATACTCATAGTTATCACAAAGAGTAGAAACTAAATTTGGTTTTATATATTTCTCTATAGAGGTCTTGAATTCATCATAAATCCATGGTTCTATTTTACCTGAAACCTCTATTGGGTCTGTATTGTTGAGGTTAACATTACATACTGAAGGATGAATTTGAAATGGGTCTCCACGAAAGATATCCATACCTAAGCATAAACTTCCATTATATATATATATATCAAACGATCCATTATCAGTTATTGTTAAATTATTTTTATATTTTAATGTATATTTCACACTCATTTTAATTTTCAAATTTCTAAAAGTAACTGTTAGTCTTTTTGGTCCAAATAAACTTAAACTTTTTGGTTTTTGTGCCACTTTGAAACTCGTCACATTTATATCAGTGAAATTATATGACAACCTTTGTGGTCCGATTCCAGAATACGATGGTATCGTTACATTTTCCATAATGCCTGTTAATTTTTTTATGCCAATCTTAGCAAAATATTCTAGTCCATTTTTGTTTACCTGAATTTGACCAACTGCTTCTATCTTAGACAAACATACTATTGATAAGAAAGTTAACAATAAGAAGTTTAATAATCATTTTATTTTTTAAATAATGATATATTCTTCTTTTAATTGAATCTTTATATACCAAAAAATTAAGAAGATATTCACTAATATTAGTAAGTATTTACAAAAGTAAATATCAATAACAAAACAATTCAAAACATTTTACTTTTAAAAACACTAAACTAAAAGAGCTTATTTTTTAAGAAAACATAAAAAAAAAATTAAATCTCACGATTATTTATTGGTAAGTTGTTATTTGTTTACGTATATACAAAATAATAATAATAAATATTTAATCATCTATAACTATAACTTCATTATAAGGAGTCGTCTCCCTTATTCCCGTATCTACTTTTATATGAAGTTGTTTAATAGCACAGGCATAATTTTCACATGCTGTATTACAAAGTTCAATAGCTTCAATGCATTCTCCACACTTTTTTAGTAGTATTTGCTTAGTCCTTGTATATTCTCTGTGTTTAAGGATGAGATTAAGTAAACAATCTGATTTCATGTTTCCATATCCTTCATCAGAAGAACTATCATCTACATTTTCACAGATATCACAGAGATCCCTCCTATATATTGGTACATCAACAACTACGTCAATTTCTTCTAAGTTGGTTATTCTATTGATAGCAGGAATAAGCATATTTTGAACATAATAATCATAATTTAACTTCATTCCATTACTTCTCAAGAAATCGTCAGGTTCTATAACATTAGCTATAATTGTTAAATTTTTCCTAATCTTTTTTACTTTATCAATATAATTTGGCTTCTTAATAACATACTGAATTCTTGAACCAACCAAAGGAATACATCTTTGGTGAATAGAAGCACGTTGTTCCTTGATTTTCTTACTTGGAACAACAGCTCTTTGTGAGTATTCTCCTCTAAAAGTACCACTGATTATAAATTGATTAAAAGGAATCTTGTCAATTTTTAATAGTCGACTTTTAAGATATGATAATGCCTCAACCATATTTTTATCAAATAAAACTTTTAGAAATTTTTCTACTTCTTTTGAAACAAAAGGACAGTTATCTCTTCTAACACACTCAATACCTTTAGCATCAAATTTAGGTTCAACTTGATCTTCAGATTCATAGGAGTATCCAACATATCTCTTTTTTGTCAACAAAACACAAGGATTCATAACTTTTTCGAATTTTAAAACAACAGGTGGCGGATTTTCTTTGGTAATCCTTCTAGCAAGTTCATTTCCAATTTCAATGGCTTTCTCCAGTGAACAACCACCACGAACGTGAACAAAAACAGAATCTGTATCACCATAAACAACTTCAAGACCATTACTCCATAAATCTCTACATTTCTCTTCAATCGTCTTAATAGCTCTCTCCAATGTACATCTACCACTTGAAACAATTGCATCAGCAACATTAAAACATGGCATTTTACCGGAGAAATTTGCTGCAGTATATCCATAAGTAACGTTAGCTAACAATTTCAATGACAATTGACGTGCATCAAGAATCTTATACAAATGTTTATCATCTTTATATAATTTCATCATTCTTTTTATCATTTGTCTTGTAGAAAGTAACTCTTCTAGTAGTGTTGGTACAACACCTTTTCTTATATTTTCTTTAACAAAAACACTTCCTATTGGCGAGGTATGGAAATTTTTCCTTATATTCTGTATTTCAATAATATCCTCCATCTTTGGACGGTATCTTAATGCCCCAACCTGTAAATCTAATAATTTTCCATCGCAATAATTATCAATAAAATTTCCCCATTCATTTATCTTCCCTAAACAAGTACTAAAACAATAATTATATGCCATACACATTGAAGGATAAAGGGATTGAAAATCCAGAACAAGTATGGGTTCTCTATATATTCCTGATATTGGTTCCATAACAAGGGGAAAAATTTCTGGTGAAGGCATTTTAACTCTATTATGTACACTAACAGAAGGACCAACATAATTTTCCTTCAAACATTGCCTATAAAGCATTGATTCAACACGAAATTGTGACCCTCTTGTAATAGCTTCCAAAAATTGTATTCCATAAACTTTTGCCATCTCTGAAGTTGTTATAACTGTTCCTGTGTGTGAAAGAATCTTCATATTATATAAATTTCTGGTGTGTAAATTCTTTATTATTTGTTTTCTAATAGGAAACGATAAAGTATTAAGCGATGATATCTTATCAAAAGGTATCTTCTGAAGTTTTTTTGATAATAATTCATATACAACTGAATGAAAGTCAAATGATCGTAAATTATAATCTTTTCTAATAATTTTCCATATATTTAGTGGTATTCTTCCTTCTGGTAAAGCTTTATTTTCAATATAACTATAATTGGGATCTTCTCTTGTCTCAACTTTAGATAATCTTGATATTACTTTAAGTTTTCGCGCTTTGCACCTCTCAATAAAATATCCCCAGGATTCTCGGGACATTTCATAACCAGCAATAATATCTGGATCCCGAGTTTTAACTATTGTCATTGTAAACTGTAATATATGAGTTTCATTGGTACATAAACGAACATAGTCTAATTTTATCTTATCTTCATAATCTTTAAATAAATTTTTATTGACAAGACATATTTGGTGGTCAGGTTTTTCAGTTTCTATGCATGAATCACTATACAGGCATAAAGATAAAGCTACAATTTCATCAGTCTCGGGATCAGAATATTTTTTGGACTGTGATGCTGCTATCAACTCCATTGTCATTAACGATAAGTTTTTTATTAGAAATTTACTGTTATCATGCTTAAATAATAAATTCTTTGTTTCGTCCTTTACCTGAACTTCCATATTCTCAAATCGTTTTGCTCTGATACTTTCATTAGCAAAAAGTAATATTTCCAAAAACTTCTGTCTGATTACTTTTCTCACTTTCCAATTCTCCATCAGGAGTTATGACAACACCATATTTAAATATCTCATCAAATCCACGAGCTTTTGGCCTATTAGTATAAGTATAGTAATCATCGAAATTGTCGTCAAAAGTTATCAACTTTTTTGGATCTTTTTCATCTATAATACGGAGTACTTCCCATTCTCTTGGTTGATCACGAGCTTCTATATTGTAGACATTTGGATCAAAAGTTAACTTAGGGTCATCAAACTTCTGTTCAATGATTTCTTCAAAATTTATTTTATTATCATCCTCCTCTTCTTCTTCCGTATCCGATTGTTGGACTATAGGAACTTGTGAAGGTGAAGGGACACGTATATTATCAATCTCCTGGGAAGCTAATACTTCATCAGAAGCTTGAGAAGATTCAATCATTGTTCTATTCATTAATGTTTCATTGAGATTACTTCCTACAACTCTTCTTATCCTTCTTACAATATCTCCAAAAGTTCCCATATCCTCCTTCTCCGATTCAATTACCAACTCCTTAATCTGATCAACTTTTGTTAACTCAGGAATTGTTGTTCCCCTCATTCTACATCTCTCCTCCTCTTCCTTCCATATAGCATCAATTCCCGGATTTCTAACATTTTCCAGAAATCTTTTCTTATTTAAAATTGAGTGAGCACTTACATCAAATTCAATTCCTTCATATGCAGTCCTCTGATTTCTTGATACTCTAGATGGAGGAAGAAAGAAATCATCACTTTCTATTCTCTTAGAACCATTATTAAAAACACAATGCTTATTAGGTCTATAATATACACTTCGAAAATCAACCATATCCATACCAAAAATATTATAATCAACGAAAAATCTATTGATAAATGGCATTGTTCCATTGTATGGTTGGAAATCAAAATTACTATCAGACATCCTTTGAAATGAGTAAAATACATTGGCACAAAGTATGGGATTATAAAAGTAGATTTTTGCGAACATATCCATTGTCTTGTAATATCCATAAATACTTTTAGATTCAAAAAATTCTATCCTATTAATGTGTTCAGTGATATCTTTATCACGTATCCATTGATTTTTGTTAGTATTTATTATTTTAGTACATACTTTATAAATGTTGTCTGTAGCTTGAGATTTAGGAACGTCTCCAACTTTTATTATTATATATGGTAGTACTCCGTGAATATGTGCAACAGCTTTATGACCTATAATGAATATGAATTATTAGATGAAAATGAGTGATATTTTATTTGCCTTCATTAGAGATACCAAAGATTCTGATAACTGGTACCTTTTGTTTGGAGCCTTTTTTGATTTCAAGTTTTGTGTAGATACATGGCCAATCCATATAATAATCACAGACAACATTTCTTATTGATACTGATGTTATATTATTAGTCATAAATATTAGTTTCAGGTTAAATTATAAAAATTGTGTTATCATGAAAGTTTGTGAGTTATAAATTGCGGCAAAATCGTTATTCCAAAATTATTATTTATGTTGGTCTTGAAGTATTTTTATGGAAAAAGTAAATTTATCAGTGGTTACTTCAAAGGGATGTACGGTACTCAGAATCAAAGCTTGTAAGTATATTTAATTCCGAACATTATTTGACTACAGTTACCAGTGAATATGATTCTTTTTAATAAAACTTTATTACAAATTATCAAGTGTAAATATTTTTTAATAAACAGAACATTAATTAATAAACTTTATTTTGAAAAAATAAAGCATCATAGACAATATTAATAAAACTGAGTTTATAGAGACAAAATATATTTATGGAGTTTTATTTGAGAAGTGCAGATTTTTAATGATAATTATGAATTATCATAACCTTTTCAATATTATTTAATACAAATTATCAACTATAAATGATGATTGTAAAAAATTACTGATTAACAAATATTGTTCATGAGTACCAATATTCCTACTAACTTTATTGTGAAGTCTAAGTTTTGATAAATAAAACTGTTTGATGAAATATTTTATTAAATACCATTAAAACATTAATAAATAGACAGTGATTAATTATTCAAAAATATTTATTTATCATTTAACAAAACTTTATTTAAAAAAACGATAGGTTAACAACAAAAGAATTACAACTTATCAAAGTAATTGTCCAAAACTGGAACTTCAACTTTCAATCCCTTTCTCTTACGAGTGTCAAGAATGATTTGATTTGGTTTAGATCCTGCTTCAAGTGGGTTTCCTTGAAGAATTTGCCAATGGTCAAAGACACATTGTGGGAAAGCTTGTCCTCCAGTGTTAGAACGAAGATCAGCTGTAAATCCGAATGATTCATTGACAGGAAGGTAACTCTTAACATGGAACATTGGAGTACCAGCAATTTGAGCTTCTTCAAAGACATGACCACGTCTTCTGTTGAGTACACCATAGATACCTCCGACGGCGGCTTCTGGACATTGAATTTCACACAAGTAAACTGGTTCCAAAAGTCTTGGCTCAGCTGTAAGAACTGAAGCATACATGACACGACGAGCAGTTGGAATAATTTGACCACCACCACGATGGATAGCGTCAGCATGGAGGGTAACATCATGGATATTGAAACGAACTCCGCGCATGTTTTCATCACAAAGAACTCCTTCCTTTGTGGCCCATTGAAGTGCAGCTACACATGAGTCCTTGATTTCATTAAGGTATTGAACTCCCTTTGTTACGTCAACAAGAATGTTTGGTCCAGTTCCATCAGGTCCAAATGCCCAGATTTTTCTAGCTTCAGTAACATCGTATTCGTATTTTTCGGCGAGAACCTTGGCACGAGCCTTCATTTCGTCACGAGCGGAGATTTCTCCTTTGTCAATGTCGTCAGCGAGTCCATCTGGCATTGGAACAGCCTTCATAAAGATACGATTGTGCTTGTTAGGTGATTTTGAGAGACACATGATTGAAGATTCGGCTTGGACGGTTTCTCTGTATGAAACGACTGGGTCGGATTTCTTGAGTGGGATACAAGCGTGGTCTTCTTCCAAGTCTTTTAAGCAGATTTCCAAGTGTAATTCACCAGCACCAGCGATAATATGTTCTCCTGATTCTTCAAAGATACATTGGACCATAGGATCGGATTTGGCCAATCTCTTGAGTCCTTCGACCAATTTTGGTAAATCTCCAGGATTCTTAGGTTCGATGGCTACGCGCACGACAGGGGAGACTGAGAACTTCATAACACGTAAGTTATGGGCATCTTTGTAAGTTGTAATGGTTCCTCCTTTAACGAGATATTGATCGACTCCTACAAGACCGGCAATATTTCCGGATGGAATATCCTCGATAGGCTCGATATATCTTCCCATCATAAGAATTGTACGTTGGATAGTCTTCTCATACAAGTCTTCCTTCTTTCCTGGAACATAGTTTGGTCCTTGGATACGTGCCTTCATTCCTGTAGCTACCTTTCCTGAGAATACACGTCCGAATGCGTAGAAACGTCCCTTATCAGATGTGGGTACCATCTTAGATACGTACATCATCAATGGTCCATTGGCATCACAGTTCTTAATTGCTACTGCAGCTTCATCATCATGTGGTCCTTCATATAACATTTCCATACGGTATCTTTGGGCTGTTACTGGTGATGGTAAATGAATACAGATCATTTGTAACATAGTATCTCCTGCTGGTAACCATTTACGCATAACTACTTTCATCAATGGTTTTCCTTCCAAGTCTCTTTCTTCAACTGATAATTTTACATTAAGACGTTCTAATAATTTAGTTGTTTCTTCTTTCTTAATATTCATAATAGCATCGAATACTTTATATATTGGATCAAGTACGAATTGTGAGAAACCACGTTTGTTCTCTCCATCTTCAACAGATGACCATTTTTTGGTTTTAAGATTGAAGAAACGATCTCCCCAGAGATTCTTCATGAGTTTTTCTACTTGTACTCCGAATTTCTCAGCATAAATTTCGGCGAATTGTTTTAATGTAAATGCCCATCCGTGAAGACCTGAACCAAAACCAACATTACCGACTGATGGATCAACCATAATAGCTCCCATTGGACCATCATCATCTCCGTATGTTGCAATAATTACGTTAATATTTTCAATAATACGTTGGAAAGTTTGGAAAAGTTCCTCTTGTCCAAGTTGTAATTCAAGTAAAGCACGATCCATCTTGTTCATGAAAAGAACTGGCTTGATACGCTCAGCAATGGCTTGACGCAATACAGTTTCAGTTTGGACACATACTCCAGATACACAATCGACGACAACCAATGCACCATCAGTTACACGAAGAGCAGCTGTTACTTCAGATGAGAAGTCAACGTGTCCGGGTGAATCAATAAGATTAATTAAAAATCCGTTATATGCAGTTTCTTTTCCATCAGCTCCTTTTTCCTTTTCAAGTTGGGAATCTCCTTTAATGAATTCTAAATCTTTCTTTTCAAGTTCGAAGAACATAGAGATAGCAGTTGATTTAATTGTAATACATCTTTCTTGTTCATCTTTACGTGTATCAGTGAAACGTGTTTCTCCAGCTTTAGCTCCAGCAATAATACCTGCTTTAGATACGAGTGAGTCAGTTAAGGTAGATTTTCCATGATCTACGTGAGCAATAACGGACATATTACGAATGTTCTTCTTGCGGTCCATAAGGCCACGAATCTCATCGACAGTAAAGTTAACCTACATGAGTATTAATTAAAATATTTACATAAATATACTTACCATTTTTGCAGATCTTAATTGAGTTTAAACCAAAATAAATCTGATTTTCCGCTCTAAAAGTGAAGCGGTAGAATATCAACTAATAAAATATAATCATTCCAAATGTTTATTGGGAAAGGCATTCCAAATTTTCTCATAACGAAAAGATACTGTAAAATTAAATAAAACACACATAAAATAATATAAACAAAAAAATATTAGTCATATTAATATTGGAAAGATACATTTTAAAAAATGTCATAAAAATAATTAAATATGTACTATTGTTTAATATTATAATTTGTGATGCTCAGGTTGATTGGTGATTAGTTTCCCCTTTAAATAATATAGTATATCCACGTCATCTCATATATTAATAATCTCTTGCATATATCTTTAATACGAGTAATTGGTGATGCAGGAAATTATGATTTTTTAATAATATTTTTTACGTTTCAACTCATTTTGAATTGCCTTTTTCTTTGCTTCCATATTCTTTTGATTTAACATTAGTAATTTTGATAATCCTTTAGCATCTTCTGATTTTGGATATCCATAAACAACAATCCTTGAATCAGGATAGATGTTTTTCATATGCTTTTCAATTTGTGGAGCATAATCTGCTATTATCTCTTGTCCATTAACTAATGAATGTTCTTTACAATTCTGTAAATCTATCATTCTATGAACAATGAGATAATATGTTATGTAAGCTAAAACATAACATCCTATTACTTCACTTAAAAAATCAAAGAAACTTATTGAAAATGTAGATTCCTCATCCATCTTTATGGAAAGAAACAAACAATATACATATATAAACATTTTATTTGAACAAAAATCTGAATATTTAAAATAGTAAAAGAAACCTGTATTTGTAAAGATGTACATGAAAGAGACCATTTTCTATTTAGATTCTTCTTTTTGAGTTCTGTTGGGTTTACATAACTCTTTAATTCTTTGTCTTTTTGCATCTTGTATAGCGAATAAATTTGGTTTTGTAGCATAAGTAGTAAAAATAGAAAAGTTTTTTTTTATAGGAAACAAGACATTCGTCGGTGGTATTCCTTCTAACTCTAATAATTCAATAGGCATTTCCATTAATGGGACCGTTGGTTCAATATCATCCAAGGGAACATAAAGACATTTGTCATCAGGGAAATCGTAGAAATCCTCCTTCTAAAAATTACATTAAGAAAATAATATTGAAAACATACTGTATTCTTATTTATTGTTTTTTCTTCAACCGGCGTAATGTCGCAAGAATTGTTTTGGGCCTCTCCTAAATTCATATTTGAACGTTGTACTTTAGAAATGTCATCAGAACTAAGATTTGATTCTGACATCCTTAGATCACAATTAATCTTTTTTTTATTGAATTTTCGTGTTTCCTTGATATGAAATGTATTTCCTCGCAAAGTAAGATAAAGTTAATGTTTCAAAAGATTAAAGTACAAGGTAATTAATACCCCGTTTGTAATGCAAAATATGTATGTGAAATTTTGCTATTTTTGTTGAATTACTGCAAATACCTTATTGTATGCTAACTTTTTTAATTGTTCTTTCCTTTGGTCATCGGTACGCCTTTTGTACTCCTGAAAAAATATAATTATTATTTTAACAAAATATAAATTTTTATTTATATCACCCACCAATCTTTTCTCTTTTGATAACTGATTCCACATAAAAGAAATAATTTTTGAAATTTCACCAAATGAGGCATTGGGATTTTTTTTTCTTACCTCTTCTTGTACATCTCGAAAATATAGTGCATATGCTGAAGCATTTTTTTGCTTTGATTTTTGCACTTTTTTTATTTTATGTGGTGGACCCTTATCATTCTCTTTCAATATGTAATTTTTTGGTGATGTAAACAATGATTGAATAGTTGGTTGAATTAATGACCAATCCTGATAATCTTCTTTAAATAAATATATTTGGTCAAAATCATTAGAATCATAGAAACACTTTAAGATAAAAATTTATTTGGTTAAAAACAAATTCATATACACTTACGTCTTTTAAATATATTGAAATATCCATAATTAATATTAGAAAAATAATCTCTTTATAATGATTGTACATGTTTACGGAAGTTCATTTATATACCATATGAATTTAAAGTAATTAAATATTAATCTTATGCAATTTCTCGTCTTCCTTTTGTACTTTTATAATGTTTACGTTTTTCATATTAATTAGGAGATGTCATAAAAGTCAAATGATGAAAACATTCTTATAATTAAAATAACCGAAAAAAAACATGTCATCACTAATAATTCCTAATATTCTTCTAATCAAACTAATTACATACCAATTTAATCTCTCCACTTAACAGATGTTATAAGTATTTAAAAAATATACAAAGTAACATTTTACCAATATTTTATCAACTAATCTTGAAAAGAAAATACACAGCCTGAGTAAAATATTCCCAATACATTTACTGTACATCTTTTTTATTTAATAAATTAGCTATTTTTGAGTTAATTTGTTTACAAATTTCTCGTAATTATCCTTAGAAAATTATTTCCCGTAATTGTACACATGTACTTTTATTTTT
Source organism: Strongyloides venezuelensis (assembly GCA_963280985.1). Classification (NCBI taxonomy): domain Eukaryota; kingdom Metazoa; phylum Nematoda; class Chromadorea; order Rhabditida; family Strongyloididae; genus Strongyloides; species Strongyloides venezuelensis. Next base: position 12,906,022 of record CAUJLX010000001.1, read on the forward strand.
CTCCACAGTTTTATCAATATTTTTGAATTTTAAAATAAAAATCGTTAATGAAAGTTATTTTCAGTATATTCTAATACAATGGGTCGCGTCCGTACTAAGACTATTAAAAGAGCTTCTCGTGTTCTTATTGAAAAATACTACACCAAGCTTACTTATGATTTTGATACCAACAAACGTCTCTGTGAAGAAGTTGCTGTAATTCCAAGCAAGAAACTCCGTAATCAAATTGCTGGATTTGTTACTCATTTAATGAGACGTATTGAAAGAGGACCAGTTCGTGGTATTTCTATCAAACTTCAAGAGGAAGAACGTGAACGTAGAGATAACTACATGCCAGAAATTTCTGAAGTTGATCCATCCAAACTCACCACTGTTGAAGTTGATGCTGAAACCAAAGCTATGGTTGAATCATTGGTATGTTTTTTTATTTATAACTAATGTAAAACCTTTTTAGAACCTCAATATTCCACAACTTTCTGTCAAAAATGAGGGACGCCGTTAAATAATGAAACTAAATTTCAATTGTTATTCTTTTAACGTTACACAATAAATTGTTTTGTTGTATATTGATATATTTATGTTTTTTTTATAAAAATCTACTTTATACGATTACGTCTAACATAGTAATGGTTATAAGTTCATATAATCCTTAAATACCGTCGTAAATTGTTTTTGTGATAATTCGGAGATTCATCTATTTTTTTAAGGAAAATTATATGTGAAATAACTAATTTTTTAAGCTCAAATAAAGTTGTTTGAATAGTGATGATTCATTATCAGATAAACATATCTCAAACATGAGTTTAACAAATATTTTAAAATGAAAATATTACTGCTAAAAATGCAAATAATAATTTAAGAAAGTCAACAATACTAATTTTAAATAAAAACATGGTATGTAGTTTGACTTCAAATTGATAAATAATTTATCAAATGGTACTTTGTGTAAACTTAAACAGAGAAACAGTACAAAAAATTACTATTGAAAAGTTATATTTAATTAATTAAAGTTTAGGATTTGATATTTGATTTGATTTTGCAAAAAAGGTTGATACACTTATTAATATTTTACTAATTAATATTTTAATGTGATTTTTAGTGCTTATCTTTTCAATATTATTTAAATTTATTAATTTGTTTTAAAATATCAGTTACTTCTTTGTTATATTGCAATATTTTTTAGTTAAATATTCGTAGTAAAATTCATCAAATACTAACCACTAATAATTGTTTTTCTATCTAATATATTAATTATTTTGCGTAAACAATTTAAAGTGCATAGTTGTCTTATTATTTGAGAATAAAGTTAAAAAAATATTCCATTGAACTGACAATTTCAATAACACAAATTAACGAATTTTATTATTGAAAGATTTACACATACACAATAAACTTGATTTTGGTGTAAATAATTTTTTCAAACCTAATTATTTAATGTAGATGAATTTTAAAAAACAATCACAAACAAAAATTCCACCAGGTTTTATTTTTAAAAATAAGAATTGTTCTGTATAATATATTTATTTCTATATAAAATCACCTGATACTTAATAACTTATAAACAAAAAATATATGAACAAGAAAAAAACATTAAATTTCACAAATTATAACTTTATTATTTGAAAATTATCATACATCATTATATACAGTGATCTATTTTGTAATATACAATTACAAATATACCACCAATATTTTCCGAACTTCACTTTTGATACTATATAAAGATTATTTTTGTCATTCAATTAAAAAATATATAGCTAGTCAAAAAGAAACATCACAGTTAAACATTTTTAATCATCTGCACATAAAAAGGGATATATCAAAAAACAATCATTCTCATAAATTATGGCTTTTTCTACTACCCTTTAAATTACCACCACAATAGATAGATTGCGTTCTTGAAATCAATTTATTAAAAAACAAAATAATTGGATAGTTTTATTCTTATAATGAAAAAGAACCTAAATATTAAATTATTAACATCTTATTTTTGAGCATTATCAAAACGTTCAGAAATATTCTTCCAATTAGCAATCTTCCAAATGGCATTAACATAGTCAGGTCTTACATTCTTATATTGAAGATAATAAGCATGTTCCCAAACATCAATACCAAATAATGGAACTAATCCAGTTGTTGGTTCAAGTGGATCTTGATTGGCACAAGTGGCAATTTGAAGTCTCTTCATTTCTTTGTTATATCCCAACCATCCCCATCCAGAACCTTGAACAGCAATTGTAGAAGCTGAAAGCTTTTTTTGGAGAACATCAAGAGAGCCGAAGTCTTTTTTTATTTGTTCCATTAACTCTTTTGATGGTTCACCCCCATCTTTAGCTAAATTTGTCCAGAATATTGAATGATTAATATGGCCACCACCATTAAATTTAAGGGCTGGTTGGAGAGCAATAGCAGTTCTTATATCACCAGTAGCATTTGCCTCAGCAATTTTTTCTTCAATTTGATTCAAATTATTAACGTAGGTAGCATGGTGCTTTTGATGGTGAATTTTCATAATTTCAGTACAAATGACCGGTTCGAGGTCATTGTAGTCATAAGGAAGATCTGGTAGAGTATGCTTACCTCCTACACAAACAACTGAGTTGATACTAAAAGAATTCTCATTATAAATTTAAAAAATCTTTATACTTACTTCTTGCAAGATTTGAGAAGATTTCTAGAAACCAAGAGCATATTGAATTTTCGTTATTTCTACGGTAATATAAAAAACAAGTGACAGATTACCAGTAATGGAACATTCTGGGTCTCCAAAAGAAAATATATGAATAGAGTCGATAGACAAACATGCAGTTCTAGAATGTTCCTCTTGTCTGTTTTTTATATTTTTTTCCTGGAATTTCATAATGTGGTAAAATTGATAAATTTTATTTAGTCTTTTGATATCTTATCACTTCAAAGTTTTCCTTTCAACTTCTATTGTTTCGCAATCACACATATTTTACTGTTATCATCCATCACACCATAAATATGAAAAAACGTCGCGATTACCTAAGAGGCATATTTGGTAATTTCATTCAACTTTTATTCTTTTTTTCGTTCAAATGTAGCCAATGTTTTTTGCCCTTATTCTCTTACATATTTTTTTTTTTTGTCAATTTATTAACGCCATATTTTTCTTTTTAACATGTTACTTCTTCCACCACATATATATTAATTAATATTATTCTACAAAATACTATTACTCTCTTTCATATTAGTTAGAAGACACGTCATTTTTAATTGTCCACTTTTTATTAAACGTGCTTGTAGATTAAAACCGTATATTGATCTATGTTTAGTGTAAGCGTCTTCTTCATATTAATTTTTTAGGTTCTCCTTGTTGCTATGGCTATGTCTGATTCAAGTGTCGAGAAATTTATTATTAATATTAGAAAACCGAGAGAAAATTTCACTATTGAAGCACCTTCCAATTCAACAATTCTTGATGTAAGTTTATAGAATCGTGATGATCATATATTTTTTTAGCTTAAAAAAATTGTTAATGAAAAGACATCGGATCCAATTGATAAACAAAAGTTTATTTATTCTGGAAAAATTCTTAAAGATACTGATACATTAACTGGTGTCGGTTTTAAAAGTCAACAAACGCTTCATTTAGTTGTTAGTCAATCATCCTCTACAAATTCATCCGCTTCAACTGCTCAAAAACCATCTACAACAGCAACACCAGAAACAGCACCAACAGCTGCAAATCCACGACCAAATCCTTTATCATCAATGTTTAATTTACCTGGAATGGGACAGATGGGTGCTAATATGAGTCCTGATATGATTTCTAATTTAATGGGTCACCCAGTGATGCAAAGTATGATGGATAATCCTGAAATCCTGAGAAGTGTTATTGAATCTAGTCCTCAAATGCAACAACTTATAGAAAGAAATCCTGAAATTGGTCATCTAATTAATGATCCATCAAACTTACGTAGATGTATGGATGTTATAAGAAATCCTACTGCTATGAATGAACTTATGAGAAGTAATGATCAAGCTATTAGAAATCTTCAAGGAATACCTGGTGGGGAAGCAGCATTGGAGAGACTTTATAATACAATTCAAGACCCTCTTCTTTCGAACGAACCAAATCCATTTGCATCTTTAGGAAGTGACAATAACACCAACCCAACATCAAGAAGTCAAAATGCCGGTGTTGAGAATGCTGAAGCACTTCCAAATCCATGGGGTGGGCAAGGAAATAGTGCTAGTAATTCTACAAGTAATAGTGAACCAAGAATTGGAACAGGGAATAGAAATATGTTAAATGATTTAATTAGACAGAATCCTATGTTATCATCACTGAGTGAATCTATGTCTAGTGGAGATAATAATATGGCAAATGTTACTTCACTACTTCAGAGACTTCAAGAAAATAATTCACTTGATTCAATGTTACCATTCTTAAGTAATGTTTTGCCTCCTCAACTTTCTTCTCCTGAAATTATTAGAGCCATGGCAAATCCAAAAGTCCATGGTGCATTGGAACAGATTCGCAATGGATATGAAATACTAAAGGCTGAGGCACCACGACTTGCAGAAATAATGAGTGGAGGAGCATCTAATTTTGATGTTAGTGATCCAAATGCCTTGGCTAGGCAATTTAATAATCTTTCTGCTGCAGGTGAATCAGCTGTAAGTTTCATTTACATTTTCTTATCTTTTTTTATATTTAATATTTAACCCCTCTCCCCTTTGAAAGTTACTTTATTTACATAGGAGAAAAATGATTTTATATAATTACAAGTTTTAGATAAATCATCTGTCTATAATAGTAAGAATAATAAGTATTATTTTATGACACCCAGCTTTCCATAGGGACATTAGTTAAAACATTTTTACGTTAACCATATAGTTTATTTATTATACTAATTATGGCCTTCATTCATTTTATTAAACCCATAATCAGAGACGGTTAGCTAATGCCTTTTGTCTATCAATTTATATGATTACAACATAACTAAATATTATAAGTTGTACACCATCATTTGCGCAGCTGGCAATTGAGTTTTTTCTTTTTTTAAGTTAACTTAAACCATCAATCATGTTATAGGATGTTAAAGTTTAACATTTTGTCATTTATTACATGACTTGACCCTATGATTAAATATTAGACCCTGGCACAGGAGTTCCAAAAACAATATTTTTAATCTTTTTTACTAAAAAGTTAATCAAATATGAGACATTGATAGTATTAAGAACTATCAATCTTAACTATTAATAATACAAATATTTAATCTTATTTTATCCATTTAAGGGCATACCAGGAGTGACCCCAGCTAATGCAGAGGAGCGTTTTAAGGATCAACTGGAACAGCTTAATTCAATGGGTTTTTTAAATAAAGAAGCAAACATCCGTGCTCTCATAGCAACTTTTGGGGATGTTAATGCTGCCGTTGAACGACTTCTTAATAATTAAAAGAGTTATGTTTCTGAATATTTTTTCGAGATAAGAAGAAAATTATTTCGTTATTTTATTAAAGTATAAGAAAAAAAATGAGGTGTTTTTGATGACTGTAATGGCACTCATGAAGTTGTATTATTATTACTATTATTTTGTATCATTTTTTAAATACATCGTTTTTAATGTTTATTGAAATTGTATTATGGAGATATAAAAATTTTCTAACTAATCATTTTTAATATTATTTTAAATGAATTTCTTTACTTTTTATACTATATACTTTAATTATTCCATAACGAATAATAAAAGATACAATGAAATACCAATTGATATACATATATAAATTTTTAACACCTCTATGTCTATTTTGTGTAGATTTAATGTAAATGAATTCATTAGGGATAACAATTGTTTAGGAAACATTTACATAGTCTAAATTTAATAAAAATTCATGTTATAATATCATATTCTTTACTGTTTATATCATAAATAAACCATGTTTATTAAATATGAACGATTTTTAAACATTTGGTTTCTTATGTTACATAATTTTAGGAATATACTTGCACGCAATAAATGAAGTTATATATTTACTTAAAATATGTATATCATGAATCTCCCCTACCATCAACTTTTAAATTCATTTTTATTTTTCCTTTTTTGATTTTAAGCTATTTAAAAATTTTTATTATATAATAATATTTAAACATATATTTATATAATAAATTTGTAATAGTTTTGTATATAATATTTGAGAGAGAAAAAAGAGGGCTATAAAACAATTAGTCAATGTATAATTGTTTATGAGTTTAGCCTTGAATTTTCATGACTAAATTATTCAAATGTAGTGATCAGGTTTTTTTTATTTTATTTATATTTAGATAACTAATTATTCCCTCATCCTAATAATGAGAAACTTTTTTTTAACCATTACTAAATTCAAAAAAATTTTCGGCTTTTTATTATATATTATTCATTAAAGATTGTTTTTTTATAGATATATTCATCTAAATTGTACAGTAACAAATAATTATATATTTATAAAGTATATGAATGTTTTAATAAAATACACCTACATTAAAATTATGCTCATTAATCAATCATATAACTGTTTTATTTTTACTTTTTATAAACTTATACGATATGATATAGAGAGAGTAATGAACTTTTTTCTGCGCTAACAACCACCCATCCTTTCGGCATTTAGTAGAGTATATTTAAAAGAAGTTTATATTATTTATTAATAACACTAATTAATCTTTTTTAGCTTGAAGTTTAAAAAGAAATATTTTGATAGAATATGACAATAATGTATCAAATTATGTTACTTCTTTCAATCTATGATTGTCGGCATTCTTTTTAATAGTTATCACTCAACAAATTCATTTAAATTACATCCCTCCTTAACTACCATTTATTCATAATATATTGTTAATTTATAAAGTTAAAGAGATTTATTAATTTTTAATTTGATCAATCTTCTCTAAATACTTCAATAATAATATGATTTATTTCTAATAATACTGTAATATATGGTGAATTAAATAAAAACGTCTATATTTAATTATTAATTAAAAATTTCTTTTTATTAAAAATTAGGAAACTAACTTCCTTTATTATCAAACTCATTAACATATCTTACTACTATAATTAAGTTCATCTTTCCTCCTTATTCATTTATTAAAATGTTATCTTACAATCTTATCAAACTTCCTGTACTTTTCAATTCATTAGATGAAAATTAAGGAAAAATTTTATAATATAATAGTCATTTTATCCTAATTCTTTTTCTTATAAACATTTATATTATTTATTTATATATAATGTATAACAAAAACACTTTTTCATCCTCCTCCTATTTTATTGCATATCCCAAAATTGGAAACAATTAAATATGTCATTGTTTGTCTTATTAATGAAATTTGAGCTTTATGAATCAAGATACAAAATATGATGCATGTTAAATGTTTCCTCTCTTTTCCTTCAAACCAATAATACCACAAAACTTATATCAAATATCAAAAATTTTATTTTCCTATTTCTTAAAATGGTTAAATAATTTTATTGAATTATCCCAATAAAATAAGATTTAATATGTTATGTATTGGGTAATATGTATAAAATTTTGATAAAATAAATAATTTAAAAGTTTAATAAAATTGTTTAATTTTAACTATACATCATGCACACGAATATCAATTTTATTATCATTATCCTTCTTCTCCATCTTCAATAAAATAAGATGTAGGGGAATTATGGCAATCAACACATTGATATATTATAGTAATATATTTATGGGAAATGAAATTATTTTTCTTCACCATCTAAAGTATTTCTTCTCTTGTTTTAGAAGTAAAAGTATTTTAAAATTTTAATGATATATAATATAATATTATAAATAAAGATAGGTGAAGGAGCGTGAACAAAATAAGAAGGAAGGTTGTAAAAATTATTATGACTTAAATAGAGGAAGATACAAGAAATACACAAGGTTATAATATCGTTGTTAAACTTCAAATATCAATTGATCATATTATATTTTTTCATTTATAACTAATGTTTTTCTTACTTTTTTTATATTATTATACAAAAAAAGGTTAACTTTTTTTACTATAACATTTTATATAATACTGTCAATTACAGTATTTATATCATATTTGTTTTTATTTAATAAGTTTTTAACTTTTATATAACATTGGAAAATGAACTTTTAATGTTATAGATAAAATCATACTTATATTTGATTGTTTACATTAATATATATAATAATTTCTTATCATAAGACAATGAATAATTCTGTAACATTATTTATTATACATATATTTTTTTATTTAAAAATTACTACGATTTTATTGGTACCCTTATCTTAAGTTAAATCTACTTGTATTGTAATTAACCATTAATAATGATTCATCAAATCAATTGAGGTTAATCAAAAATTCATCTTCAGATATAACAGTCAACTGTTTAGTAATAATTTATCAAAAGTCTTAAATTAACAAAATCCATTAATTAATATCTAAATTTGATTTGTCATTTATAACTACCATGTTTCATTTTTAATTTGTTATAACAATAAAAATAATGTTTTATTATCTAATCTTTTTCCTCAACTCAATATGTCATTTTCCATAAAACTTTAACAATGGCATAATTTGTTTTACATATCAAAATATATATACCCATCAAATCTTAAAAGTGTTTCTTTTCACTTATTTTCTTTTACTAATTTATATAAGCCATTAATGAGAACAGGACAAAAAGAAACCTTTTCATTAAGGAACATTTAAATAATAATAACAATAAAAGATACATACAAGATATTATTATTATTATTATAATATACTTTATATCCAGATATCTTCTATATCCTTCAGAAGGCGAATCTTTTAAGAAAGTAATAATAACAATTTATGATAACCAAAAAGTTTAATTTCATTATTACTTATGTTTTGTCACAACAAATGTGATACTTTAACAGATAATACAATAAAGATAAATGACATATTGGCAGGAGGTTTTGATGAATAAGACAGAGGTATATAACATATTATTATAATAAGATATAGTAAGAAATTGTTAAAAAGTTGTTATCTTTTTAAGAATTATGGTAAAAAGTAAAACTGAGAGTCTTTTAGTGAGAAAGTAAATGTGATAATTAAATATAACAATATCATTTCTAGAAAGCTTTTCAGAAATTTTATAATTTCATTTATCAATCCATGTATGCACATTATGCTTCCACTTTTACAATTGATCAAAATATACTCCTGAGAAAGTTATTTTATCTATATATAAAAGCCAAAATTGTAATATAATAATATTATTTTACTATGACACATTTAATGATAAAACAAAAATCATATACCATTTTTATTATTTAAAATTTTATATACTATTATTTATTTTAAAATTACTATTTTTAGAAAAGAAATTAATTATTATTAAAGTGGTAGTTATTAATTTTTAGTAAAAAGGAAATATTTATCACTTAACCATATCTTTTTTTAGATTGTATATTTCGACATAATCGTGATATATTTTAATATTAGAATAAAAATCTTATCATATAAATAAGATAATACTTCTCTTAACAGGAAACATCTTTCCTTAGAATATTAAATTTTTTTCTTTTTTTATATATATCTATATATTGTTTTAGAATATATTATTATGTGCCATAATACAATTGTTATAACAGAGAAAAAAATTTTTTATTTAATTCTTATAACATTTAAATTTTTGACTTTTTTTATTTATATCAATATTTATAATATATAGATTTTTATAGTTTGATTTCACTTATTTACGGAAGTTATTTGTTATTATGAAATAAAATTATCTTGAATTGTTAAGAGGGTTCATTTTAATATTTTAACACTATGAGGAATAGCATAAGAAAAAATGTAGATTACTTAACTTTTTACGATATTTATTATTAAAGTTATAAAATTTTTGCTTGTTATATCCAGGAAATGGGTGGATAAATATGATAAAGATTATAAAAGAAGGATAATATTATAACAATCTCTGGATAGTTATGCGCACTGGAGACTGTTATTAAATATGTTATGAAAGGGGTGTGTTTTTGTTTGTTGAGTTTTACTATAATAATGATATATAAAGGAAAGAATAATAATACTATATGATGAAGCAGATTTTTAAAAAGAGAACTATAAAATATATATTTATAATTTAATAGTGCTGATAAATGATAACTTATGGTTATAAACTAGGAGGAGTTTAATATGACTGTAAAAATTAATTACCAACATATTATCATTTTATATTAGAATTAATCTATTCTTACTGACAAAACTACTACTTTGACACTTATTTTTGATTAAAATTAAAATTGCTATTAAATAAAAATAAAAAAAAATAATTTTTTTTCAATTTAACTATAATATATTATGTTAATACATTATCTATTTAAAATCTTTTTACATTTCATACCACATCTAAACATAACTAATATCTTATACATATTTATAAATTTTTATTTTTTTAATCTTTTAATAAGTAACTATATTTTTAAAATTAAACATAACCTTTTGATTGAATGTTTAGTAAATAAAAGATATCTTTCAAAAACATTTTAACATTCTTGATTTAATATTTAGATTAAGTATTATATTAAAAAGAAAATCATTTTTCTCATTAAATAATAATGCTTCTCATTAACATTTTATATTGACATTTATAATATTTTGTATTCCATTTTTGCTAATATTAACATATAATTGGAGAATAAGCTTACAATTTTATAATATACTTACTTTATCATGTTTCTTAATTAGTAATTTGTTTATAATTATCATGCTCTAATATCTATTTCCAACAAAAATATTCTTTGCACTTCTTCTTTCATTATACAATTTTAATAGTACTATTATAAAGAATTTTTTTTCTAAATCCCTTTAAAGTTTGTCATTACTAAATTAATCTCATTAATTATTATTTACAATTATTTTATACTTTTATAGTCACAAGATACTATATAATAATCAAGTTTTTTTACTATTTCCATATACTTTTATGGTGTTTAGTTTTGTCACATAAAAAAATAATGATTCGGAAGATTATTATTATTTTTATAAAATTTTAATAGTTAAAATACTTGTAGTTGTATCATAAGTAAGGAAGAACAGTTGTATAGATGGGTAGTTTTATGTATATTTGGATGTTGCCGGCTTTCAAATACGACAACACCACAATCATATGTCATACTCCCTAAAAGTTTCACTTAACTTTCTACTTTAACCATTTATCATGTTTTTAATTTTCCATTTATAATTTATTACATAAACATTACTGTATCTTTGTTTTCTAGTTATTGCCTTTTTCTTAACTTTTAATATATCATATAAAAAACATAAATTATATATTGAAAATAATACCTGGCGGTGAGCTTTATTTTTTGAAACCAATAACTGTTTGGTAAAGAGGTCGATTTTGAAGACTGGTAATCGTAAAATCTATATATTGTAATTAATGACAAGTTAAAACAATTTAATAAGATTTCGGCATTTAGGGAAAGGGTAATGATTTGTTAAAATAAAATGTCTTAAAACTCTATTAAATATTCATTAAGTTGTCTCTGACATGACTAATAATGTGATTCTTTAAATATATATACCAAAAAATGAATAATTTACCATTATTAATATCGTCATAACGTCAACTTTGATATTTGAAAAATTTAATTAATTTTCACTCCTCCCAAAATTTTATATCATGCTTCATAAATATATTACCTAATACAATAATATTTTCTCTATTTTTCTTAATTTAATTCCCTCATAACGCGGTTACCTTTAAAAATAAAATATTTTTACATTAATGTTGTTAAAAAATTGATACATAAAAATTTATGCAATATAATATTATTTTTACATCATTTGATTTATGTATTTCTTAAGATTAATAAACTCTAATAATATATTATTCAATCTATTATCTTTTTAATTTAAACATACACATACACAGTAACCAATCATCATTTTCATAATGATAATAATAAATTTTCTTAAAATTACTTAAAAATAAATATCTTCTTTTAATATTATTAACAATATATTTATCCTATTTTACATTTGATAAGGGAAAGTGAGATTTTGAAAAGAAGACACGTTTTATTAATAATATAATGATTTTTGTTAAGATGATATTGAACCTTTTAAAATTGTTGAAATTATCTACATATCATTCTTGTTGATGATGATAGTCTAATTTAAATGTATAATTTAACAAAATGTAGGAATAGGAAATGTCAAACTGATTAATGAGGCACATAGATCAACTCATTTATGAATACATCTCTAAATATATTTTATGTTTCAGTGCTCCAGCTATCCTTTTTATTATCTTTATTTAATATATACATTCATATATATCGTGTCTGTTGATAATAAATTAGAACGGTACTTTTTGGTGATGGTTTAAAATGCTTTGATTTTATTTAATTGTACAAAACAGTTGTCATGAGATGATACTTTAAATGGTTTAAATATATTTATTATAATTGTTCTTGTTAGTTAGGAGTAATGGAAAAAATATATTTTAAAATATCTTTTCAATTTGGGAGAAAAAAATTTGTTGTTTTGTGGTTTTATTTATAAAGTGATCTATCTTAACTCATTTGTTACATTTTTTCCCTCAATTCCTCATAATATTTCTACATCTTCATTTCTATAATCCGTATCTTTCTTCTCCTCCTCCTTCCTCTTCTTATACTTAGTTGATTTTTCCCTATCCACCTATCATTTGAAATGATAATTAGCATTATTTATGATGATGTTTTTTAATCCTTAATCTAATAATGAGAAGATATGTAGAAATACATATTTTATAAGATATATACTGTAATATAATATTTTAAAAAAATAATATCTATTTCTTAAAAATAAAATATAAAAAGAATTTTACATATGCAAAATAAAAGACAATTAAAAAGGCATTTTTCAATTTTGTTAAATTCTATCATCTAAGATAGGAATCTTATTTTCAATAATGTCCTTTTAAACATTAACTAAGAAAGACAATTAAAATATCTATTACCATGTCAATGATAATAACTTTACATAACTGATTTTTAGATTATCTTCATACAAGCTATTCATTAATCATTCTTTATATCAATAAAAAGACATACAAAATAATCATGAAGATGAATTTTTATTTTCCTCCTTTATTTGATAAATCTTTTCAAATCGTAAATTTATGTATATTATCTCGATACTATAAAATATATAATATATATATGATAAAGGATATTAGGGAAAGTTAAAAATAATAAATAATTCTATTTGACTTCCTTTAGAAAATAGTCTAACTTATCTTGCATTATATCAAAAAAAATACTTTTACCATAAAACTTTCTCTATTGGTTCTTTTTATATAATATTTTTGGAAAGCAAAAATATTTTTAACATTATATTCTAAAATTTATCATAATAATCGCATGTATATCTTCTTCTCTATAAACTTATCACTTGGATATTTCTTTTTACCATTATCATTTTTACAAAATACAATTGATGAAGCTTTTGCATGTCCAGTGATATTTCAAAAATACATAGATATTTATTTTTATATTTATATTTGATATAGAAATATTTCTATTATTTATAAGTTTTTTTTGAATACTCTTTTTAAATAAAAATTTTTTTACAATTAATTTTAACCTTTATTAAAAAAAAACAGAATGTATGTACGTATATATATTATTTTTGCTGGTCAAAATTTTTAATTTTAAACATATATATCTTTCAATATTTGTTGTCTATTATGATTAAGAATGATAAATATTAGAAATAGACGTGTCAAAATGTTATGAGTGTAAAAATATTGAGGTGGGCATGTGTTTTGTAGAGTAGTTTAAGATATTAATAGAGGTAACATCTTATATTTGAAAAAAAAACTCTATGTATTCTACTAATATATAACTTATTTTTTAATTTATTATTTTTTTGTAAATATATATATATATATATTAATATAGACCAGCCCCTTATTACTTATACCAGTTATGATATGAATATAATATTTAATATGTATATACACTATGCTCCCTGCAATCAGATGATTGGTTGTTGCCATCATCATCCTTCTAAATACACATATATTTAGTTTTAAGGATATATATGTTATGATGATGAGTTATAGAGAGAAATATAGATACATACATGTTGTTTAATAATTTTAAACAATATTTCCTTTTTATGTGAATATTGTGTATAAATAAATTGAGAATACTGTAATAATAAATATATATTTTTTTCTTTTTTAAGAAAAACAATCTTTAATACTTGTTATTTAATATCATTTATATAAATATATAATCATTTTATCTTTCTTCTTATTCTATTTTAACCCATAACATACTTCCTTTTCTTAATTTCTTCCCTTTATACTTTTTTCCTTTTTAACGCTATTAAAAATTATGTTTTTTTTTCCTCAAACATTTTGTAACAAGAAATAGGCTAAATTTTAATTTTTATATAATATATCAAAATTTTATTTCATACCAAAACATACATTCATATAAATATATTTGTTGTATAGTGTTATAAATTATAATAAAATTTTGGTTGTCTTATAATAAGTCCATTTACTCATCACAAAATATGTTATATTCTCTTTTCCTACTTATCATTCTTTCAAAATTTTTTCAATTTTCACACCCATTCCTTCCTTCCTTTTTTCTTTCCATCTTACATTCCATTTATAGGAACACAATAATCTTAATTCATTAATCCCTAATTATTCTTTCAAAAATATATCAATAAAATCAATCTTTAATAGAGTAATTTTTTTAAACTTTAACAATTAAAAAAAGTGTATGTGTTATTTTTTTAAATTAGAAACTCTTTTTTTTACCTCCCTAAAAAATAGATGTAAAAAAACTTCTCATATTCCTTTTATTTTTTATACTAAATTTTTAGTTATTGGATAACAAACATCCAACTCATTATTATCTTTATATATATTTTTATCATATAAATATATATATATATTCCTTAATTGTAAACTCAATTTCATCATATGCTATTTGCTACTTTTATAATAATATATTTAATGTAAATATTGTAACTATATGTATGGTATATAATCAAATAAGGAAAGAAAAAGAAATTTTTCCTATGGGATCTTTAATCAAACTTGGAAGAGTCCATCTTCCATCTCCTGTTCAGTTATTTCTTCAAAATTTTATAGTTATAGGAACCATCAATGGGCTCCCTATGATTGTAGATAAATAAAATTTAACAATTAGTATTTTTGTTATTACAATATATATATTTATATAATATATTATATAGAGATGGATAGAAATAAAATAGGAAAAAAAAGTATTATGGTAGTTTGAATATTCCATATCTTTAAAGTACAATTATACATATGATAAAATTTAATTCACAAGGAATAATGAAGATCTTCGCATTAATATTATTTTTCAATTATTTTTTCTTCTTTAAAACGCATCAGATAATTAATTAAAAAGGTTAATTATTTCAAGTACAATAACTTTTTGTTTCTTAAACAATTATTTACCATTAATAATTATTCTTGAGATCATTAAACACATACCAATTAGAATATGTAAACATTTTCCATAATCATAACTATTCCAAACCACCTTATGTTTTTTATTTTAAAAAAAAAAACGCATAAATGATGTGAATATGACAGGTGGAGCTATACAATTACCTAAAGGGTAGCAAAATTTTGTAATCAATTGCCTTATCTAATAGTTGTAAAAATTGTCATGTATATTACATTTATACTAGTAACGTTGATATAATTTATATAAAAGAAATATTGAAATATTTGTCTATTAACACCTCTCAAAAAAACAAATAAGTTGAATACTTCCCTCCAAACTAAAGTTATTATCCTTTGTCTGATAGTGGAAAATAAAGGAGCATTTCAAAAATCATTTACTTTGGTATTTATGTATCTACCTTCATTATTATTATTTATTCATCTAATATATTATTTTGAATCTATGTAAATTTATATATATTATTATTTTTGATTCACCATATACACATCAATCATATTTTTATCTTACCCACTTCATCCCCAATAAGATATGTAATTTGTTAGCGTATAAAAAATAATATCTATATATCTCTATTGTCAAATGGACAATTTTTTTATATTCTATCACTTAATTGTAACTTGAATCTTTTCTTTTATTAAATGTTTATTTAACTTGTTATATTTTAAAAATTTTATTCTTACAGTTTTAACACATTTTTAATAGTGACAATATTTTATATTATTTGATAGATTTTAAATTTTATTTTAATATTATATCAACAAAGTTGTTTTAGATATAAAAAGTTATAAGAATAAGTGGTACTTCTTACATTATATTTTAATATACTTCATTAAATAATATCACATATTATGCGCGAGGCTTCTTCATTTTTGATTTGATCTTTTCTTATAATATTTATCAGTTTTAAAGCACAATTAATTTTTGTTACTAAATTTATTACTTTTTCTTCATATCATAATATAAACAATGTTTTTTGTTTGTATTTCTGAACGAGGAAACATTTTTTTCATTTTTAAATGAAATAAATTATTTTATTTTAGAAGTTTTATAAGATACATAGGGGTGTGGGATATGTCAAAAGTTCATGATATGTATGGTCTATTAATTTTATAATGTTTTTGTGTGTGTGATATAAAATATATATTTTTGTTATGATATGTGATAGGCATTGAAGAGGGAGGAGTTTTTGGACTGTGTGTTGAGGTAAAAATTCTTATTATTTTTAATGAATAATAATAAATGTATTATATCTTTTCACATTCTCATTTAATACCAGTTTTTTATTATTATTAACAAGATATTTTAACTTTTCTTTTTCCTCAATTAATAATAATTTAGAAATGAAGAGGATAATTAATTAATTTTAAGAAGTGTTAAGGAGTATATAATTTATTTGATAGTCTAACAAAGATTAGTTAATAAGCTTTTTTGTGACATTTATAGATGATAAAGGAATATAAAATTACATTATAACGTAACAGCATAGATCATTATATTTTGTAAAGACAATAGATAATTGTGTAATGAAAATTATTAGTTATTTTATATAACTCAATATTAGGTTTTACTAATAATTAAAATAATGCCCTTTTTATTGTAAAAGATTTATTAGATAACATTTTGTTTAATATTAAAAGATGTTTTGTTGGGAGATGAGGATAATAAAGAACACTTATGATAACTAAATTGTTACAATTCCTCCCCTACTTAAATGTTTTTTTTCTCCTTACATTAAGTATGAATATTTGTTTATTTAATTTCAAAAAATTTTTTTTATAACCACATGTTATGATTAATTAATATGTATGTTATGTCAAAAGGTGGTGTGTATGTAACTGTCATTTTGATTTTATTTACCTTCTAAACTACACATTATCTTTTTTCTTGAGATTCAAAAAAATACCAAACTTTGAATGTTTTGGTGAAACATCAATGTAGGCAATTTTTTTTGTCACTTTTACCCTTAATTTTGATAATGATGACATCCTACTTCATTATATTTATGCGTGTAGTAGATATATAACTTTTTAATATTATATACACCTACATCAACATCACACATTCATTATTAACTCTCAATCAACTTACCTTCATTATATTTTATCATCAAATTATGAGAGGATGTCTAAGCTATTGTTCAAACAGCTCATAAACAGCCTACTTAGATCATTCTACATTTTTAATTCATTATTTAATTTATAAATAATTTTATATTATAAATAATATATATCCTTGCGCAATATTTCATTTTTCCCTTTAGAATTTTACTACCTTCTTCATTATTTCTATAATATTATTACATATACAAACTTTTTTTATACTATTTTTTTTTACTTTGTTCCTATCTTCTCTCGCTCTCCAGTGGTAGAAGGTATAGTATCTTCTTAAGGTTGTTGTATGTGTATATTATTTATGAAGCTTATTAAATTTGAAGCTGAAAACTACTTAATTCATATTTTTCTTCCTATATTTACTGTATAATTGTTAAAATAAACTTTCATTAAATAGCACAACATTCAAGATTAATTTCTTTCATAATTTTCCTATTTTTAACTTTTTGATAAGCCTTTCTATAAAGTTAAGTTAATATCTATTGACTAACTTGATTTCATACTTTAACTTTATATTTAAAAAATAATATAATCATTTTCGCGACACACAACCTAACTTGTCTTATTAAATTTATATTATTTATTTTTACTACTTCAATA
This sequence comes from Strongyloides venezuelensis, assembly GCA_963280985.1. Classification (NCBI taxonomy): domain Eukaryota; kingdom Metazoa; phylum Nematoda; class Chromadorea; order Rhabditida; family Strongyloididae; genus Strongyloides; species Strongyloides venezuelensis. The sequence continues at coordinate 12,924,212 of CAUJLX010000001.1, forward strand.
TAAATACATTTTGAATTAAAATTTAATACTACTTACAATTTAGGATAAATATTTAATATACATAATATAAATATATATCTTGAAAAGGAGAAAGTTTAACTCAATTAAGATAATTTTTGTAATTGCCATTTTATTATATTTATTACCATATCACAAAATCCATAACTTTATAACTACTATCTTCCTTTAATATAACTTTCCTAAAACTAATTTCAATTTCATTTTCAATCTTTTTTCTATTTCTCTCTCTCCACCCCATTTATGATTATATATTTTAGCTAATAATATATTTCCTCCACATTTACCATCTTCTCCATATATACCCCATTTTTCATTTTCATATATATACAATAACTTATACTATATTTTCCATGTCCATTATCTCTAAAATCTTCTTTATATGTTTATTATTTCATTTGTCTTGACAAATTCAATTTCATAATTACCAATCATCCTTTTGAATTCTTTAATTTCACCATTACTATCATCATCTTTTTCCATAAAACCCAGCCTTTTTAATGTTACCATATACAGTTATATAAATATATATATAAATTTATATATATATATATTTTATTTATACATCCATAATATTATCTATATTTGGGAGCTCTTTCTATTTATATATTATTTATATATATATTTATAAAATTGTAAAAAGCATTAAATAAATATAAATTTGCTTTTTCTTCTCTCTCCATATCATCATCTTTTATACACTCTTTTTTTTATCTCCATAAAAATAATACCACTTTTTAATATATCAAAAAGAGAAAAGATTGTAAGTGTAAAAAAAGTAGTAAGAAAAAGTAAAAACGTTATTTTATGGATATATTATTTTCAAAATTTAAATTTCATAAAGAATTATTGTTTAAAAGAAGATTATTTTTAAGATGATAAATACCAGTTAATAGGGAGATAATTTTTTTTTTGATTTTATGGTGTTTTTTAATGTAATGTTAAAAATATAACAATTTATTATATTGTACTAAATTAAGATTAAAATTATTGGTACCTCGAAAGAAAGAAGGAGAGAGAAATTTTCACGACCAAAAAATTTATAATATTTCTTTTTTGTACCAATTTGTTGTTTTATTGTTTGATCTTATACATTTTAAATAATTTATTAAATTTACGTCTTTAAATTTTTTAATTTTATTGTTGTAGGAAGTACATCATTATATATATAATAAATCTACAAATAAATATTATATATATCCTCTTATTTTAAAATACTATAGCTAAAAAAGGTTTCAAGAAGATTATTTCACTGATAGAAAGATCTGGACTCTATTTGTTACAACAGGATACTGGAATCAAAAGGATTTATACATTTTTCTTGGAAAACCTGGTGATTTTCATCCTCAAAAATTTCATCTATTTAAAATAAAATATTGGCAATATTTTTGGTTGGAAAGTAATAATTGAAAAGATAATTTCTCCTATTTTTTGGAAAACCAAAAGAGGATGCAACAACAAGAAGCATCAGCATTAGTTCATGGTAAGTTTTTATCTTCAATAAAAATTTTTATGCCAAACCATAATATCTTATTTAATGGTAAATTGTTTTTTTTTTTAAATAAGTAGATAGGCTTATTTTTTTTAATTATTATATTATTTGATAAAAAAAACATTTTAGAAAATTTTATTTTTTGTGTTTATATCTTTTTTTAAATTTATTATAAAAAAATAGTATATTTGTTTCTTATAAAGGAAAAAAATTCTTTCCTAATAATTAAGGGTTGTTTTAGGAGTAGTAAAGTTAGATTTTGATTTTACAATAAGTATTTAAAAAGTTTTAAATATAATAAATTAAAATACATTTATATCATCTAATAAATCTATAAATATGTAGTAGACATTTTGGCATTAAAGTTTTTCTTAATCTTGATTTTTTATCACATAAATTGAATAGAAAAAGAAAAATTAATAAGATGATACATATTAATGTCTCTTCGTCAACTTTTTAGGTAGAAACTCTGTTAAGATAAATCATATATGGATGTAGTCTAAAAACTATTATAAAAATTAAAATAAAATGTATAAAAAGAGGTGCATTAATATATGTTGATAGTAATAAGAGAATTTCGGAGATGATAGAAAATAGATAAGAAGGTGAAAAATTAGAGTATATAATATGTAAAGTAATATTTTGTGTGGTAGTGCAAAAATAGTTGGTAAAAATTTGATGTTTTAAAACAAATTAGGTAATGAAACGTTAAAATAAAAATCCTTTTTTCTTTTATTATATATAAATAAAAGAGAGGTAAAAATTGATAGAGTAACTATATGTCCTATCTCATTTGTCGGAGTTGTTTAATCAGATGTAAGTAATTTAATAAGTTTTTCTATTAATTGTATATAATAATGTTTAAAAGGAGAAACTTATTTTAATTTACATCTCAACCGCTTAATTTCTACTTCCTTGAAAAACGAATATTTTAAGAATAAGGAGTTTTTTTTGACAATTCACCAAGAAATTAGTCATCTTATTTATCATTTAATAAATTTGTAATCTCTTGAATCATCCAACCATACTATAACATATGAATATTCATCTCTTATTTATTTTCTTTACCTTTAATTAACTTTTTAATGTTACTAGGTACTATATAACTTTTGATAAAATGTGTATATTAATTAAATTTATTTTTTTTCTATTATAACTACTTTTATTTTAGTTTATTTGATTTTCCTTTATCTTTCCTCAAAATCTGATCTTTTTTCATATTTATGTATATGAATAATAAATTGTTATTGAAAAAATAATATACTATATTTGTAACCTTTCTTTTATATATGAGTTAAGGTATATTTATTTATTTATCATGTATCGATAGAATTTGTTACACTTTTGTCAAATTAATGAATATTAGTTTTATTAACTTTAACCTACATCTGACCTTTTCTTAAATATTATATGTATTATTTCTTTTTGAAACATTTTTATGAAAAAAGTAATTATAAATTTGTATTTTAAATTATAGTAAACCTGCTCCTAAACTTAAATGCCATTTCAATAATTCCTTCTCCACATACAAATAAATAATCATCATTAATTATTCATATAAAAAAATTCATAAATTTTTACTTTATTAAATATTTTCACCATCATCTTTATGTTTTCCCATTATATTACAATTTTAATTATTTTAAACAGTTTTAAAAGAATTTTTTATAAGTTATATAATAACATACAAAATATTACCAATTTTGTATATTTTATAATCTGCAGCTGGGTTTATGGTTGAAAAATGTATTTTTATAGAAACAAAAACCAACCTGCTCACTAAATATAACACAAAAAAATTTTTCATAACCTTCTGCTTTTAATGAGAATTTTAATGATGTTGCTACACTATATATAGAAGATTAATATGTATTCATTCTCAGCAAGATCTAAATATTCATTATGACTTTATTTATCATCCATATAAATTGTATATTAAAAATATATTTACTATACTATAATTATTCCATTTAACATGGCATCTGCTTCTAAAACTTCCATAAAATAGATACTGTAATATACCAAGTTTGATTGGATTGCATTATATTTATGTATATTATAGATAATATACATACAACTAATAATGTTTTATTATTTTTATCGGCATATTAAAATATGGTTATTAGATATATGGTACGGTGGATGATATGATACTTGCCGCTACAATATATAATATACACATATAAATTTATTAGTAAAGAGTCTGTTAATCATTAGGAACGAGAAGAATTAAATAAATTAAAATTATTGGATGATTAAAGTAAGCAAAAAAGGACAGTATATTAAGAATATATTTTATACTAAATTTGACAAATTGCCTTTCTTCTTGTTTAGATAATATAAGGATCACATTCTAATTTTGTCATTTTTATGCTATAATTTATCTAAACAAATTTCTCTTTGATCATGATAATTAAAGATGCCGACTATATATATAACATTATTATAAGTTTAGGGAAATAGGAGTAAAATATATATATATTTCATATTAATTAACTAAATTTCAAGGATTATATACTTCTCATTCTATTTGTTAAAAGTATAGCCTATTTAAAATATTTCCAACTGTGTTTTTTTATTACTTAACTATTTTCTTCCTCACATTCACACCTTTACATGATTAATAGTTTCTATGACCTTTATTCATCAACTTTTTTCAAAATAACAGTTTTTTTTTTAAATAAAGATGTTTTTCTTGATAATATTTATATTAATTGAAACATATTTAATTACTATTAAAAATTGACAATTAAAGATTTTGTGTATCGTCACATCATTAAACATTTCATTATAATAAGGTATGACAAATAAACAAAAATTTTTAATCAAAAACCACTTTCTTAAATAAAATTAATGATATTGTCATTGTGTGTTTAATAAAAATTTAAACTTTTTTAGTATTGAAATATTATCTCCTCTTTAAACATCTTGATGTGTATTTATATAATAAAATATTATAAATATACTTATCATTGATATAGCCTTTCATTTTAAACTTTTCATAAACTTTATAATAATTGCACTTTAATCAACTAGACTTTGATACAAAGAAATTAAGAAGCTTACACCTCTATACTAATAGATGATTTTTTTTATTATACAATTTTTATATAATAATAACAAGAAAAAAGATAATATATATAAATGTTAAATATAATATTTACAAAATGAAAAAGATTATAAAAATTAACTTTTTAATAGTTTTATGGATAATACAAAATGTAAGGTACTTACTATAAAGGATTAATTAGTTGTTTTCTTAATAACTTAATCTTTTATCTAACTCTATATTACACACTCTCCTATTTCTTTATAATTTTTAACTTTTTATTTATATAAATTTTAATATAAATTAAACAACCATCATTTCTAAGTTACCTGACAATCACTTATAAAATTTGTTAATCACTCATAAATAAAATAATTAAATGGAGCATTTTTGATAAATGTCAAAAAGAACGAAATGACAAAATTTTAGATTATGTCTAATGATAAAATCACTTTTTTTATTCTAACTTTTTTTCCTTCTAATTTTAATAATATATTCTTTATATCTTATACATATATTTTATTATATTATACAATTATAAATAAATATTATATATACTCATTTCTTATCTTCAAATTTTTGCACTTCTCCTTTCCTGTTATTTTATTTGTATTAAAATAACAAATATCAATAAAAATATAATCAAAGGCATATTTTCTTCATATAAGTGTATCTATTAATGACAATTTTATTTGAAAGTAAAATTATATTTATCAATTTAAAGGGGTGTTACAATTCTAATATAACGCTTTATTTCATCTCAAGTACTATCCTTAAAATTTTTAACTCTCTTATTAATATATTACTTTTCCATTATCGTTATTGCTTTTTAACTACCATAATACTCATCTACTATAGAAATACCATTTTTAACATTTTATATTATATTTTTTGTTTTTTATCAGAAGTATAGATGATAAACTTAATTATTACTTTACTATTTAATTATAAAAAATAAGATATATTGGTTTTTTATGATTAATTAAATATAATATTAATATAAAAATTAGTTCATCATTCCTAATTTGAATGAATAAACTTTTTCTTCCTATCAAACAAATAGTTACATATTTATTATAAAATAAATAGATTTCATGTAAATTAACTAAAAATAAACATTTTTTCATTCTATTTCTATAGTTATTATACATACATACATAAACTATCCGAAAAGGTAAAAAAAAATGGGAGTGTCTTATATTAATATCTATATTATTAACTATATACTTCTTCAATCATATTACTCAAACCTACCCCAACAGGCATATATTTTATAATTTAATTCTCTCTCTCCTTTACTCTTTTATCATAATATATTATATATACCCATCATCATCATCATCTTCTTCCATCGTCTCCTCTATATATACATCTTTTCATCAAATTTTTAATTTTTTTCAGCCAATTACCATAACCCAATATATATTTGATGTTTTATATTAAATTTCATTTTATAGATGTTGCAAACAATTTTACTAATTGCATCATTCATCTACAACCATCAAAAACTATTATACTTCTTTTTATAAAAATTTATTTTATATCAAAATAGATATGTATAATTTTTCTAATAAAGGGTTTTTAATTCTTTACTATTAAAAAGAGGGAAGCTTCTTTTTTTATTTTACTATGGATCTTTATACTTATCATTATTTAATTGTTATATATTTAAGAAAAAAGATTTTTTTCTAAAATAATGTTGTTCATTTGATTGTATTTTATTTATTTATATATGGAGGCTTCCTCAACATTCACCCAATTAAAAATCAGTTAAAAATAGTTTTATTTATAAATATGTATTTGTTTATCACGAAGAAGTAAAATATTAGTTACATTGTTTTTGTTATTGATATGATGTTATGTCCTCTTCTAGTCACATTGAAATTTTCCTTATTTTATGTATAAATAATAATTATTTTTATAGGTATTTTAAATATATATATATATAAACCTTAGAAATATATTAAATTTTATATAATAATATAACCTGAATTTTTTATAGCATACCCATAAAATAATATTTTAAATATCTTCCAGTTAAGGGTACCCTCTTTTAAATGTAAATTAATAAAATCACTTCTTCATATTCCTCACATTTCATTATATTTTTATGTCTCAATTAAATACTCCTATGTCTTCATCTTTTTCACAATCACTTTTAAAAATAATAAAGAAAAAAGGGTGTATTTGATATAATAAAAGTAGTGTATGTATATGGAGAAAAGAAAGAAAAAGGAAAGAAAGATTCTATTAATTTTTATGATTCATAAATTTGTAAGAATTTTTAAAAATGACACATAAATTATTTTAAATTTAATGTTTTAAACTTTAATTGAATATGTCTTCATATACACCTGTATATATAAACATTTGACGCTATGTTAAGAATGGCCTTTTCAACAAAAATTAGTGGTTATTTTTAATAAAGAAATTAAAAATCCTCAAATGAATATTATATATATTTGTGAAAATAGTATTTTTATCATATTTTACACAAAATGTAACATTTATTGTCATATAATAAGACGATTAGGTTGAAAGAAGGACGATTTTATGAAAAGTCACTTTTATGAATCTTAATTTAATGATAACAGCTAATTTATAGGAAATCAAAATTTAATAAAAGTATAGTTGTAAAATTACCTAATCATCTTTTAATTTTTTCTATTTCCATTCCTATTTCTTCATCGTTTCCTAATAAGTATATAATAAATTTGATTTATTTATTTTTTTACCATACATTTTGACGAAAATTATAACAAACTCTTTTTGGTTAATGTTAATAAATTTATTTGATTAATTTTTAACATATATGAGTCTTTTAATACTTTTTAATTTGGATGGGTAGGAAAATTTTATTTCTAATTTCTATATTAATTTTATTATATTACTACTTTGATTCTTATCAAAAAAGGCAACCAAAATATTTTTATTGTTTCATTACCTATTGAAAATTATATTTTGTATAATTTTATATATATATTTGTATATATATATAAAAGAAGAAAGTAAAAAATAATAAGAGAGAATGTTTAAAATGTAAATGAAAAGACAATCATTTCATTTTATTATTTTTACTTATTGTGTTAACGTTTTTTACAAATATTTTTATATTTATATATAGATTTTAGAAGTATTTTTTTATCAAAACTTTCTTGATATTATCATAATTATATCATTTATAACAAATGGAATGAATCTTTTTTATACATAATAAATATATTTATTATCAGCTGATTCTTGTTCCCGAGATTAAATGTATATTATTTTTATTTTATAAACAAATCAATTTGTTTAATAATCTATAAATTCCATAATTTTCATTTTAAACTATCCATTTTCTGCAAAATGATAAAGATTCATTAAACTTTTACAAAATATCAACTTACTTTTATTAAAATGATTAATCATACTTGTATTAGAGGGGTTTCATTTTGATTGTATATAAGGCGCATATATATATATAAATATATATAATGATGATGATGATGAACATTAATTTATTACATAATATTTTGATGAGAACAAGAAATTTTTAATTTACCTTAGTGATATAATGAGATATATTAAACATTCTTGTTAACAATTTTTTAATAGTTAAAAATGGGTTGTAAAATAATTCATTAATCAAAAAATGTACCAACTTGCTTTATCATTTATATTATTCTAAAAGTAAAAGAAAAATGATAATTTTTTTCATATTATTTATTAACCTTTATTAGGTAAAGAAAAAGAGGTTGAGAAAGTATAATATAAACAAAAAAGCATATATTATTAATAGAGCATTTTGTGATTTTTTGTCATTTGTTACCTTCAATAAAAGAAATGGATCATTAATAAAATATTTATGTTTTTCACTCTTTTTAAAAAAATAACTACACTTTCCACTTATTATAACTTTTTGATTTTTATCATTATCTACTCCTATTTTTATACATGTAATATAAATGTTATGAATAAACATAGAATATAATAATAAAATTTCTAGTAAATTTAATTTTTTTATTATCATATTACCATACCATTTAAGTTAAAGAATCGCAGAACCCATATAATTTTATTTTTACTATAGTAAATTATTTAAAAATGATAAATCAGATTAGATCATGAGGAAAAGAAGAAGAAAGCCATTACTACTACTCATTATTTTATTTTTTTTACATTTCTAATTGAATTATGACATTTTAATTATCAAATCATAATGTTTAGTTGAAAAAGAAAGAAATTATTTATACTTTTTTTATTGAAAATTTGACGTATTTTAATACTCTTATAAACAGTTATATAAATATATTATATTTATATATTAATTTATATATATTCTACGTAAAATATAAATTAAAATGTTTTGCAGTGTATTAAATTTTTTGTTTTACTAAAAATTTATATAATATATTTAATATTATTTATTAATGTTTGGTGGAAATTAGTTAAATATATAAGAATGCCTTATAAGGTAACGTTTAAAATTAGGTAATTTGATAATTTGATTAGTCAAATGTCTTGTCAAAATCATAAGCTCTAATATACTACTTTTTAATATTTTTCTTCTTACCATCTTCAGTCATCATCATCATCATCATCATCATATTTACACTTTCTTTTCCTACTATACTATATGGGGTTTTTGGGGTTGTTAATATTTGTTTAAATTTTTTTAACCATTTTAAAAGGACACAATATTTTTGATTTATATGTGATTGTTAATGAAACCACTAATTCTAACATATATTTAATATTTTTTTTCTATCTTCAATCATTTTTTAAAAACATTTTTGTTTCTTTTATTATAATTTATTCTATTATAGCATCTTTCATTAAGTTTCTCTCTCTCATATTTCTTGTCCTTCTACAAAACCTTTCTTTTGATGTAATTTATAAATTCAAATAACTGATTTTAATGTACCTTTTCATACGTATCTTTTATCTCTCCGAAGACTGTTAATTTTTGAGCTTTTCTTTTTATATTTTGATTTCTAATCACCTTTCATTAAAAGGGGTCTTTCTTCCTTCTTTTTTTTTGACATTGTTTCAGTCATTAATTATTAATATGTATTTACAATGTTTCATTCTTATCATTAAAAGTATATATCTTTATTTTTTTCTTTGTAGTAAAATATTAAGAAATGCATGGATATTAAAGTTAAGTAAAATATAAAATTTGTATATATTACAATTACATTCATTCATCTTATTTTATTATTACATATATATAAATATGTATATTTTATATATATTCTTCTTCATATTTATTTTTTTTTTCATCAGAAACTAACAAAATAGAAGACGACAACATCGACATATCTGACAAAATGATATATATATGACATCAAAATATATATCAGTGTATTTAGGTGAGAAAAATGATAAATGTTAATGACCATCAAATATAATCATTTTTCTTCAAAGGCGTTATAAAAATATAAAATATATATTTATATATAAATAGACACTTGTTATAGTATTTAATTGTATCTTATTGCGCCAAAGGAGAAAATAGAATCCAATTGTGTAAACATGGGCAAAAATCTCTCAAAATTATTTATTACTTTTGTCCTTTCTTTTTTAATAGGTATTTAATATGAAACAATATTTAGTAATTGTTAAAAAATATTATATTATAACTTGTATATAGATAGAGATAAAAGATACCATGGGAGGTGTACAAGATTGTTACACAGACATCAAGGAGAATTATTTAAGATAAGGAGGAAAAAAAGGTGATACACAAAGAGTTTTATTTTTTATACTTATATTTGTAAATAAGAGATTGTTGTAAGAGAAGGAGGAATAATTAAATTGTTAAAAATTCTTTTCTCTTTACAAATGATTTTTGTACCTAACATTCCAATTTATTATTAAAAAAGAGTTTTTTTTTTTCTGGGAGGAACACTTATTATTCCACTTATTTCATAATTTTACTAGTAAAAAAAAGTGTAATATACACAATACCATTCATCAGCGAAAGGTACTTCTTGATTATTATAATATCTTTTATTCATGATCAAAAGTTAAACACTATCATATTATGAATTTATTTATAATACATAATTAGATAAAAAAATAAAAAATTTATAACTTATTATTAAATTCTTATAAACAAAATCCTAATTTCTAATTCATGTCTATTATCTATATAGGTATTTATATTTCTAATTAGTTTTATAAATATATTAATCTGTATATAAAAAGTTTAACATATCATTTAAGAGTTATAAGCCTATATCTATTATTAATCATTTCATAATAATAAGTGCGACATATATAAAAACATTTTTTTTACCTTCACATAAATAACTATTTTAGTGTATGTACTTCTGATAATAAATGTTAAATATTTATGTTAAGGAATATTAACAATTTTTGGTAATTTAGTTTAGGTCTTCGATGATTTCTTGCCTATTTATGTTTCTTTATATATTTATCAAGTAATTCTTTTATAATTATTAAGACATAATTTTGTAATTTTTTATTTTAATCATATTAACCCTTTTTATATTTAAATGATAGAGAGATAATCATAAATGAATTTATATATATTGAAATAGAGACACATTTCTTTTATAATTATTAAACTTTTAAGATATTTATTATGTATATAAAATATAATCTAAAATAGTAAAGATTAATTTTTTTATATATCATTATCTTTATTAAGTACTAACTACTTATTTCAAAATTATTTTAAACGTTTTATCTTTTAGGATATTATATAAATTTCTCATAAACATGAATTAAAAATAATAAAATTAATTAATTAATTTTTTTAGAAGTTAATTGTCATCAGTCACCTACCACTACAACATTTAGATTGGCGGTAGTTGATAAGAAAAAAAATTGGAAGAAAAAGGAGGAGGAAGAAGAAGATAATTTGGAGGTTGTTGAAAGTATTGAGAAAATAAAAAATTGTGGTGAAAAGGATTATTTAAATCATAGTAATCATTCCGATAATAAAACTCGTGATATAAAAGGTAATTTTATTAATATTACCAGTCTATTAAAAGATAAAGAAGTTGAAAAAAGTAGTGATACTGGTACAATAAAGGTTGATACAATTGATCTCACAAACCTTAATACTGATATTAATAAAGATTCCTCTATGGATAAAATTCACCAACAAAGCAGTAGTACAAAGAAAGGTTCTGTACTTGAAGATAAATCTAATCTTAATTCATTTAATCCAGTTGATTCAATGAAACACGCCGCTAATGAAGTAAGTTTTATTTCTTTTTTAAAATAAGTAAGAAAAAAAATAATATTTGTTACTGTGTCAATGTATAAATAATTTTAACCTTGTTCATTAAGAATATTATCAAATTTTATGATTTACCTTTGCCATAACCTTCATTTTATCATTTCGTCATATTATAATTATAAAAAAAGGTTAATAATTACCCAAACAAAAGTTTAGTGTTTTAAAGCTATTATAATATTAAGATGAAGTCATTTATTATGATAGTTTAAATATATTTAATAATATATTTAGAAACACATAAACATACAACTTCTTACCTTGCTAAAAAACTTTTTTTTGTTACTTAAAATATTAAATTAATACATATTTCACATATTATATATATATATTATATGATGCAATATAATGATAGGAAGATGAGAGAAAAGACATATAAATACATAGGTAAATATTTTGTAGTATATCAAAATCACAAACTATTTCTTGCTGGTTATGATTAATATCTCTTCTTGTAAGAAATATTTAAAGAAAATGGTAAAAATTAAATCTTTCGTGTTGTTCAAAGGAAATAATAATTTATTGTTTCTTTTTCATATGTAAATGTAATTTTGACATAATCCAAAAGATTTATTACGTATTTTGGATAATTATATCTATTGTGAAACATCATTATCCCATCAATAATCATTTTTTTATCAGTCATTCTTTTTTGTTACTTAATAGTATCATATTTCATTACCATATAACTGTTATTTTTTTAATTTCTTTTATTTAATAATTAAAAATTCCATCTTCCATTTTATTTATATAATTTAATACGCCATTCATTCTTTCAACATTTGATGTATGTCTACAACTCATTTACAATAACAACAAATTTTAACTATTCCTTAAAAATTACCATTTTCACGGCAACTGAACAAAGAACTTGTTAAATCATTTAATTTTAATAGTCAAATACACAGAGACATTAATATATAATATCATATTAAAATTCATGTATAATCATTAATTTTTTCTAACAAAGAGCTTCAAAATGGGTAATATATTATATAATATATATTTTAACCTCTTTACTATTATATAATTTCAATTATATGTATATATTATTTATAAAGAGTTACGCATAATTTTTTTTATCTTTCATAAAATATGGGGGTTAGAAATTTTTGAAACTGAAAATAAAAAAATTATTACATTTATTTTTTTAAAAAAAAAAGTCATCAATATAAATATTGTCCTTTTCAGGATCTATTAGGGTTATTTTCACAGTTTGCCCAACAAAATTCAACAGATCCAGCACAATGGAAAGCTATGCTTTCAACATTTGTCAGTACCTTCAATAATAAAATACCCGTAGATGGTATTCCGTTGCCATCAACAACGATAATTAATAATGAAAGAGGAAATGATTCACCGAGTGATTCGTGTCATAACGACACAGATTCTTCAGAGGGACATGAAGAAAAAGGTGGAGAGGAGAAAGGAAATGATATTCAAACAACTACATCAAATACCTCAGGATCAACTTCTATTGTAAACAATCAAACATCATCTTTTTTAACACCGGATTCATCAATATCAGCCAATTGTTCAAGGCGTTCTGATCTCATATGCCCAATTGGTGATTGTCATCAGATATCGGCATCGAGAGGTGCAAGATATTGGCATGTACTTAATAATCATGATGAAGATAGAATATTAACATGTAAAAACTGTAGGGAGTCCTTTTGTGACAATTATCAAACGATAACTCATAAATGTAAAAAAGATCCAGAGGAATGTGAAAGGCCTAATTCAACACCATGTATTGGAAATGATAAAGAAATTATTGACATTAGACAATCACTTGGATCAGTACCGATTCCAAATAGTGATATGTTTACAGTTGATGGGATTGATAGTTGTGATGAAGATAAAGAAGACAAATATGATGAAGATGAAACAAATATTGTTAATTGTGCAAATGGGACTGCTGAAAATTTCTTTAAAAATTTACTCTTGAATGTTAATACATTTTCTGATAATAATATATCGTCAACAAATTTGAATGATGATAATAAGAATAGGAGAAATATTGATATGAAAAGTAATGAACCAATACCGTTTGATATACATAATCGAATGTTGCTTCAAAGTATGATGGGTCATATGCCTAATAATACTCATCTCTTGCAATGTCTTCCACCACAAGGACCAGGAGGTAATTTTTTTGGTCCTCGAAGAATGGATGGTTTTCCTGGTTTACCTAATACAATTCCAACTTCTAATATTGGTGGGGGTAATACACCTATAAGTAGTAATAATCTTAATGTTAGTGATGATGATTGGGAAACTTTGATGGAAATATCTAATACAGATGAAACGGAAAAGATAAGGCAAATGGTTGGTGATAAAGCAATTCCTGTAACTGATCCAAATCAATGTTTGTTGTGTCGTAGAGTTTTATCATGTAAATCAGCTCTCCAGATGCATTATCGTACTCATACAGGAGAAAGACCCTTTAAATGTAAAATTTGTCAAAGAGCTTTCACAACAAAGGGTAATCTTAAAACACATATGGGCGTTCATAGAATGAAGCATTCTTATCGTGGTATTAATGAACAATCACCACTTGGAATGCAACATTCTTGTCCAATATGTCAAAAGAGATTCTATGCAATTGCACAACTTCAAATTCACATTGGACAACATCGTGATCAGTTAACCAATAGAAATTCTGGTATTACTAATCAACCTAGCGGAGGAAATATGATGAATGATAATCCATTAATTAATTTTAATAGGAAACCACCTATGATGGTTTTGGGATCGCCAACAATTGGAACAATTAGTGATAATAATATACCACCATTCCCTAATTTTGGTATTCCTCCAATGGGTAGTGGTAATGGTATGCCACAATTTCCAATGTTTCCTAATTTATTAAATTTTCCAAATCCACTTGCAGCAATGGCAGCTGCTGCCTCAACGGCCGCTGCTGCTGCAGCCGTAGCAGCTAAGAATAATCAAGATATTAGTGGAAATAACAATAATACTAATAGTAGTACACCTTCATCTTCATTTCTTAGTACTGATAATCAGAAAGAACTTATTAATCAATCAGAGAAGAATGTTATGGGTGCTAAACTTCTGGATATGTTATTACAACAACAACAACAACAGTCTAAAGAACAAAACGTTAGCAAGGAGGATGAAAAAAACACTATTGAAAATTGTAAAGATGAAATTAATGAACCATTGGGAAAGAAAATGAAAATTGAAGTTGAGGTGAAAGAAGAAAATGATTGTAATAATGTAGAAAATAGAATCTCTGAGTCTGTTAGTCCATTATCTCAAGATGATATAACTGATAATGAAGGAAAAGGAGAAGAAAATAAAGGTGAATATAAATCATCAATTTTCTCAAACCTTGTTCGTTTATCAGATGATCTTCCACAGGAAAGTAATAATAGTAGTGATGAAAATCCATTAGATGCTATTAAAAAGATGTATAGTCAGACAGAGGCTCCACCACCACCAAGACAACCACCAACATTATCAAAACATCAATGTGGTGTTTGTTACAAACATTTTTCATCGTCTTCTGCTCTTCAAATTCACATGAGAACCCATACAGGTGATAAACCGTTTAAATGTGATGTTTGTCAGAGAGCTTTCACAACAAGAGGTAATTTGAAAGTTCATATGGGAACACACTCCTGGCAACAATCACCTTCTAGAAGGGGGAGACGTATCTTTGATTTTCCACACGATGGTGCATCACCAACATTAGGAGAAATTCAAGGACCAAGAGGAAATCCATTGACTGGAAATTTATTCTTAAATCCTCAAATAGCGGCTGCTGCAGCAATGGCAAACCTTCAATTGCCTCCTAATCTTTCATCAACAGTTTCGATGGCGGGTACTCCAGCATTTGGTGCTGCAATGGCTATGTTAGCTAAGAACACTTTTAATAATAATAATTCTCCTGAAAGTACCTCAGCTAATACTAATAGTAATACGATAATAAATAGTAATAAATCATCATCACAAGGAATGTTAAATGGTATTGAAGCTATGTTAGCTTACATGAAAAACATATGTACTTTTTGTTCAAAAACTTGTAATAGTCCAGCAGAACTCGAAGCTCATATACGTACACATCTTCAAAATGGTACAACATCAAGTAACTCCAAAACTCCGCAAAAAGATTAGATAAGAATTGAAATGATAACAATTAAGATGCATTTTGGAAGTTTGCAAAAAAAATTTCAGTAATATTATTATGAAATATAATATTCTCTTTTTCTATTACTATCAACTCGAAGAAATATAGTATTTTTTAATTTCAACCGGTGTTACAGAAATATAGAAAAAACTATGGCTATTAAACTTCTATATATATACAGAATATGTATAAGAAACTCTGGTGACCAATATGTATTTCAAGAAAAAAATTTTTATACTATCAATAAAATATTGTAAATGGTTATTTTTGTAAAATTTATTACTCCTGTTTTGACAAAGAAATGGGTTATTGTATTAATTATTAATATATATATATTGTAACATGTATGGAGCAAAAAATGGTATACTTTAACATAGAAAAAGAAAGATTTATTCAATATATCTAACTCCATGAAAAAAATCTTTTTTTTTAATTGTAAATGAATATATTATTATTTTATATTATATTATTGTCAAGGAAATGGTCTCATATATAACAAAAATTTCACTCTAAGTAATATAGTTTTTTTTAAATGTATAATTTTATAACAAAGATTTTATTTTTTTTAAAAGATTTGTTTCTCATTTGAATATTTCGATTTTCTGGAAAAAAGAAAACATTTTTTATGGAAGGTATTTTCTTTAGTTATCGAATGATACTTTATTATCTCTCTTCAATGAAATAGAAAATTCTAGGAAATATATAAAAAGGAAGATATTTTTATGGGGAGATAAATTTAATTAATGTTATGCTTTCAATATAATATAAATGAACAAAAATGGATAATGATCTATTTATTTGATTTACATTGAATGAATTTTTTTACTCTTCAGTTAGCTTAATTATTATTTATGTTTAATATTTTTAATTTTATAATATTATAAATTGATATTTATATATATCTTAGTATAGGATTTTTTTTCTTAGTTTGTTAAAAACAACAAGACAAATTGAACAAAATTTTGTGGTTTGTTCACGTTTTGAAACTATCCTCATTAAATTGTATCTCGACACTTACATACGTATATGTGTTTATAAAATAATACATATATGTGTCTCTTTATTTAATTCAAATAGTCAAATAAATATATATTTTTAACGTTCAAAAACTTGAAAAGTAAATCTTTTCAAATTACAAAATACCCGATGAATTTTTTTTATTTCATTTACTCTTAAAAATTTTAATTAAATTGTAAAAATGAATGATTAAATAAATATATATTATTGAAGAATTTTTAATTAGTTTATTTATAATTTTTTTTCTAATATAGTGAAGGTAAATTGAATATCATAACATTTATTGGTATCTTTTTTTAAATACGATAATAACATTTATGTATTTTAAAAAGAAGAAGGTCGTATGAATTAAAATTTTGTCCTTAATTAAAAGCTCAAGTTACGTTAATTGTTGATAAATTGATTATTATTTAGTAAATTTCTTTAAATTACCTTTATGGAATGAAACTTTTAACATTTTAAAGTTAAAATAGTTGCAGGTGTCCTTTTATTATAAAAGGAAAAAATGTAAATTAAAAATGAAAGTAATTTTTTTAAATATATATAAAGTAAATAAATAAATACTTATAGTCTTCCTCCCTCCATAATTTTTTATTTTATTTTCAAAATAGACAAAAGAATAAAAGAAGATGAAAGGAAACAAATTATAGTACCATCAATAAACAATGTGAATAGTAAATTTTTTAATAAAATATATTATTTTATATAAAGCACAAAGAATCATTTTGATTAAAATAAAATACTAAAAGGTAAAGGACAAATAATATAAAACAAATGGACAATAGCTATAAATTAAAATAATATATCATTAAATATATATCTTTATGATAACAGCTTGCCATCTATTGTTTAATATTAAAAGTATTAGTGAAATTTATCAAAAAATATTATAAAGATGATATTTAAGTGTAATAAAAAGCAATAAAATTTTTATTTCCTACCTCTTTGATATTAAATGTTATATGGTTGTAGTAATAATTAACTGGTGTTAAAGACAATGCTTTGTTATAAAAATAAATTTATATTTGATGTAACAATGTTATTATAATTTTATAATTTTACAAAACATATTTTGAGGGATCTTTTTTTTTAATTTCAGGAGAATTACTTGTGCACATTTTAACGTCAAAATTGTTTTTAAAACATCGGTTTTTTACAATAACTTTAATTTAAAATATGACAAATATAGAGTAATGGAAATAGTCAAATTATTGTAAACAAACTTTGACATTGTTTTGTTGAATATTTATATTTTTCATAGGTAACCTATCAAAGTAAATTATAATCAAGGGTAATTATTATTTTTATATAAATATAATATTAAAAATAAAAATGATTTATTAGATGGAAAAAACTTTTTAGATACTCACATTGATGTCCTATTTATAATTAGAAACTGTATGTTTTTTAAAATAATTGGTAGTTGAAAGAAAAAAGATTTGTAAAGAAATAAAAAGTAATTGTTGGTAATTGTGAGTTATTAAAATTAGAATATCTTATTATCGATATTTTTATTTTTTCAATTATATATTAAGGAAAATTTTTTAATTATATCTTTGATGCCTTCATACATAAATAGTTATAAATTCTAAAGGGTATCTTTTATAGAATTGATGATGATTCATAGAGATATTTATGAAGTGTCATTATAAAAAGAAACTTGAACTTTCTCCTTCAATTGTAAAGATAATTTTTTTTTCATATGTAACTGTTTGAATGTCTAGTATAATTATTACTAACAATATACACTATTATAAATCTAAAAATTAAACTTTAACTCTCCTAGACATGTAATAAAATTCCATTTGAACATCTACCTCTCCCGACCTAATTTCATTGGTAATTAACTTTAATAAACATATATATTTTGAAATAATTTTTAGGATCATATTTTATAAAGTGGAATTGAAACACTAAAATAACAAAAGGTTTCCGGATAACCGAGTTTAAAAGAAATTTCTCATCAAAATATATAATTTGTTTGAGGTTCTCTCTCTCCAACTACACAATGATAAGAATAATGAAAGAAAATTAGTTTTTGTCATCATTAAAATTTATAATAGTTCTTTATTAAAAAGTTTTTACTTTTATTTCTATTTAATCTTCACAAAATTCTAAATATATTTTATCTTTTTTTTAATAATATTTTTCTTAGGTAAATTATATATTTTGTTTAATAATTAAAATATTTTATTTCTAATATAGATATGGTGTTAAATATTATTGTAAAATTCATCTATTTATATGGTTTAATTATTATGCTATTTGATACAAGATTATTTTATTGTATTAATATTGATAATGAAATTATTGGTGAGCCTGATATTGAATGTCTTCAAGATGAAATTCGTGTGTGGGTTAGGACAAGGAAACCTTTTAGTGGGAGAATTTATACAAAAGGTAAAGCTGATGTACCAGAGTGTTCAGAAGATGGCTATGGAGAAAAAAATACTAGAAAACCAAATTTCTCACTAGGTTTTGGTAATTGTGGTATGAGAAGTTTAAGGAGTTTAGAACCCAGAGGAATGTACTATGGAGTTACTATTGTTGTTTCATTTCATCCTGTAATTTTTATTTATTTTTGTATCATAAAAAAATATATTATTCCATATATTTAGATGTTTATTACAAAAATTGACCAAGCATTTCATGTTAAATGCTTTTTTGAAGAAGCAAATAAAGGTTTAAATGCTGGTTTAGATGTTTCTATGATTCCTACAACCGAAGTTGAAGCTAGGCATGGTATACCTGGTTGTACATACTCTATTCATAGGTCGTCTATAGAAGATTTAGACGCTGGTAAACCAGCTGGTATACCAATTCAATTTGCCAGGATTGGTGATAAAGTTCTCCATCAATGGCATTGTGATGACCAAACATATGGAATATTGATTAACAATTGCTATGTAACTGATGGTTTTGGGAAGAAAGCTTCTGTAATTGATTCTAATGGATGCCCTGTTGATCCTATCTTGGTAACTGGTATAAGGTATTCTAAAGACCTTCAACGTGGTTACGCAGAAAGTCAAGTTTTTAAATTTGCTGATAAACCAGGTGTATGGTTTTTTTGTCAAATACAAATGTGTCTTAAAAAAGATGGTATGTGTAGAGGGATTACACCACCATCTTGTGCTACAGTTGCTGGTATTACTGATGAAGATAAAGAAAAATATAACAGTGGTGAAAAAGTATCACCGTTGAAAAGTATAGAACAAAACATTGATTATAGTGAATTTGATAGGACACCAAATAAACGTCCTAAATCAATATCTACCAAAAGATAATTCTATGAAAAATTCTCAATTACCAACAAATAATGATGAGTATGATTACGATTCTAACGCATCAAGAGATTCAAATCAAAAAATAAGGTATGATGATAATAAATCAAGTGAAGAAAGATTAAAAAAACAACAATTATCTTCAATGAAATGTGAACCAATCACCAATAGATGATCCAGAATCTGGTTCATTGATAAAACAATCAAATGTTATGACAGAATATGAAACAAAAGATGATTTACAAAGAACAACAATATCAACATCATTTAATACATTAGTAAATACACAGCCAAATATAATTCATGGAGAACACATCACATCGACAACTTCAACATCCCAAGAGTCATCTGAAGATTCAACAAATATTTCTAGAAATACATTTACAACAAAAGAAACTACAGCAACCATTGATAAAGCTAGGAAAAAAGTGTTGGCACATGGTGTACCAATGCATTTTAAAAGGGTACTTGAAAAAATGAGTTTAAGTAATGAAAACGAATTAGATACATCAATAGAAGATAGAACAGCATTAATGGATGGTTTTCATGATTTACTACAACAAATGAGATCTAGAAAAATTGATAGAACAGCAGAGAAATCAAATGAGAAATCATTAGAGGAACAAGAAAATAATATTCAAAGCTACAAACATAGAAGAATAAATAAAATAAGGAAAAATAATGAATATACTAAAGATATTTACATTCCACCATCACCACCATATCGTGGTCCACGTGATTCACAAGTTCCTAAATTAGCAGCATTAAAAAGTAATCCATCAATAAGTATGTCACAAGATGATGTACCAATGATATCTGGACAATTAATGATATATGAATTAGATGAAGAACCACCATTACCTGAAAATTTACCTAATAATAAAGTTAATATATTCAAAGATATTCCATCAAATGGAACAAAAGAAGAATGCATAATGTCACGGTCTGGTATTTTAGGTCTTTCATTGATAGCTTCAGTCGCATTTCTATTTCTCTTTACAATTATACTATCATTAATTATAAAAGTACAAAAATCACGAAAATGAGTTCAAAAATTTGTTACAATCAAAACATTCAAGAATAGTATATTCACCAAGTGAAAGTAGTTATGGCAGTGGTGATTTTCTAGATCCATCATGCGGTGTTAGTGATAATAATAATACAAGAATGTATGCAAATAATAGAAAATTTTTAACAGATTTTGTTGTTACAAAAAGAGATAAAAATGTTTACTGATATTTTATGTAAATAATAGTTATTTTATATACCATTTATTATAATATATATATGATAATATAAAAATTAAAATTTAATCTATTTATATTTTATAGCTAATGTAAATGTCGACACCCTTACTCTTAAACATAATTTTTATTTTGTTTTTGAAATAACTAAGGTTAAATTGTAGATTTTCTTATTTGTAATGGTTGTTTTTATTACTTTGTTTTTCTCAAATTTTTACAATAATAATAAAATAATTAATTCTATTACTTACCATTTGATAAATAAAGTGGTAAAACAATTTATATAAATTAAATGAAAATAAAAAACTATTTAGAATTTCTATATTAATTTCAATAACTAAAGACTAATTTTAATATCAATTAAAATATAAATAATATAAACTTTATATGAATTATGATAGTGAAGGTATGTATACATGTTACTGTTATATTTTTTAACTAAACGTTAAGAAGGAACAATAAAAATAAAAAAAAATGAAATTAAAAAGATCAAATTTTATAATAATAATGTAGGGAGAATCTACTAGTCTTTGAAAATAATTTGTTAGCTGATTGATATAATAATAAACTTAAATTCTTGCTTCAAAAGGGTTTTACCAAAAATCTGCAAGAAAGAAAAACTGTTCTTGCACCAAGTTTCATGTCGTCAATAATTTTCAAAGCATAATCTGGAGGAAAATTCACCTATACATTTTAGAGATAATTTGCTGATTCACAAAGAAAAGTTGTAACACAACAAAAGCATACTACGTAACAAGGAGGTAAAGTAATTTGTTAATCAATTTTATTTGTATTTGTTTGTGAAAAATAATATAATGTGTTGTTTTTTAAATTAAAATATACTTTTATCTAGTTTCTATTTATTCCTTTTATTGTTATTTGAGAATCCAAAGTATCCAAAATATTTTCACTATCACCATAAAAAACTACATTCTTCAATTCACGAAATTCTATCAATGATTCTTCAGGTATATCATTACAACGAACAAACAAAATTGTTGTTAATAAAGGAAGTTCATATGATATCTTCTTAAATGTTCTTCCTTCAATACCATTAGTGTCCAACAAAGAGAGTGAAGTAATAGTTTCTGGTAATATTGAAATTAACTTCTCCAAAAGGTAATTACAAAATAGTTGTACCTCTTCCATTTTTGTATCATCATATGGATAACCGTATAAAGATGAAATTTCTACACAACTTAACTTTTTCGAAATGCATTTGAAATGTGTAAATTGACTTAGGTAGTAACTTGAATATATATAATCAAAGGATTCTTCTGAGACAATTTTTTGTACAAATCTTCCTAGATTTATTTTAATTGTTTCCAAGTTTGCTAATGAATTAATTGTTTCTTCCAAATCAACAAAATCATTAAAATTTTCTAAATAAAATTGAATACTTGATAATTTATCTGCAGCTTTTCTTTCGATACCACTTAATTTGAATGATTTAGATTGAAGATCAATCTTAAAATTTATTCTAACTTTTTCACAATATTCTACTATGTCTGAACAATTTTCCATAAAATTAGTAGAGACGTTTAAGGAAACATTTTTCATTTTTAAATAATTCAAAAAATACATTACTGTTTCGTGATCTATATTATCCGTAGTTGTATCAAAACTTAAAGTTACTTTCTTTAACTCACTCATTTCATTGAAAACATCAGATTCCATAAAATTACACTTCTTACCAAAACATATAATATCATTTATATCAAGTCCCGTCAAACTTTGAATACTATTTGTTTTTAATGTTTCAATTATTTGAAATACAAATGAATCACTAATTTTTTCCGAACCAAAACCATTTATTATGCTAATTTCTGTAGCCTTCTCAAATTTTTCCAATAAAAATTGTGAAAAGGATGAGTAACATTTTGCAAGGTACCTTCTATTTTCCTCAGAAAGATTTCTTGTATCATCACTGATAAAAATTTTAATACAACTAACCCCATCAAGCTCTTTTTTTGACTTTTCACAAATATACCTCATCATTTGAACTTTAGAGACTCCTTCATTATTATAATATTTAGAACACAATATTTCCGTATTATTAATATCTTTACCAGTAGATCGGCTTAAGACAAATGAACTTTCTTTGCATTTAACTGTATGAGGAATTCTGTAGTCTTTTATTCTATTTAAACTTATAACATTTGTGATATCTGATAATGAATCACACTTATTAATAAATGTTTGAATATAAGTATTTTCATACGACATAATTAGAAAATAAACAATGTGAATAAAAAATTATATTGATATTTATAAAATGTTTTTTCTATAAATTTAACTATTAAAATGATGTATGAGTTATATTAAAATTTTTTATTTAATGATTATAATTATGGTTTTATTTTAACTGCAGTTAATTTTAATGATTTCATTTTACTATTATTTGCACCTCTTTTTCTCAGGCATAATAATTTTCTAAAGCCTAAACGTAGCTCTCTACAAATAAAATAATTACTAAATCGAAGAACAAACTTACTTAACAAAAATTATATTTAAAATTGAATGTGTTCCGGTACTAAGGAGATATAAATAATTAAGTACAGTAAATGTATATTTTGATTGTGGTAAATATTTAGATAAAAAGCTCCAACAAGCTTCTATAAAAACAATAAAAAGAAATGTCAATACTCCTTGTATAAATAAAATAATTTCTGAAAATGATATATTTATATTTCTTGAAGCATATCTTCGTATTTTCACGATCCTTCCAATTATGATAACATAAATAATGAAGGATAAAGACAAAATAGTTATAACATATCTATTTTCAACAGTTAGAGCTATTTTCCAATTTGGAGTTGTTCGGTTAAATTTCCAGCCATAATCATAAAGTGAAAAGTATAATTCAAAATTAGGTACCATAAAAAATGCAAATAGAGGCACATTCCAAATGTAATTAATAATTATATAATAATAAAAGAATTTTTCTCGATTCAGTGATTGAAAAATTATTCTATTAAATATTATGTCAAATCTGTTTAAAGATAAAACAAAGAGAATTGTTATTGAAGATAAGTAAAATGTTTGCAGCATTGAAGCTATTATGTTACCAATAATTTCAATTGGTCTGATAAGAAATATTGAATAAATTGATGAAACAAAATGGCATATTTGTTGTATCAATTGAGTAAAACACAAATGTCTCATTAGTCTATAATGCATATTTTTTAACATTTCTGGGTTTTTCCATAATATCTATATATTGTTATACTAATGGATCATTAATATACACTTACAATGAAGATTGAAATTTGTATAAAAATAAGTAAGACGGATGTTGCAAGAAGAACCCCACCAATAACATAATTTATATTGTAAATATACTCTAAATCAACATATCCGTTATTAGGATATTCCGACATAACATAAAATAGTTTAAAAAATAAATTTGTTGGAAAATATTTTTTTATATATAGTTTTTCTTCAAAAAAACTATATAATTTATAATAAAAAAAATACCTTATAATGAATAACAAAATGTTTAAATTATAGTTGAATGCTAGAAATTACATTAGCATTTCTAGTGTCTACAACATTTAACAATACTAATTGATGAAAACAAAGTTATACATATTAATTAATTTAGCTTTTTATTTTTTCAACTGAGGAAAAATCATTTAACAATAAAGGAGTTATTAATTTATTTATTATAAAAACTTGTTGAAGCTTTCAGCATACTTTAATTTGACGTATTTTGATGGATTTTTTAATCTTATTTATACTATTATTTCTACAAAGAAGTGCCCTTTTGATATCTTTCCTAACATCCTTTCTCATGATAATGGATACAAGTGTATTATTACAACTGTAAATAATCCAGATAAAGTTTTGTAGTGCACTTGTATATCTTGATGGTTTTAAAAAATGGTCAAATGATGTCCATGAAAATTCTAGTAATATACATAAAACAAAATTTATTATTGGTGGTATTAATAATTTCAAGTCTTTCCTTATACCTTCTGAATTAATACTATTACTTTGTTGCCTTCTTAGAAGAAAACATTTTACAAGAATTAATATATAAAGAAAAGATGCTATAACTAATAAAACTGTTACTGTAAAATATTCAATTTCATAACCTAATACCCAATTAGAATATTCTTTATTAAAATGCCAAGCATCATTAATTAAAGAATAATATAAACCAAATTCTGGTATATTATATAATATAAAAAATACACATTGTTCAGTATAACATATAATGACGCAACAGATATATATTGTCTTCCGTGATATGCTTGCAAAAATGGACTGATTATAGAAAAAATCTAAACGATTTAATGTTAAAAATAACATAAACGTTACACATGTTATGTAGGAAGATACAACAATTGAACCCAAAAATCTCTCAATTATTCTTGGTGGTCTAAATACAAAAATACTAAAAAATGAAGATATCAAATGAATTATTTGTTGTACCAAACCAAGTATTTCCAAATGTTGAATATATTTGTATGGTAAACTTTTTTGTCGTTCAGGATATTTTTTATAAAACTTTATATTAATTATACCTCAATTAAATGAAATAAAACTTACTGATAACATGAGTATTGTCAAAATAATTATAGTTACACATGTAATAAAATAGATGCTACCAATTATTCTGTTAGCTGTAGTTGATGTTGGATATTTAAATTCAGGAATGTTTGTAGAATTCATAGTGAGATAGGAAAAGTTAATTTTTTATTAAAAATAATTTTTAATATTATTTTTTTTAAAGTAAATAAATAAAATACTAAAATTTATTTAAATAATTCTTCAAAAGAAAATAATAATAAAATATTTTAAATAATGATATCTAATTATATAATAATTTTCTAATTTAATGAACATATATTATTTCAAATGCGTGGAATTAATAAAAAAAGTACATTTTATTTAGCTTAAGTTAATATTGAAAAAATGGATTTGTACTATACTCAGGAGTACACTTTAATGATAAACAACAGTCATTGGATAATACGACAAACGATTTTAAAATCAATTTTTAAAGACTGCAAATGTTTAGTAAATAGTATATTTTTATTATCTTAAAAAAGTCTAGAATACAAAAAAGATAATTAAATACATGATAACAGAATATTAGTTTAATAAAATTTTACATTTAGATGTGCATATTTTTAATATTTTTTAAAAACATCTACCTCACGCCTCCTCATTTTTTTTATTGAATTAAAAAATAATTGGCTTTATCATCATACATTAGTAAGCTTTGTTTAAGAAAGAGAAAGAAAGGGATGATATTGTGACTAAAAGGGATTATAAATAACCCGGAAAGACAAAGATAATATCATTATTATTTTTATACATATACTAACTATTTTATTGTAGAATCATCCAATAAAGATCAGGAGGTTTACTAGTTGGAATTTAGAAGATATAAAAAGATTCTAAGGAAATTTTAATTAATTATTGTTCTCATTATTTTTATTGTTTATTAAAGATAGATAAGACCAATAAATATATTTTACTCATAAATTTTTTATATTGTTTTTAGTGCATATATAATCAAAATAAATTATAATTTAAAATTTGAAAAATAGCATAATTATGATAATTTAAATAATGAATTAAGTATATTCAAAGAATTGTTTTCGAAAAATACATAAAAATGATTATTTTTTACGATTTCTCATGTTATTTTCATTATGACACCATTAATAATATGTTGTTTGATGTTATTTACCGACTTTAATTATGGAAGATTATCAGAACTCTTTAAAGAAATAATTTATAGAGTTGGTTTTACTAATAAGGATTTCAGTTACCCAAACGATGAAAATAGACCGCATGTAGGATTCTCATCTTCAATTAACGATAGTTTTGGTAAAAATTATAAAGTATATTTAGATAGTTAAAATATAACAATATTACCAACGCAAAAGATTACTTTGGATCAAAGTCCTATAGAACTAAATAGTATTAAAGTTCTAAAATTTCACATTAAAAATATGAAAGGATTTAAAGATGTAAAAGCTAATATAAAATTTTTCTTTTATGGTGAATGCGGAAAAAATTGGAAAAACGTTAATATTGCTATGAAAAATTATGTTAATGAAAAAATTGAGTTACATTATGTTGATAAAACTGTTCAATGTTCCATTGAGGACTATAGATTAGGACTATGTCTTAAACATCACAAGAAAATAACATTCTAAACATATTGATCATTCATACTATAATGTTATTGCACCTGATGAAGAACATAAAGGTCTATACTACACAGGTTTAGATAATGAAGTAGACGAAATGAAAGGTTTCTTTCCATTGGTTTCATGTCTTTATCATAACTGGGTTGGCACAGCATTTCATACACAATATAAAGTAAAGTATAATTAATAATGGTCACATGATTGAAGACAATGAAGATTCAAATATACTAATTCCGCATTTAGAATCTCTAGTTACCCATATTTTCAAAATCACTTTATATGTAGGAAACTGTTACAAATAGATCATGATTCTGTTGATATCGGATTTAAAAATGATTTGATAGACCCTAGTGAACTAAAAGAGAAAATAAAAAATAATGCGAAGCATAAGATTACACTACATGGAAGCGAAATTAAATGCGATAGTATTAAGATTAATACAAAAACATCATTTGGTTTTCTTAATAAAGAATATATTTTAAATTCAAAGGAACCCATAATGAGATATTCTAATGAAAAATTTGAATTTTATCATGGGCAATTAATACTAGAATATAACGAAGTGACTAACATTCAGTAACAAAAATACTTTCTTTCACTTTTTAAACAAGATTCTGAAATTGTAGTATATTCACCAAAATGTTATAGATATATAGATGATTTAAAACAAACATTTGAATTTACTTTTAGAGTTGATAAAAAAGATATTCTTGAGGTAACAATAATGAAGGATGATAAAAATAAAGAAATTCCTGTTGTTTATTTAAACAATTATTATAAAGAGAAAGACAAAATTAGTGTGGAATGTTATGTAGAAGATCTGGTGATAAAAATAAAAATTTTAATGGTTACTATAATAAAACATACAAGACAAAACTTCGAAGAGTTCTTCAACGAGAACTTAAATACAACAATCAACTAGAGGTAAACGAATTGGTAATTTCCTCGGAAAATGATAAAATATTGGCATTTAAATTTTCCAATTGGAGTGTAATGGTTGTAATAAAAATTATTATGTAAAAGAAAGAAATATTCTACTACTTCCTTCAAGATTAGTTAATGTAACAAGTGATATAGAGGTATATTGGGATAGTAAAAATTATTTGTCATGTTATTTGAATATAGATTAATTTGGTCAACTGAAATCTATGAATATTATCTATAAAGGAAAAAGTAAAATTGAATATGATGCTATAATAATACTCCAGAGAATATTTTTAAAAAAAATAATACATCAGTTGAATATGTTGGTAATAAACATGAAATGGCAGATTTGACTGATGTTACGTGTAGTTACACAACATTCGGTAAACCTTATATTCTCCAAACAAAAGTTATACATTATAACAATATAATAAATCAAAGTGATGATGTTGGAAATAAAATTTTGGACCTAATTATAATCAGTGTTGGAGTTGCGGCACTTATTATAATAAGAATCATTCTTGTAATAACATTTAGAATTATAAAAGGAAGAAAAAAAGTTAGATTATTGTCTAAGGCTTCAAGTGCTTGTGATGCTTCTTCAATGTCAGGAAAGAAGATCTTCAAAATTAAGTAAAAGCTCAATGGCATCCAAATCAGGATCAAAACTTTTAAGTTCTAGATCTGAATCAAGAGTAAAAAGTTCAATGTCACTTTCAAGTGCTGATAAAAGAAAAAATAACAGATCTAAAACGAGATGTAAAATTAGCGGCTTTACAGGTTAATATATCTGATAATAATTATAATAATTTTTGTGTGATAATGGATTAATATAATTAAATGCAAAGTTTTCATTCACAAGAAAGTCTTAATTATTTAAAATTTATCCTTGTATAATATAAATAACATTGATACAGAATAATCATATTTTATATGTATATTTATTAATAAATTACCAATCAGAACATCACACAAAACCTAAACATGTTGATTTAACCAATACGATTTATAATAAAAAAAAGGGATTATATTTGATAGCATTTTGGAGCCTACGTTTTTACTCACTTTTGCAAACACATTCTAGCTTATTTTGCATGTACATTGAATCTTTTTTTGCATATACAAAACAAGGTAGAATGTGTACTCAAAAATGAGGTAGAATGTGCATACAAAATGAACTAGAATTTAGTCTATAGTTTACCTCCAGTTTGTAAGTTTCATAGTTTTGTAATTATTATACTTAATCAAATGATTTTCAAAACTTTTTTACGGTAAAGCGAATAGAGATATTCATTCTTTATCGATGTAATGTAATATATTTTCTGAATATTAATTAGTAACAAAAATAAAAGTTGGGTATTTTTAAAATTTTACTTTAATTTTGATGTTAAAAATATTTAAATCAACTATTATAGTAAGAATATTCATATTATTTTAATAATAAATTCTTACAAATAAATAATTTTTTTCACAATGTCTATCAAGAGAACAACATAATTTGTTATACATTCTTGATTCTCTTTGATCAACTAACAATTAAAGAGTTTTCAAGTGATTTTTTTAAAATGTCATATTCATATAAAGTCACTAGCTATAGTTGCTGATAATTATAATCTTTACTCTATTAGATATCCATGCAACATTTATAGCTAAAGTTATTGTAGTAATAAGTGGTTGTGAAATTTCTTTGTGTTAAGAGATTATGACCATAGTTTTGTATCAATATAAAAAGTTACAAATGTTATTACTGTATAAAATCATTAACTAAAACTAAGAATGTTGAATTTAACAGTAATATCGGTCCATCGTGTTATATCAAATGAAAACTTTTAAAGAATATCTAACTTGGTAAGAAATTTCAACAGCTTTTTAGAATATCTTATTAAATAATATAAATGTTATTTACATGATATTTATTAGATCTATAAGACTAATAAATTCATTTTTAGTGTTTTTAAGTAAGTGTAATGATGTAAAAAAATTTTAAGTATGTGTCATTTAAAACAAATATCGTTATTTCTTTTCTATTATCGGTATTTATTGTTACCTTTTTGTGTCAACTTTCAAATTTATGAAAAAAACATTAATAAGTCTGTAAAAATAATACAAAATAGAAAGATTAAATAAATAAAAATTTATAGTAACTTCTAAAACAGGGGTAATTACCAAAAAAACCTGCAGGTCTAAAAACATTCAAAATAAATAAATCACAAACTACAGTCAAACTAATTTTCCATATACAATGCGAGATAGAATATATACACAAAATGAGCTAAAAATATGTATGCAAACCGAATACAACCACAGGCTACAAAATGAACTAGAATATAGATGTAAGATGTGGTATAATGTAGCTGTGTTTTCTGCATTTTGAATGGTTAATTACTTTAACATTACCTACAATTTGTAGCATTCTGAGCATTTTCGATCAAAACGACATGTTTAAGTTTTGTGCATAGTAATTTATTATGCCTATTCCTAATAATAATTGTTATCAAAAGATAGTGTTTTCACATTTTTGTAACATCATTGGATTCTAATAGATTATATAACCTTATAAACATTTTAAAAAAATTATTAATTTTGATCATTTTAAAAATTTTGGATCATTTTATATATTATCATGTTTGATGGGAATAAGAAAAGTATCAAAACTAGGATAGAATAAACTCCAGGTCTCATTTTTTCTTTGCTTAATTATCTATCTCGTCTACTTATATTTTTCTCTGTCTTTAAAACATCTAAGATGTGGAAAATTATTACTTTCTCCTTTTCCATTTCTACTGACAATCTCAAGAACTTTATTATACACATATTTTTTAAAGCATACAGTTAATTTATTAAATAGGCCTACATTTTGACTTCTAATGACTGAAATAGATGCTTCAAAAACAATTTGCTTAAGACTTTATATCAGTTTTAAATTCTATGTCATAACCTTTACTTTCAAAATCTTGGAATATTTTAAATTATCATTAAAATTATCGACTCTTTTATCACTTTCAGAATTAAAGAATCCTTATTAATTGACTAATAATCTTTAGATTTTAAAGTTTTTTGTCCTTTTGAAAGGTCCCTGTAAAGTTATAAGATGATGCTCAGAATCAGTTGGCTCCAAAGAACAATCTTAAATCAACACCACTCATTTAATCTTACACTATCAATAGTCTCGACCTCATCACCTACGGGACTACAGAAACCTTTCTAAATACTTAATTGACCCTAAAAACAGTTCTATCACTGTCTGCAAACAAAAAATAAAGAGGCAAATTTTGACAAATCTATCTAAAATGCAATAAATCGTTCCCATCATTTTAAAAAATTCAATTTTATTCAAATTTTAGAAATATCAAGCGACAACAAAAATGATTTAAATGACGCAAAATACTAGGTTGTCGCAGAAATTTTGTCGTTATTTACAAAAATATATATTTTGCGTTTGAAATGAATGTAACTTTTATTTTATTCTGATACTTTTATGACATTATGCTCATCTTAGATCTTAATTTTTTTATTTTATAAAATACACTATTAAAAGTTAATTACATGTAAAGTTATTGATGTTTTTATAAAATTATTAGACTAAACAATCTACTAAAAACAATAAATTAAAAAATTTTATAACAGTAGTAATGAAAAGCAATATTTATTTACTCATACAAAGTATTATTAATTAAATAACTATATTATTATTTGTTCTTATTTTAAAGTAAAATATATAAAGATTATTTTTTACTATAAATAAAATCCATATTATTTTATACCTTTTCAAAAGTTTGTTTTTTAAAGATGATGTTTAAAAAAATTATGAAAACAATTTGGCCTATCGGGTATGCAAAATTTCATAAAGAAATATATAATTTATAATAATTCAACCTATTGAAACATATAAAAAAATGTACTCTGATATGTTAAAAATGTTTTTTTATAAAAGTGTTTGTACTTTTACATAGTAAAAAAA
The DNA here is from genome assembly GCA_963280985.1 of Strongyloides venezuelensis. Lineage (NCBI taxonomy): Eukaryota > Metazoa > Nematoda > Chromadorea > Rhabditida > Strongyloididae > Strongyloides > Strongyloides venezuelensis. The sequence continues at coordinate 12,956,773 of CAUJLX010000001.1, forward strand.
TTCTAATCCTGTATTCTAAAATGTACTGTAGAAAACAACTAAAGTTCTAAAATAAAAATAATATATTAAAAAAATAGAAGTTTAAATTACTAACTTTTTATTTGTTGCTTTTACTTTTATGTACAAATAATTGCGACAAAATTAGCCGCAAATCAAGAAAATTCAGATTTTATAAGGTGGGACAAATTTATTATATTTTATACAAATCTGTGTTCTTTTTATTTTTTGTGTGTGTGACAATGTTAACCGGTGAGAATTTGTCATGTGAGCAGTTCCTACACTTTACGCTCCCAATGAGAACCTCAAAATAACTCTACAAGCATCACCTGTAGAAGCCTTTTCCGCGGAAATTTTCTACCTATTAGTTTAAAAAAAAACAAGTGCTCAACTCATACATTAAAATCAATTCAAAAATAGTATCTCCATCATCTGGAGAAATTTTTGCTTTTGAAATCTACTTTTTAACAGGCTTAATAATAACCGGATCACACTGGGTTCCCCAATTACAGCCTGAGATCAGCTACTAAACTAAAAATTCTACTAACAAGTATTCATATACTCAGAATGTAGTTAGGTTTGTTGAAATACCGTTTCATAAATCGATCATCCTGTATTTTTAGCGGCTTCATACTATTATCAATTCATTTGCTTAAAATACTTATGCACGTATATTTAAGAATGTGCATGGATTCTTGTAGAAGTACATCAGGTAATCGAGTTATTTAAACTATTTTCTTGTCGAAAATGACCATTAACAGCTGCTTCTAATCAATGTAATTATTAAAAGCTTATGTACCATCATTCTTAAAGACTTTTTCAGATATTATATATAATTTTTACACTTTCTACTGTGCTTGCAGATTTAAAATCCATAAGCAAGATAATAATTTTTTTTGATAAACAAGAATAACTTTTTTTATTACATGTGAATAATGGTAAAAAATGGTAATTTTAAATTTAGAAATTTATTGGTGTGTAAATTTCAAGAAGTTTGCTTCAAACATAATACTATTAGTTAGGTGGATATGTTATTATAAACTATTTAAATTTTACCTTATTACTATTCTCAAGATTGTGTGTGATACCAAACATTTATTTTCTTACGACCAGTTGTGAATTATCTACTTTAGTTAATGTTATATTTTTATTTAAAAATGTAAATTTTCAACTTAGAATGATTGTTTGTCTCCTGAATATTAACTTCAAATTATTCTTGTGCTTTACTTGGCGTCTTGAGCATTTTTATCCAAAACTTTGCTACAACTTCCAAGCATACATTTCTCCAAATAAATTTTCTATATACATTACAATATTTGACGGTAAAATACATTAAAACACTCAATGTTATTATTTTTAAAAGCAAGATGTTGCACACTTTTATAATGCTCTGATAAGACCGTTCTTATTTTATTTTAAGATCATGCGCATTTTCCTACATGTTTTTTAGCATCATTTTTTTCTTTCGTTAACTACTCTATTATTTTAAAAGGAGAAAAATGAAGAAAGAGAGGAATATATATTGAATACAAAATTTTATTTAGCAAAAGAAAAAAAATGATACAATATACTATTACAAAATAAAAATAATTTAATTCATAGTAATAGAAAAATTAATCGTTTAATATTGGGAAAAATCTTCCTTTTATAGCATTTATTCATGGGCGGGCACCGGATCGGATTCTCCAAGGTTATTCTGGTGTCTTAACGCTTTTTTGTTTCAGAAAATAAAATGGTAGATCAAGAGAGCTTCTCGTCCACGACAGATTTTTATTTTAAGGCAATTAATTACTTGTATGCATTATAATTGAATATTTTTTAAAACCCACTTAAATTATTGAAGAAGTTATGACAAGATTGAAAAAAGAAGCTGAAGGAATGTAATTTTTAATCAAAAAATATATTTGAATCTGTATGCAGCCCATGATTATATATATTAAGCACTATTTTCCCACATTTTTATGTGGATACACTATCTTGAATCTTTTCTATATATATTATATTTATCCTGTGTTTCGTCTGATTCACGTTTGTTAACATATCATTACACTTAATTAGGTTGCTATTTATATTTAGAAGATCTAAAGTTGTACCTACTGTTTGTGGATCATTTCGTATTATAGAATATATATGTGTTACCGGAAGCATCTACACTTCTTTCTTTAAAATTATATAGATGTTGTTGACATCAATTTAATTCTGTAGATCTTTCTCATGGATATTTAAACTTAAAGTAGTTTTATTAACCCCATCTGTTATTTTATATGGTAGAATGAAGATGTGTTATTAGAGGTATCTACACTTATATCTTGTTTTACAATTGTATTAATATAAGATTTATTTCATGATTCTTCTCATGAAGCATTTAACTAGTTTGAGGTACTTAATATTATTTTATTAATATTAACCATTAAAAAAAACATTACAATAAGTTTTAATATCAGTTATTTATTCCATTTCAGTGTATTCTCAAGAATCAAAGACTTTAAACTAATTGGACGCTGAAGATCGCTGTGTATATCAACATCATGGAGACTGAAACCGCTAAGATGGAGTTTCCTTGTGCAATGATAACTAATTTTTTTATTATTATTTTTTTGTTTCGTTTATTTATATTTGGTGTTTTTAATGTCTTCCTCTCTTCATTTTATGTATTTTTCGTTGTCCGTGTTCTTGTATTTATAGCATCTTCATTTATATTTGTACTTAGGATCCAGTTTTTCAAATAGGTTACATAAATTTTCACTGAGATAAAAATGGGTTTAGTATTTTGTTCAGTTATAGAATTTGTATAATCTTCAGTTTTCAATTATATATATACATTATTAACTCTATACAAATAACATTCTCTGTTTAAATTACTATGATTTCTGAACTTAATCCAGTTTTTCTTCATATGAGGGTTTCTAGTTATATGAGAAATTTTGGTTTTTATGTAGACCATACAATCTAAAAAAACAATAAATAGTTACACGCTAAGCTTTTCATTAATAATAAAATAATAATAAATATATAAATAAACAAAAGTACATAAAATTAGTATATAAATAGTAAGGATGTGAATCAACATTTGTTAAGCTAATCGAGAACTCCAGTACCATGATTGAAATAAAAAACTTGTTGATACGTAACCTAGTTTTTTGTATTTCATACACGTACAAAACAGCGTTTGTTATGAATAGGTCAATTTATATAAAACTTAAACGTAACCAAAAATAGTGATGGAATCTTGGCACTACTGTAAAAAACAATAATGAATTCTCGCATGAATGCAAAGAAAAAATAACAAGAATAATCTAAAATTCAAAATAATGCATATCAATTATGTAGTTTGTTCTATTGGAGTTGGAAATTAAATATTTCAGTAGACGTTTTGTCTTTGTACGATTTTTGAATTCTTGTATATGCGGTAAATGGAGAAGTCAGTGTAGATTTGAAAATATTTTGGGCATATGGTATATCTGTTTATTTCTATGGAGGTTAAGAACTTATGCTGATTCTTAATAGATGCCGTTTTGAGAAAATTATTTATTAATGGTAATTTTCATTATCGAATCTTCGCGAGTTTTGCTTACTCGCTCAATATTCTGAATCATTTTCGTTTTATATGTATTTTTTTCATTGGTATAGTTTCTTTGTAAATTTTTTTTTCAGTTTATGTGTTTTAAATTTTTCTATTGTGATATAGAATATACCAATCGTGTTTAGTACCCATCTATATTTACATTGAAATAAGCTTGTTGTTTTCCATTTCAAATGAATTGTAGATTAATGAAAGTTTTGTAACTCTTCTAGTCTCTATAAAGATTTACCAGTGTTTCTTTTGGTCGGAATAGAGTAATGAGAGCTGGTAAAAATGGTAAAAGAAGACTCTCAATTGAAGGATCACTGCTAAGAATAGTGAAGGTAATTAGTAAATACCTAAACAATATAATTTAAAAAACTTATTTGTTGCATTTTTACTTTTTTGGTAGCATTTCTTGTTATTGTTTCAAAAATGTTGTTCACATTTTATTAAGCCACAATATCAAAATGATAACTTTAAATGTTAATATATTAGTGATATAAACTCTATCTTGTCATTATACTTGATTTTCAATGACATATTAAAAATATTCACCAAACATAGTTGTAAAAATAGCCATACTATTATTAAATATTTGTACTTATTTTAGTTTTCTGTATTTTTAGCAAGATTTAATGTTTCTATAATATAAATCATTTAATTAACAAATTATGAAAGCAATTTATTAGAATTGAGTTTTAAAAAACACTTAATGTAAATATTATATTATTTCTGCCCCGAAACTCGCTCTGATAGCGTAGTGGTCTATGAGAAATTACAAATATAATATGCCGTTTTCGAAATCCCGGTAGCGCGAAGGTCTTTATGCATTTTTGACAATTTTATATATAATGACACTTTTATTGTAAATTAACTAAAAATGCATAAAAAAACTTGCGCTATCGGGATGTCGAAAATGTCACTCTACGTTCATAAGTTAACTCATAGACTACTACGCTATCAGAGCGAGTTTCGGGGCAAAAATAATATAGTATTTATATTAAGTATTTTTTTAATACTTAATTTTCATTAATTGCTTTCATAATTTGTTAATTAAATGATTTATATTATAGAAACATAAATCTTGCTAAAAATACAGAAAAACTAAAATAAGTACAAATATTTAATAATAATATGGCTATTTTTACAACTATATTTGGTGAATATTTTTAATATGTCATTGATAATCAAGTATAATGACAAGATAGAGTTTATATCACTAATATATTAACATTTAAAGTTATATTTTGATATTGTGGCTTAATAAAATGTGAACAACATTTTTGAAACAATAACAAGAAATGCTACCAAAAAAGTAAAAATGCAACAAATAAGTTTTCTAAATTATATTGTTTAAGTATTTACTAATTACCTTCACTATTCTTAGCAGTGATCCTTCAATAGTAAGTCTTCATTTTCTCTTTCCTTGTGCTTTATTCAAGGATGTTCCACTTCAATCTCCATTATTGCCCGTGTCACTCTTGAAAACACGGCTACTCACCAATATACACACAAACCTTAAACATATTTTTTAGACCATTACGATTTATATGAAAAAAAGGGTAATATTTAATAGTATTTTAGAATCTAGGTTGTTTACCCGTTTTCCAAACTTTTTTTAGCTCATTTTGCATGTATATTTTATTTTTTTTTTGCATATACAAAACGAGATAGAATACGTAATCAAAACGAGGTAGAATCCACATATAAGATGAGCTAGAATGTAGCTATAGTTTACTAATAATTTGTAAGTTTCATAATTTTATAATTATTATGCATAAACAAAAGATTTAAAAAATTTTTTTGATAGATTAATAGAGATATTAATTCTTTATCGATAGAATATAATATTTTTACTTAATATTAGTTAAAAACAAAATAAACAACAATAAAAGTTGATCATTTTTGAAATTTTATTTTAATCATTCTGTTCAAAAAACTTAAGGTAAACAAAATAATAAAAATATTCGTATTATTTAAATATTAAACTCATACAATAAATGAATTTTTTTAACAATGTCTAACAAAAAACCACATCATTTGCTATACACTCGTGACTTATCTTTAACCAACCAACAATTAAGAGTTTCCTAGCGATTTTTTAAACCTCATACACATGTAAAATCACCAGCTAAAACTGCTAATAATCATAATCATTACTCTATAAGATAACTATAGAACATTAAATGCCTAAAGTTGTTGTAGTAATAAGTGATTGTGAAATTTTTTTTTTATGTTAACATATCACGATCTTAGGTTTTGTATAAATATAAAAAGTTTCAAATGTTGTTATTGTTATAGAATAACTAATGAAACTAAGAATGTTAGAAATTTTCATAGTAATAGCGGTCCGTCGCATTAATAACAAGTGAGACTTTTTAAGGATGTCTAACTTGGTGAAAGATTTCAACATATTTATAGAATATCTAATTAAACATTATTGAAGTTGAAAATTATTAGATCTGTATGACTAATAAAATAATTATTATTGTTGTAAAGTAAATACAATAATAAAAAGAATATATGTGTTATTTGTTATTAATCTTGTTATCACTTTTCTCATTATTCTACATCTATTAAAACTTTTTAGTTTCAACTTTGAAATCTCTTAAAAAAAATTAATAAGACTGTCCAATAGTATAAAATGGGTAAATAAACAAAAGAAAATTTTTATTAAATTTAAATATAGGAACAATGAATAAAAAACTTGGAAGTCTGAAAAACATTTAAGATAGATAGAACTACAAGTTAAATTCAAGTTCATTTTGTATATACAAAACGAGGTAGAAATGTACATTGACAATGAAGTTCAATGTATGCACAAAATTATCTAAAAATATATATGGAAAATGTGTATTACAATAGCATAAAAAATTACTCAGAAAGTAGATGTAAAATAAAGTAGAATGTAGCCCATCGCCTATCTCATTTTGGATGGTCAGTTTTTTTAACATCACATGCATTCTATAGCATTCTGAGCATTTTCGGTCCAAAAGATATGCTTAGGTTTTGTGTGTAATGTAAAGTCTGAAGCAAATTGTTTTTGAAGCATCTATTTCAGTCATCAGAAGTCAAAATGTAGGCTTAATTTAATAAATTAACTTGTATGTTTTAAGAAAAATGTGTATAACAAAGTTCTTGAGATTATCAGTAGCCATAGAAAAAGATAAAGTAATAATTTTCCACTTATTAGATGTTTTAAAGACAGAAAAAAGCATAAGTAGACGAGACAGATAATTAGGCAAAGAAAAAATTAGACCTGGAGTTTATTCTATCCTAGTTCTGATACTTTTCTTATTCCCATCAAACATGATAATATATAAAATGATCTAAAATTTTTAAAATGATCAAAATTAATAATTTTTTTAAAATGTTCACAAAATTATATAAAATATTATAATCCAATGATTTTACAAAAATGTGAAAACACTATCATTTGATATCAATTATTTTTAAGAATAGACATAATTTAATAAGTCATTATTAATCTAATAACAATTAATTTGTACTTGACATTTAGGAAATAGTTTTTGTAATTATAGGATAATAAATATGTAATTGATCTTGATAAATATTATAAACTAAAAGTATTTTTATATATATTTTATCACTATTTACTTTTTAAATATCTTAAATTTGTCACTTTTTTATAGCGAAATTAAATACTTTAATTTAAACATTACTACGTTACTTGGGAACAGTTTCAATAATAATTCTTGAAATATGTTATTGGAAAACATCGAATTATCAGGTAAGTATAGTATCATGGTTAGCTATCAATAAGTTTTGTTTTTTCCTCAGACCATTTCCGCTCGCCAGCACGAAGTTATTGTGTTACTTTAATTTTAATATTATTTAATTCAGTCTCTGCTCCAATTAAATCTTGTGTCTTCTACGATTTATTTCTTCTTGAATCTATTTGTAAAAAAAGAATTTAACTGTAACAAGAACAGCATTCATAATAAAGTAATATAAATATTGGGAATTATTAAACCTGTTACTCCAAAATTATTTTTTTCACAATAAATTCTCTTCAAATTATTATCATACAGAAAATCAAAACATTTTGATTTGATTGGCCATCTTCAAAGCATTACCAACTGCAAGTGATGTTAAAACAATGGATTATGAAAAATGGGATAGGTTACCGATTTCATTATACTTCGTTTTGCGTAAACAAAACGCGATATAATATATATGCAAAATGGGCAAAACCATAGGCTACAAAATGAACTAGAATGTAGATCTAGCATGGAGTAGAACGTAGCCCACCCCATTTTTCATGATCCTTGGTTTTAACATTTCTTGCATTTTGTAACATTCTGAACATTTTCAGTCTAAAAGACATGTTTAAGTTTTGTGTGATTAAATAAAATAAAGTAATTTTTCAAATTTCAACTCATAAATATCTAAAGCTCAATTATCCGATATACAAAACTCATGATTCTTTTCTAATATTTAAAAATTCAAGAGACAATTAATTAATCATATTTCTAAACCAGATACTTTTTTACATATATGAAATCTCGGGATTCATCGAAATTATTAAAATAATATATTAAAACTTTGACAAAAAAGGTTATCCATTACAACACATCAGCTGTTTATAGAGTTTAGTTTTTATGTGATAGTGAAATGGTATTATTTTTATCTCTATTGATTTTCGGATAACTTCGACAATTTCAAAACTTTGAAACAAATTCCATTTTCGATGTAGTATCAGAATAGTATAATCAAAAATTCAAAAAATAAAAGTGGAAAAAATATATATATTGAATTCTCAATAAAAAAACTAATTAAATATTGTTAGTATATTGTTAAATCGAAAACATATAATTTTAAAATAAATTATTGTATTTTAAATTCTTATTAGTTCAATTCTATTATTATAAATGAAAAGAACGTAATTACTTAATAAATACATTCTAATTATAGAAATATTTTTGGGTATAGAATATTGTTATGCTTATTTTTATTTTTTATTTTATTTTATTGTGTTCACCTAAAATAAACGAAAGAATATTATTATACATAAAAAAAATATATTTTCTTATATTTTAAGTACATTTATTATAAATTTCCCCTAAACTTAATACAATAAATGTTAAAGTTTTCCACAGTCAATTATAAAGGATGTGAAATTTAAGGAATTACTTTTTAAATTCCTTCTTTTAGTTTTATGCCGTATAAGTACAAATTTTTTATGTTTTAATATAAATTATTTGAATTAATATTGCATTACATAATGTTTGTGATAAGTGATAAGACTTATTATGAAAACTCATTTGCTATTGGATTATTATGGTTTGTTTCTTAAAGTAATTATTTTTTTGTCATTTTTATCAAGATTTTGTTTTCGTTCTAGATGAATTAATAAATATATAAAAAGCTTAATTATTTATTACATATTTTTAATTAGCTTAACCTTTATCATTGGATGTACTTTTTACATTACAATCTATATATATATTTTAGTAATATTGTTAAGTTAACATAAAATATCACGTCTTTTTTATCTGAAGTTTCTCAAATTATTGATTATTTATTTAATTCCAGTTAAATGGATCATGAATATGATGATTCTATAATCGCAGGTTTCTCAGATGAAGAAAAAACAATAAATAGGATTATTGGTTTTGTATATTTGATTACAAGTATTACTTCAATGATCGTTCAAGTAATAATATTTTTGGTAAGTTACAATAATAATATGCTAAAATAAAACAATATATTTGAAGGCATTTCTAAAAAATCCTCAAATTCTTAAGAATACATCATATAAAATAATGCTTCACATTGGTTGTTGTAATTTCGTACAGCAGATAAGTTTTTTTTTAACGTCATTTTCAATAATTTTTATCTATTATGATAGTCCCCTTTGGATTGATTCAATTGGAGGTGCATTATGTCAAGCAACGTTTCTTATGACAGTATTTTTTATTGTTTTATTAACTTTAAATTGTTTTGATATTTTTTATCAACAAAAGTTCTTCCCATCAATTAATAGGAATAATTTCTTCATGAAAGGAATTATAGGTTGCTATATTTGGGGAATACTTATCTTTTCTCTGTATATGTTGCCACCATTTTCTATGGAGTTTTCACACCTTGAAATTGGTTACAATTTTAAAATTCAATCAGCAATTTATAATTATGCTTGGGAATTTGAGAATAAGGTGGTTATTGGTTTTTTAACATTTTCATTTTTTATCTATATTTTTATTGTTGTTAAAATCCATCGTTTAAAACAGCATCAAAGTAATTCATTTCGAAGTACATTTTCTTTAAGAGATATCAATTTTTTATTACAAGCAATCTTAAATTTTATTATTTATGTTTTTATAGAACTTTTATGGGAATTTGCAGATGATATACTTCCCGACAATAGATATATTTTCATAACTATTAATTATTTCTTTGCATTAACTTTCTCCAGCAACACTATTTTATGTGTTTTAATAATAAGGTATGTTAATTTTAACACCTCATATTTAAATAACAATAAACTGATTTTAGTGAAGTAAAAGATATGATTAAGAAAATGTTTTGTCGTTTGGGTAAAGAAAAAGTTTCAAGAGTTATGAATAAGATTAATGTATGACAAATAAAAAATATTTTGAGTTATAATTATATATTTAATTACAGTATTAAATAAATTTATTTAATTGACAAGGGAAATGTAATTTAATTTTTTTTTCATGTAATAAAAATAAAAAACAACAATTATTTCACTAAATATCTTTTATTAGTTTTATATGCATTTTTTTTTAAATAAATATGAATAATACTGAATCTGTAAATGAAACATTGTCTCGTGAAAGTCCATTAACAGAAAATGAAGTTTTAATCAATTTTTATATATCTATCTCAGTATTCATTGTTAGCAGTATTTCAATATTTTTTCAGTCAATCATACTATATGTATGTTTTTTTTAACCATGTATTTTAGACATCTTTTAGATTTTTCTGAAGAAACGTGATATTTTAAAAAATATTGCGTATAAGATACAAATGAATATTGGTGTTGGTGTACTTATACAACAAATAATCTTTATGATTATTTCTGTTCATGGAATTATTAATGAATATATGTCTTATAGGCTTGAAATAATATTGGGTGCCATTTTTCAAGGAGCATTTTTATCAATGATAAGCTTTATTAGTCTTTTAACTTTTAATGCATTTGATGTATTTTATGATAGAAGATTTTTTTCAAGTATTAATAGACAAAAATTATTCAAGTATAGCCTTTATGTATGCTACGTTTGGGGAATATTTGTGATAGCCTTTTATATGATACCGAATTTTTCACTAAAATTCTCTTTAAATATATTGGGGTTTAGATATCGACGTGGTTTTGACAACTATTTGATTGGTTTTGAATTTGAAAATAAGTTTGTCATATCCTTCTTAACTATATCTTTTTTCATATACATATTTATTATTTTCAAAATTTATAAAACTAGGAAGCTAGGTTTTGGAAAAACTTTCAAAACAACTTTTTATTGGTCTGATGTTAAATTCTTAATTCAAACTATTTCAAACTTTCTTTTCTATGTTATAATTGAACTTTTATGGGACTACAGTGAATATATATTACCTAAATCTAGATATTCGGATTTGATTATTAATATTTGGTTTATCCTGAATAGTTCCAATAATATTATATTAATTATCATAATGATAGGGTATGTAGAATTTGTTTCTTTGTTTCTTTTTATTAATATTTTTAGTGAAATAAGAAAAGAAATAGGTAGAATATTTTTACCAAAGAAAAATCATAAAATAACAGTTATTATTGTCCCAAACAACTTATAAAAGTTTTGATTTTTTGCTTAAAAGAAGAACTTATTAATTATTCAAAAAGTAGTTTGAAATTTATTGCAAGTATATTATAATTATTAATAATTATTACTGAAAATTTTTTGTTGATAACAGACAAATTTTATAATAACATGGATGTTTTAATAATGCTGACTAATTACTATTAATTGATAAAAATATACTTCTGAAAACGTATGGGAAAAGAAAAAAGTTTTTAGCATCAGTAATGTCATTATTATAAAACATTATTTCTCATAATTTTTCAATTTTATAAAAAAAAAAGTTTTATGATTCCAACATACTATATGTAAATAAAGTAATTTATCGAAATAATTATAGAGAAAGATTTTTAATTTCATAATGGCAAATCCCACTAATTGTCTAGTACCATAATTGATGGTGATTTATTTTTCCATATGAAAAGATAATTGTCAGAAAAACAAAAAAATTAAGTATAAAAAAGTGATGCTTTTATGAATGAACCGATTAATAAAGTATTTTCATTTTTTTTGCTTTTTTGATTTAATTTTCCTATAATCTAATATTCTTAATAAAATGAATTTCACATTTGCTAATGGTAAAAGTTCAAATAAAGAATTCTATTTAGAGGAAAAAGACATTGAAATTAATAGATACATAAGTATTCTTGGATTTTTTCTGTGTAGCGTCGCGGCAATAATTCAATGTATCATATTATATGTATGTTTTAAAAAATATGGTTTTTTAATTAAATAGTATTTTGGAAAAAAACGAAAAATTTTAACATATAATGCTTCAAAAATACAAATTAACATAGGAATATGTTTGTTGATACAACACATCACTCATATGGTATCATCAATGTGTGGAATTATAAATGAATCTTTACCTCCATTTATAGATGTTGTTTGTGCTAGCCTTGTCCAAGGAGCACTTTTTGCAATAATATCTTTAATAAGCTTATTAACAATAAATGCATTTGATGTTATTTATGGTGAGAGATTTTTTTCATCCATCGATAGGAATAAATTTTTCAAGTACTGTAATTATATTTGTCTAATTTTTGGAGTTGTAATGACAATATTTTATATTTTACCTCCTTTTTCACTGTCATTTAACTTATATTATTTGGGATATGAATTTAAGGCTGATTCAAATTCTTTTAATCTTGGTTCAGAAATTGAAAACAAATTTGTGGTATCATTTTTGACGATTTCTTTTATCATTTACATATTTATTTTTATCGAGATCTATAGAACGCGAAAACTCAACAAGATAAATAAGAAACGTAAGTTTTATTGGTCAGATGTCAAATTTTTAGCACAAACTATTTTTAATTTCATTTTTTATCTTATAATTGACTTTTCTTGGAATTATGGTGATAAAGTATTTTATAAATCAAGGTACTTCCAGTTATTTTCGAATTTTTTATTTAATATTAACAATCTTTGTAACACTATTTTAATTGGCTTAATAATTGGGTAAGTTCAATTTTTTATATTCATATATACTTTTTTTAGTGAAATAAGAACAAAATTAATAGGTCTGTTTTTGTGTAGAAATTTTAAGAAACCGATGGCTGTTAAATTATGTAATACCACAAAATGATTAATAGACAACTTACTGTTTAAAGTTACTGTATATTAAATGAAATTATTATTTTGATAAATTAATTGTTTATAAAAAACATTTTATAATAAAAATAGCAAAAAATCATGCAAATTCGAATAATTAATTTGTTGAAGATAATTTATTATAAAACACTTATCCTTACATTCCTCATAAACTTTAAATAAAGCACAAATTTAAATGCTAAAATATTTTTCATTATATGATGATATAAAAGTAAAAATATATTAATAATATATTTAATGTCTGTCGTCTGGTTACTGTCATAATTAATAGATTGGGAATTTTTTTTAAACTCTGAATCTAAAAAAAATATTCGTTATCGAAATTATATTTTTGCACTTGAATAAATGATATCATTTTTCCATAAAAATAGGTTATTACTTGAGTACATAAACAAATTATTTAAAATTTTATAAAAATTAATCTAGTACACTTTCATCATCAAAAAATAATTAATCTAATTTTTTATTTAATAAAAAACATATTATTTTTATCAAAAAAACATGAATGTTTTAATGTTATTACTTAGTAAACATATTTATTTTTATTCTGTTATTCATTAATTTTTTTAAATTTATAAATTATCCTAAAAACATTAATTAATTTGCCTCAGGTGTGCTTTGCGAATGAGTGAAATAAACACTTTTTTTATGAATTAAAAAATCATAAACTGTTTGTTGGAAGTCATTTGCAAGTTAAGTTATATCAAACTTAAAAAATGGACGTTACATCATCTATTATTATAATCGATGATACAAATATATATTTATCAAGTAATGAACTTACAATTAATAAATATATATGCTCTGTATTTTTCTTGGTTTCAAGCGTTTCAATACTTTTTGATGGATTAATATTATATGTAAGTTTGTGTAATCATGATATCTAACTATTTTTTTAGGTTTTTTTTAGAAAACGTAAATTGTTAGTAAATGTTGCTTACAAAATTCAGTTAAGTATATCTGTAGTTATATTCATTCAACAGATAATTTTTTGGGTAACATCTATTTTTGGATTTACAAGCAATCTATTACCAAATGTCTTGGATACAATATTAGGTGCTATTGTTCAAGGAATCTTTTTAACACTAGTGTCTTTTATATTTCTTTTAACTTTCAATGCATTTGATATATTTTATAAACAAAAAGTACTTCCCAATATTAATAGAAACAAATTTTTTACTTATGGACTATATCTATGTTATGCTTGGGGAGTATTTATGACGATTTTCTATATGTTTCCAGATTTTTCATTCACATATTCTTTGGTTAGTTTAGGATTTGAATATAGTGAGGATTTTGAAAAAGCATTTGTGGCCTTTGAGATTGAAAACAAATTCGTGATAGTTTTTTTAACAATCTCGTTTGTCATATATATATTTATTATTATAAAAGTTATTAGAATGAGGAAAATGAGTAACAAAAGTACCAATGCCACATTTCGATGGTCTGATGTAAAATTTATAGTACAAGGTCTTTCAAACTTTGTTTGTTATCTTTTTATTGAATTATTATGGGAATACGATACAATGTTAACAGATTCACGATATTCAAGCATAATTATCAACTTTTTCTTTTTATGTAACAGTTCTATTAACATATTATTAACCATTTTAATGATAAGGTAAATTTAATTTCCACTTTTAAAATAATTTTGTAGTGAAATAAGAAGAGAAATTATATATTTATTGTCTTCAAAAAAGAAAAATAAAATAACTATTGTTCTAAGCCATAATAATTTTAAAAATAATAATTTTTAATGTCTTTCTTTTGAAATGACAAATGTAAGAAAATCTAATAAATTTACCTAAAACTACAAAGAAAATATAACATATGAATGTGTTTTGCTGTCACGTGAAATCACTTCTCCAAACAATAAATGTCTTATCAAAATAACATTTATATATAATTATTAATTATTTAGAAATTAAATAATATATAAGTATTCTGTTATAAATTTTATATACATTAATAAAACAAAATATTAATTAGTTTTGAGTTTCATATAAAGATTAATTAAAACTATTCATTTTATATTTTAAGAATGCAAAGAAGTTTAGTATTTAGGAGATATAAAATAACAGTAGGAAGTAAATTATCATCCTTAGAAAGAATACTTCAAACAAAAAGGAATGATTTTAAAGATTATCAAGTTTCACCTATTGAAGATGTTAGTTTAAAATTCAAGATATTTATCAATTTAAATACTTTTTATTAAGGTAAAACGATATATTATTGATTGCATGAAAGTTGTTGGTACTGATAGCGATCATGGAAAAAAGTTAGCTGATGTACTAGTAAAAGGAGATAATAGAGGACATTACAGTCATGGAATTAATCGTCTTGGTATTTTTAATCTTTTAAAGCATACTATTTTCAAATTTAGAAATGTATATGAGAGATGTAAAAAAGGGAGCATGCAAAGGTAAAGGTGAACCAAAAATATTAAATGATTTTGGTGCAACAGCTTGGGTTGATGGAAATAATCTTCTAGGTCCAGTTGTTGGAAATTTTTGTACAGACTTAGCTATACAAAAAGCTAAAAATTTTGGAATCGGATTAGTTTCAGCAAAAGGATCAAATCACTATGGTATTGCTGGTTACTACACGTTAAAATGTTTGGAAAATAATATGATTGGCATATCAATGACAAACACATCACCACTTATGTTTCCAACACGTTCTGGAAAAACTGCTTTAGGAACAAACCCAATATCAGTTGCCGCTAAAGGAAATGATGATGATTCATTTGTCCTTGATATGGCTACAACAACAGCAGCTATTGGTAAAATTGAATTAGCAAAAAGAAAAAATATCAAATGTCCGAATACATGGGGTGCCGACAACACCGGTAATGTTTCTACAGATCCATCAAAAATTATGGATGGTGGTGGATTATTGCCATTAGGAGGTGTAGAAGAGATGGGTGGTTACAAAGGAACAGGTCTTTCGACAATGGTTGAAATATTTTGTGGTATTCTTTCAGGTGGTGCATGGGGGCCAAATGTACGAAGGTGGATGTCTACAACAAAAGAAGCTGATTTAGGCCAAATATTTATTGCAATTAATCCTAAATGTTTTGCCTCAAATTTTGAAAATAGAGTTCAAGATTTAATTGACACAATGAGAAATTTGCCAACAGCTAACAAAGATGGTTTATCTGTTGAAATTGCTGGAGATAGTGAAAGAATTCACGAAATATTTGTAGATAACCTTGGTGGTATTCCATATCATCCAAATCAAATAATCAATATGAATGAAATATCCCATAAGTATAATGTTGAACCATTTAGATTACTAGGAAGTGTTGAGAAACTAGTTAAAAATTAAATTCATTGAAACTATTATTATATATGAATAGTGTTTTATAAATAGAGATTAATTTTTCGTTTTTATAAAATAAAATATATTAGAACACCTAAAAAACATATTGTGTGTGGACAAATACAATAATAATAGCGATTATTACCTTTCTATAGAACAAACTTAACATATTATAATAAGGTTTAAGAAAAACTTACTGAATTTTGCCTCATTCACAAAATCGAAATTTCTCAGTTTTATTAAAGTATTTTGCCTATATAGATATCAAATTTGTGTTTTTCATGAGTAAATACTTTCGAAAAGTTTTTTAATATAAAAATTTATCATGTAAAGTCTTAAAATTGAACGTTTGTTCTCGAACATGTGCTAAGAACGTTCATGAATAATACTCAAAAATCATAGGATGCTTGTTTAGTATAGTGATTAGTGTCTCTGTATATCACCCCACCACCTTGGTTGAATTCCGCACCAGATAGTGGTTTTTTCTAACTTTTCCTTCAACTTTTTAACCATAATATTTACAGAAAACTTAAAAATGTTGATTTAATCGACCATCATCAGAATATTACTAATTGAAGGAAACAGTTAAAACCGTATGCTACAAAATGTTATCAAATATACCCATTTTTTATATAAATGTATGCATCAAATCGACATATTTATGTGTTCTGTAATTAATTGAATTCTACAGCTATAAAAAATATTTAATAGAATCAAACAGAAAGAGTTGCTAATTGGCATTTACATATAATAGAATCTTATTAAACAATAATTTTTAAAAGATTGAATCTTTATGCTTATATTCTTTCGTGTCTTCAAAGAATATAGAATAGATTTTTATACATGAACATAAGAAATGACTAGAGTCATTAGCAGTATTTAAAATATTATCTTTGTAGGGATTACTAAAAATCTTTCTTGTTTTTGATAACATTTAACTATGAATATAATTTTAGAATTTAACTGTGTTGTATTTATTTTTATATCAATATCATGGAATTTCAAAAATTAATATTGATATGATCTTCGTAAATTTATCTATTAAATCAACAGTCATCACAATAATTTCTCCATTAATTTATATTAGTTTCAAAAGAAAATTTTCTAAAGATTAAATTTTGTAAAACATGAGTAATGCTTCAGAGAACAAAAAGCAAACTTTTTATTGTGCATTAAAATATAAAATCATATATCAATTATTATTCTTTTTATCTTCCAGTAAATTTCAATAGAATAAAATTGAAATGTAAATTGATAGAGGAAGTAGTAATTATAATGTTGACAATTGTCGCAAAACTTTTGTTATCCAACTTCTTATTATTTAAACAATGTTATAATATTTTGATTTAATGATAGATCTTTTTAATAATAATTATATTTTTCCTATCTTCAAATAAATTTTATGTTAATATTATAATTTAAGAAAGCAATTTTAAAATTTTATATCTAGTTTTCAAGAAGTACACTAATAATTTAAAATAAAAATTTTCTTAAGTAATGTTATTATAAATCAATTATATTAATATGAGTTTTATAATTGATATGGAAAATACTTTTATTAATAAAGATTATTAAATTTAAAAATTGACATGTAAAATAGATAGTACTATTATGTTTTGTTACGACGAAACCTTTTCAATCACTCCACAATTATCATTTCCTCGAAAAGTTATTTTTTAAAAGAACAGCATTAATCATTCCTGTATGAACTCTATAATAAAGAATTCTTTAAATAATAAATCATTCTCCTTTACATAAATTAACAATATCTATTTTGAATTTTTATGTAATTTAAAAACTTTTTATATTTCCTTTGTCATTGATAAAATAATAAACGAGGATGACAATGAAAAAAGAGTTATGAAACAGTAAAAATTATGATACCTCTTATGGATTGTATCTACCTTATATTTTTTCGATAAACACTTTAATCTTATTATTATTTATCAATCTACCATCTTCAAAATATTTACTACAATAAAAAACTTTTTAATATTTTGTATACTTTTATTGTACAGTCAAATCCATTTAATGTTGTCGTAAGTACAAAGAATGATTAAATCAACAATTTTATTATACGCAAGATAAGTTTTTTTTGTTTAAAAAAAATAATTTTAATTTTATATTACTTTTTTAGAGATATAACGAAATTGATAAATAAATTCTATATGAAAATAACTCTTTAACGCAATTTAAAAAAAATATATTCATATTGTTTATTAATAATGTATCTTTCAAAAACATTAACAAAACATACTTTTAAAAGTTTTTTTTAATCTCAATTTAAAGCTTACTTTTCAATATTCAAAAGTTAAGACTGAATAATTTATAGACAAAGATAATGTAAAATTAATAATCATGTATGAATATTTTAATAATACTTAATGGATCGTAAGATCATTATCATTTATTAATCTAGACTTCAAAAAACTTTTTCATTATATTTTTAAAAGTTGAAAAAATATGAATAATAAAAAAATGTCATATTCATAATTGTGTTTGTAGAGTTTTTTAGATGTATTTTATCATAACACACAATGATAAATATTTAATTTTAATGATACATAAAATAATTCTTCATATATCCTCCATATTTCTCAAGTATTTGAATATTTTTTTATTTCATAAAAATGACACAATGCTTTTATATGAAGGATAAATATATTCTTAACAATCAAAATATATCGAAAAGTTAAATAATGAACATTTTTTTATCATTTATTTATATGTGTTATATTATATTTATTAATCAAATAAATTACTTATAATATTTTCTATTGAATTTCATAATTAAAAGTGTGTTATTAAATCATTGTAAAAGAATTAAAAATATCTTATTATTTTATGTGCTAATTTTTTACAATATCATGTCTAACAAACAACTCAACCAATTATTTTAATGACCAAAAAACATGTTAAATTAAAAAATATTTTTACTCTAGATATTCTTTAAATATTTAGATTTTAAATTACCAAAATCAAAAAGAAATTTTTAACAAAATATGTTATTATTTACATTATTTTAATATGATTAAATGCAAACACAAAGTTTTACCTTTTTTTATAATACTTTTAATATTATTAAAATAACCTGTTGATTAATGTCTTATTTTATTTTTTGATAAATCCTTTGATCCATGATATTTAAAGATTATGTGATTTTTTACATTTTATTTTTTGATACTTGAAATATCTTTTTAGCTCTTTTAAGCTTTTAATAATATGTTTAGTTTTAAAAGTTATCCATTAATATTGAATAATAGATTTTTTTCGAAAAAGTTTATTTTTTATATTTATATTATTATGTTCTTTGATTATTAAAGAAGTGCATCTATTTTTAGTTGTCAATTTAAAGTATATTAATGTTCATATTTAAATATAAAGTGTAAATATTACTAATAAAGTATTTATTTTAGTAAAATAAAATGATTTATAAATATATATCTGTGCGGCAAATTGTGTTTCATTGTATAATGAACTGTGTTAATTAACGTTGACATTAATGATAATTAGACAAAAAAATTGATAAAATCTTAGGTATGTTTGTAAATAAAGGTGTGAAAATAGATTATGATCAAAATAAGATAGCAAATTTATTGATATCTATTATAATATTAATTTTGACTAAACAAAATAATCTTCTTATTTCAAAAGGTTAAAAATATTTTTCTGGATGATTGAAGGATATTTTGAAAAGATAACTGTAGGTAATTGATAAATTGTTATTGAATTATAAAATAAAAAGAATTTAAAATGAAGAGGAGATGGATAAATATCCATAGAATGTTACATTTATAAAAGTGTATATAGAATTAAATGAAATATTAATGATAAGAAGAGGAGATAATTAAATTTTAATAGTTATAATTTTACGGTAAAATAATTTTGAACATACATCTTTTGATGTTGGATCATAGACAATTAAAAGTATGTAATAACTTTAACAATTAAAATATTGTTTATACATATTATACAAGATAATTTATTGCTTTTCTCTATTGATATAAAAGTTTCCTCATAAAATATCTTTTTATGGTATAAAAATTATTTTCATTTTTACTGTTATTCTTAAACAAATTAATATTTTAATTTCTGAAAAAGATTTAATAATGTAGCAATTATATATGTTTAAATTGAATGAGTGAATAGTCAATATTTATTAATAATATTTATTGATAGCATTTGTGACTTCTATCTTTTAATTTTATATATTAATTGCTATAAATGATATTTAAAAATGGCTTATTATTTATATCATTAGCAATGATATGATTTTATGATTTTTTTTTAATTTTTAGTTATCTTATCAGCTTATTTTATTTTTTTTGTTTATTGTTTTGATATATATAATTACGTATGTATATAATGTATAAAAATAATGAATTTTAATAATTTTCTTTAGTACATTATTTCTTTAATTGAAAGAAGATATCTACTTTATATTCTTAATATTGTTGTCCACAAAAGATTATTACTACTAATTTTTGTAGGTCTCTCTTCTATTTAGCTTATAATAACATGATTAAAAATAAAAATAAACATATTATATACATTAATCTTATAAACATTAAATAGCAATGTTCTACTTTTTATAAATCAAGTCATTAATAATTACAAATACCTCTTTCTTTCACTGTCTTTTTTTAATCACTTTATTAAACTTCTACCCTTAACTTTGTATATTTTCAAAAAATACATTATAAAGTTTTCAAAATACGAATATTTAAATAAGAGTGATAAAAAAGGGAAAATAAACAAAGAATGATTTATTTTTTTTAACTCCATAACAAATAAAATAATTTTAAAGTTATATTATGAAAATAATACACATTTCTATCTTTTGGTATTAACATTATTGACTGTGATGACTAACTTCTCAATTATTAATACTCTTTTGTGGGGGCTCCAAAAATCTAGAAACTTTTTTTTTCTTTATTTTAATTGCTTTAAAGAGACTTTTTTATTTTAAATGTAAAGAGACAAACGTCATTCTGGTTAATTTTATTTTGATATTGAGAAGTTTTATCTCTTTATTTTTAATTGTCATTAATTATATTTTTAATCAAAATACTGTCAATTATTTATCTATATTTTATTCTGAATAATTAAACGATTGAACAGGCAATTTTAGATGGCTATAAAAAAATATCTTTTTTCTTATAATTGTCATTAAGGAATTTTTTTTTATAAATAACCACAATAATAATTTAAATATATGTATCCTTAAATATTCTAGTTAATCGTTTTCATTATTCAAAAATTTTTTTTAGAAAAAAAATTATTTACTACATTCGAGTTTCATTTAACATACCACTTTTAATGTTTTTTAACAGAATAAAAAAATAGTAATAAAATTGAATAGTGGGATTCTTTTAATTAGTAAAAGTTTCTTGTAGAATAATAACAATTAAATTTAATATATTTATTGAGAGTACTGTTAAAAAAATAAGTTAATTAAACAAAGTTTTACCTATATTCTTTTGTAAACTGGAAATATCATTATTACTCTTGAAATAATTTAATATCTTCCCAACTTTTTTACCCCATTACCTTTAATCTTTTATAATATATTTAAATTTAAACTAACAAAATTGATTAAATAATTTACTATCCTCCTTCACATTTTCCATCACCTATCATTCTCCACAGTATCTATTTGTACTAATTCCTGTTCCTTATACAAATAATCTTTTAGCGTACCTTTTATCCAACTTCCAGATATCCGGCTAAGTAAATAATATGTTATATATGTTCTTTTTTATCAAAAGATTTCAGCTTTTTACATATACTCTTTTGTACTATTATTAACATTACTTTTCCTTTTCTCTATGGTGAATGAATAGTTAAAATCTCTTAAATTTGTCATCCTGGTGTTAAGACACATTATCACTTAACAAGAACATACCTATATATATGATAAAAAATTTTTCCTTGATTTTTTTATTACAATTTATTGTAAACGTTTCATTTAACTTTCACATCCATCTTTTCATCAACATTTGTTTAAAGATTATTTTTTAAAATCGTTTTATTTTAACTTACTCATGCTTCTTGATGGACTACATACACAATTATACATATATTTATACATTATATGTGTAAGTTCTTTGTTAAAATGATATATTTTTATTAAAAAAGATTCCTAATCATTTATTTTTATTACATATATTAATTTATATAATAGTAACTTATTATTATATTTAAAACATATTTTTTCGATTGATTTATTTGGTAAATTAGAAATAATTACATATTCTTTTCATTTAAACATATTTTGTTTAAAAATAAAACTTTTTTTCTTCCATTCTATGATATCATTATATTTTGTTGTTTTGGATAAATTTGTATATTTAATATAACATTTCAGGGGGATATAAATAATACATATATATATTCAAATAGATAAAGCATTGATCTGTTATCATTTAACTTCTTTAAATCTACATAAATTTGAAGTATCAAAGCATCTGTACTTTACCAAACGATACATATATTTATTATATATATATATTATCACTACCTCATTTTCTCTATTTAACAAGAAGTGATGGTAGTAAAATTTTAAAAGATAAATGTTATAATATATTATTTCTATAAAGTCAAAATCGTGGCATCAATAACAAAGATAACATTATTTGATACAATATATTTTTATATTACATTTATTTTCAAGGCTTTTAACTCTTAAAATTAACCATTTATTTACACTTTTTATTCTCCCATTATAATGATATTTTTGCTGTGTTAGAGTGTTATCAAAACTTAATTTGAAATTGTTAATAAAGTATCGAAATGAAAGCGTTCCTAATTTTTTATTTCTACATATGTATATTTTTCATCTTTTCTTTAAACTAATGGATCAAGGATGGTTCTTTTTATTTTTCTTTATTACATTATATAAACTTATATTATAAAATAATAATAATAATAATAAACATACACTTTTAATCAAATTTCTAAAATACTCTAAAGCTAGAGTTGTCATTCTAATGAGAAAAAGAAGAAAAATCATATATTTATGCTTCATGCTGTTAAAAATCTTCTATCATATTATTTCTATTCTTCTTTTATTAATTTTACAAAGTTAAATTTATAATTATTTAAAGATTTTGATATTATATTTTCAAATATATAATCTAGCAATTAAGTCAATGAAAATTGAAAAATGTTATTGTTAATTTCAAAAATCATATTTGTTTTACCTTTATATAAACATAATATGATAAATATTCTTTAAACTAAAAAAATTTTCATTCTTTTAACTACTTTTTATCATTGATAATGTCATGTATTTTATGTTATTTTGAAGACAAAAATTTTTATGGTGTTAATTAGCGTTATTGGTAGAGTTATAAATAATTAGATATTTGTATTATGCGTACATTAACTAATATATATACATGTTAAATAAAAACATATTTTTATTCATATATTTTATCTTAACTTCTTTGAAAATCAATTTATAACGCTTCATTAAATAATATAAAGCTAAAAATGACATTCCTTCAAAATTAATACCTACCTTTATTCATATATTGTTTGAAGACAGATATACGAAAGCGAGATGTTGAATTTTTTTTCTTACAATTTTTAATTTTAACGCTCACTATATAGTTGGTATTTATAATTATTTATAATTAGTAAATAATCTTATTTTTCAGGTGTAAAAATTGTCGAAAAATCTTCTCTCTAAAAAAGAAATTTATTGTTGATTTTTGATATACTGTAAATTCCTATCTTTTATTTTTACCTACTTGAAAGAAAATCAAAAATATATTTTTAATTAAAAAAATGGTTGAAGAAAAGTTTACATGTCGGATACAGTATCTTAATGATGGAGATCCATTTGTTACAACGTCGACATGCTATTTAGAACCTATGAGACAAGTTACCTTCTCTTTTCAACTACATACTCCTATTGGTGATCAAATAGGAGATGTTATCAGAAGTATAAGAGCTCCTCATAAAGTAACTACTTTTTTATCTTAATTATTCATTGTTATTATTTATTTTTATAGAGTGGTGACGCAGCATTACAATTATTTAGAAAATTAGAGAATGGTGGGGATGATTTTGGTACGTATTTAGATTCAGATATGACATTAGCTGAACAACAAGATGAATTGCAAATACTACAAAGTGATCCGTAAGTTTTCTTTTATATTAATTTTTTTATTAAAAAATGTTAAAATGTATGCATCATCCATTGTAAACAAAAGTTTATGGCAAAAAAATTATTACTTTTAAAAAGAAATTTATCACTTTCTCAAAAGTATATAATAAAAATTTATATAAATAGTAATATAAAATGATAAATGGATGAATAAAAAGTACAAATCCATTGGATAATAAAGAATCACACCTAAAAGTAGATCACATCGTTTATAAATTAAATATATGTAAATGTCTTTTGTAAGATCATTTAATCTTTCCATCCAAATATCATTAATAACCGCAAAGAGATAGTTTTATCAATCACAAAATATCTCCCCTAATATATTTATACATATATGTATATATATAACCTTTCTTATCAAAAAGAGATGTTGTAATTTATATTAAAATTATCAATATACCCCCTCCATTGGTAAGAACCTTGGTTTTGAATTATATAAAGAAGAATGTTGGTATAACAAAAATAGTATATTTAATTAGAAGAAGAGATGTTATATGTTGTATATGATAATGAAATTTAAAACAGTAAAGATCCACAAATGGGATGGGATGAGAATGGGTTAGGTGTACGAATTTTGATAAAATTCTTTTGAAACAATTTAATATAATTTTGATAATATTATATCGCATAACTTGGATTGATTTTATATTATTGGCCTTCAAAATTATTTTAAAATTATCATTTTACTAAAATATATTTACATATATTAAGTCGATATGACTGAATATAATTCATGGAATGGAAATCGTTCAATTAATAAAAACAATCCTTTAAAAATGCGTCTTGGAACCTCTATTGTTGGTGATATTTCTTCTAATCCTCCTTCAACAGCATCAAGTACCTTGACACCATGGAAATGTTATTCTATTGATATTGATTGTGATGGTCCTCCACTAAATAATGGACCATTAAAAAGTATTCATGATGACTACACAACATCAACATTACCATCAAGAGGAAGTAGTAAGAAAAAAAATTTGATTTCAAAGACATTTCAAACCAAAAGCTGCTACAGTTGAAGAACACAAAAATGATTCAATAACAAATTTTTTAAGGGATAAAGTTGGAATAAGCGGTGGAAGAAATTTTCATGAACCATTAAATATTAAACCAATTGGGTTAATATCAAAAGATAAATTAATACATGGGAACCATGAAAATAAGAAAATTGAAAAAAATAATATTGTTTCAAAGATTAATAATATTGTCCCATTAAATAGTTTACAAAAAAAGAACTTATCACCAAAAAAACAATGGTTTTCAACATCTATTGATGAAATTGGTAGTAATTCATATTTAAGAAATCAACCTTCAATAAAACCTTTTACACCAGAATCTATTTCACAGTATATTGATGATGAGTTGATACCTGATACCAATGAAATTAATATTGGTCATGAGAAATCAAAGAAAAATTTCCTTGAATTTTCAACATCTATGAATACATATAATGGAACCTATGAACAGAAAAAGGATAGCAATTTTATGCGATATAATGATAAGAAAAATATTTTGGATAATTGTTATAGACAAGATATTAATAAGAATATTAATGAATTTAAGATGAATGAGAGAAATAAACTACAAAATGATAAAACTATTGATGAGATTAAAGAAGTGAAAAGTGGAATAAAAAATTTGATTAAAGAGTATTCGCATAACGAGGATAGTGTTAATAGAAATAATACGGTTATCGAAAAAGTTCCATTTACTATAAAGCGACTATCAAATAATAAAAATCACTTTAATAATCATAGTGATAGTAAGATAGTTCCTAACACCTCTTTATCCACTACAAAATATCCACAAATCTCCACTACAACAACATTTGGAAAAAAAGAAGTTGTGAAAGATTGTAATAATAATAATTCTATTGAGATTATCCATACAGAAACAACTTTTGGAAAAATTGATTCTATAAATGAAGATTATACTTTGATGACCATTGATGATGCATACAATATTTTAGAGATATCTAGGTTGTAAAAAATTTATTTATTTTCTTAATCATTATAATTAATTATAATTTTTATATTTTAGAAAGAGCAGTCTTGTTGTAAGAACACAAACATCATTACGTGTAAAAATAATGATTGAAAAATTATTATACTCTTCTGGTAGAGATCAACGCAGAGCTTTATTTGCATTAAAAAAGGTATTTCAAGATGATAAAGATTTAGTTCCTGAATTTGTGCAATCAGAAGGTTTAGATTCTCTAATTAAATTAGGAAGAATATCTGATCAAAACCACCAAAATTATATTTTAAGAGCATTAGGTCAAATTATGTTATATGTTGATGGAATGAATGGAATTATTGCTCATAATGATACAATTAAATGGTTTTATGAATTATTGGATTCACCAGTAAGTTTTTATTTAAAATTTATAGCTTAATCTTAAATGTTATTTGTCTATTTGTAATGCTTTATTACTATAAATAAAAAATGTCCTTGTTTTAGTTGTTGAATGAAGAAGAAAGAAGGGAAATGAGTCCTTTAAGATTAGAATGGGTAATTAATAAACTTTTATGTAATACTAACTTGTCATTCATAATTTAATCAATATTCCTGCTTTTTAATCACTTCTATTATTTATATCTTTAATTTATTAACTAATATTTCATTTTAGTATCGTCTTGTTGTAAAAACGGCATTAAAACTTTTATTAGTCTTTGTTGAATATACGGATTCAAATAGTTTACTTCTCTTAGCAGCTGTCACAGCGGTAGATCGCGAAAAGAATAGACAACCATGGTTTAGTATTATGAGAATATTACGAGAACGTAATGCAACAGATGAAGAAACACTTGTATATGGAATGACCGTTATAAATAAAACGATAGATGGTATTCCAGATCAAGATACATATTATGATATTGTTGATTCATTAGAAGTACAAGGTATAGAAGAATGTTTGAGATCAATGAATAAAATAGCAAATAAGGAGTTACAAGATCAAGTATCGCTATATGAAAAAGTTTTAAAACAAGAGGATGCAGCAAATGATGAAAGTGATTCAAGTGATGGTTTAGTGGTTAAAATGAGACATAGTCAAATTAACAATAGTAATTTAGATAGAAATAGTTTTAGAAAAGATAAACAGGTTATAAATAATAACGGTATAAATATTGATAAAGAAACTAAAAGGTTTAGTGACAATATTTCTAAATTTGAGAGTGAAGCACAAAAACTAATGAAAGGTGATTGGATTAAAGATGAAAAAACTGAAAATGATAGAAATAACATACCTAAAAATAACTATGCAATCAAAAATAATTACGAAAAAAATGATATCTTTAGAAATGGAATAGTTAATAATAACAATATTGATGGAAAAGAAAATTGTAGAAATGATATAGTTAAAAATGATGTCAAACCGGAAGAAGGAGTACAAAAAACACAATTAGAAGAAGATGAAGAACCTAAAGTAAAAGCACCACCACCATCATTCCCATCAATGTTATTCTCACCAACAGAAAAAGTATCTATGGAATTTCCAGAAGTCAATGAACCTAAAAAGGAAGAACCTGTTATTAAACCGATGATGAAAACAAAATTAGAGGATGACGAAGATGATGGAGCATCTAATAATTTTGCTGCTCAACTCCGTAAACGTGCACAAAGGAGAGAAGAAAATTCTTCTAGATCAGGATTATTTGAAAATAAACAAAGTGAATCTGAAATAAATTGGAAAAAAGCTGCAGAAAATTTAAAATCAAAGCCATTAATTATCAATGATTTAGATTTTTCAGAATTTCATGATGATCAATTTGAACAAGACCCACTTGTCTTGGCTAGAATGGCACAAAATAATATGAAGAATGAAAATATACTATCTGGTGGACCACCACCACCTCCACCTCCAGGTATGATGAGAGGTGTGCCACCAGCACCACCTAATATTCCACCACCCCCAATATTTGGTAAGAAAGATGGTAGAGAAACATCACCACCATCATCTAAAGCAGCTTTAGTTAAAATGCATTGGAAAGAGGCTGTAGCAGAACCATTACCTGTACCAACACTAAAAAATAAAGGTACATTCTGGAAGAAAGTTGAAACACCACAAATTGATACATCAAAATTAGCTAAACTCTTTGAAATGAAACAAGAAAAACAGGTACTTAAAAAAGTTAATGGTGAAGTTAAACCTCAGATTTTACAAGTTCTATCAATGAAAAGATCACAAGCAATTAATATTGGTTTAACAAAATTACCACCAATAAATGCTATCCCAGCAGCGATTATGAAGTTTGATTCATTAGTTCTTAATAAAGAAGGTATAGAAAAGATACTACAAACAATGATGCCAACAGCTGCTGAAATTGAAATGATTCAAACAAAAATGTTAGAAAATCCAGATATGCCATTAGGACATGCAGAACAATTTTTACTAAAACTTAATCAAATACCATGTTTATTAGAAAGATTAAAATTATGGTTATTTACATTAGATTATAAAAATTGTGAAAAAGATATAGCTGAACCATTAATGGATTTACAATTAGCAATGAAAGAAATAGAATATTCTAAAACATTTCGTACAGCTATGGGTATGTTGTTAACAATTGGTAATGCTTTAAATGGAACAGAAATACAAGGTTTTCAATTGGATTATCTAACTAAAGCATCAGAAGTTAAAGATCCAGTTTATAAACACACATTAACATATCATTTAGCTGAGTATATGATTGATACGTACTCTGATGGAACAGATTTATATTCAGAGTTTGGTGCAGTAGCAAGATCAGCAAGAATTGATTATGAAGAGTTACATGAAAATTTAAAAAAATTAGAACAAGATTGTAAAGCATCTTGGGATTATTTAAATAAAATTAGCCAAAAAGATAGTACACATTCAATGAAACAAAAAATTGACGAGTATCTTAATGATGTTGCCAAAAGGATACATCAATTAAAAAATATTTATAGATTAACTATAAATAGATGGCATGCATTTTTATTATTTTTTGGGTATACAGTACAAGATATTCCTAATCAAAAACCAATGACAGTTTGTAAGATGGTTATTGAATTTGCCTTAGAATATAGAACAACTAGAGATAAGATACTACAACAAAGAAAAAGACTAGCTGATAAGAGAGAAAGAAATAAGACTAGAGGTAAGATGTGGGCATTAGAAAAGCAAAATAGCCAGGAGAATGGTCAAGTAATAGGAAGAAGAAGACAAATCCTTCAAAATGATTCGGATAGGCATGATGAGATGGCAAAAATGTTAACAGGTGGTGATGATTCATTGAATCGTCGTCGAATTAGACCAACTCCTGAAAGAACAGCAGAACAAAGTATAATAGCAAAAAGAGAAGCACTCCGTTCAACTCCAGGCCCCAATGGTAGTGAAATAAATGATGGAGATGATGAAATATTAGATGGTCTCGTAAAAGCTGCAACTATTCAATCTGAACCAAGAGATTATAGAAGGAAAGCTAGACAATTTAACAGAAAATCTCTTCGTAGAACTAGGACACTGAAATTGGTTGATGATCAACTAGGGTCAGTTCTTAATAACTATTAAACTTTTCATTCAAAAAAATCTAAATACATCTCCGGTAATAATAATGTTTAGAGAGAAAGAAAAAGAAGACAATATACCTAGAAATTTAGAAAAGGAAAATTTTTAATTTGTGTAATTTTATCTTTCTTTCATTTAACATTTGTACATTAAAATAATCATCTAAATTGTAATATTTACATTTATTAAAAATGATTCTATTAACTACTTTTCATATAGATAAAACTTATCTTTATATAATCATTAGAACAAATTAAAAATCAATCTCTTTCTAGAAATTAGAACTGAGTTTATATTTTTCCTAATCAACATCAAATTTAGTTAAAGTCACTTAGAAAATCTCAAATTTTCAAACTTTTTCGTTTGTACACAGGAATAATTGCTCATTAGATATTAAAGTATTATTGTTTTTTAAAATCAACAATGCGTTATGAGAAAAAATGAAAGAACTATTTCCTTACTTCCATAGATCGCATCATCAAGGCACAACCTTGATCGTAACAAAACTACGTCTTACAGCGAAAATAAAATTGGAGTAGCGTTGCTTTTGGAGAAAGAAAAAAGCGCAAATACTAGATTACACTAAATTGAAGAAATACGTTTTCACTGTTTTATTTTACCAACTTTTATTCTTAAATTTAATTATGGTTAGTTTTTTATCGTCGACTGGTGGAGGATTATTTGGCACAACAAATACTGCAAATACCTTATTTGGTTCTAAACGTAAGTTAATTATTTTTTTCTTGAATTGTATTTTTTTTAGCAACGACTGGAGGACTATTTGGTTCAACAAATATTGCTAGTACTGGCCCAACAACAACTAATTTACTAAATCAGACTATTAATAAGCCTAGTACCATTCAGGAGTTGATACAGGGTGCCGAGACACTAGCTAAATCAGTATCGGGACCTGAATTATATGGAGATAAGAGAGATGAAATAGTTTCAAAATTGAATCAGTTATCAGCTGCTTCAGGTGTCGGAAAAGGATATTACAAACATGATGCTCCACAAGTTGATTACAATCCAGAAGGACTATTTTATAGACTTAAATCTGTTGGGTACAACCGTCAAAGTAACTACAAAGATGGTGACGGTATCGTTGGTATGGTTATGAAAACGTCTATATCAAATGTCGCTACAAAAGAACAGCGACAGAAGATTGTGGATGCGTTATTCGTGATTCTTGGTTCTAAACCAACTGTTCATGCACACTTGGAAAATGTCAGACCATTAACGGATGAATTGATTGAAGTTCTCTTCTATGTGCATGATAAAGCTAAAGGAAGAGTATCAGCAAAGGAAGTTGCACAATTTTTCAATCAGACTGCTCAATTTCAACAACTTCAAAATCAGCTTCAGTGTCTTAAAGTTACTCCAAGAACCCAGTTATCTGAGCAAGAGTTGTTAAATTATTTAAAGCAACCACCAGTAGGATTTGACTTAGTGTTTTGGGAACAATGTGTTAAAGAGAATCCTGATCCAAAGAATTTTGTTCCTTATCCAATACGTGGTTTTGAACAATTAAGAGAGAGACAAAAACTTCAACAAGCTGAGATAGAACTTCAAGAGAATGTTATAAATGATCTTCGCGAAAGATTGCATACTGTGCAAAGTGATATGTCTGTATTGCAAAATGAATACGTTTCAATAAAACAAACAAAAAAACAGTTATCACATAGGTTATTGAGAATTCTTGCCACTCAAGTTCTTCTCCAAAAATACTGTAAAACTCTAGATGGTGACGATGAAAGGTTACACGCAGCTTTGGAAACTGTTAATGCTCATTTAAATGCACCGGGACAAATTAAGGATAAAATAATTGATTTATTAAGCAAAGTGGAAACTAATACAGATATCTGGAAAGCTCAAAAACTTGCTGCCGCGAAGAAAAATAACGTTTCAGTTGATAAAGAATTGACCACTGAAGAGGTTAACCACATCCGAAGATACTTGACACGTTGTCGTACTTCGTTAGAACAGACGATTAAAAAAATTGAGAAGACAAAGAAAGATCTTGATATCGTTATGAAGGAGATATGAACATCCAATTAATTTTTCTTTTTTTTTCCTAATTGTATATAATGTTCAAATTTATTGTTCTTTTAAATAAAGATTAATGCACAAATCGATTACTTTTTTTAATATATCAAGTTAAGAATCAAATTTTTATACGATACGTTATACTTATGTATTTCAAATAGTGTACATAATTTGATAATTTTCTAATGAATATAAATAAATTTATAAATGTTTTTGAATTTCCTCATAGATAGCTAAAACAAGAGCGCCACCAGTTCCACGGAAGATATTTGACAAGGAGCCCTTGAACAAAGCCTTGAAACCTTCGTTTTTAATAATTTTGACTGTACAATCCCATGTATTTTTGTAGAGAACTTCTTTTCTTCCAGATTGCATCATCATACGTCTTCTAACAGTATCCCATGGATATGAAAGAATACCTGAACCAACAGTGACAACTTGAGCAATACCCCATGCTTTAAAGAAGTTAAGTTTCTTTCCATCTGCAGCAAAGACCATCTTAGCTGTATCAAACATTCCAAAATATGCAGCACGGTAAATAATAATTCCTTGAACAGAGACAAAGAATCCTCTATACAAACCAATTGGACCATCAGACTTAGCAATCTTAACAAGAC
Organism: Strongyloides venezuelensis; assembly: GCA_963280985.1. Lineage (NCBI taxonomy): Eukaryota > Metazoa > Nematoda > Chromadorea > Rhabditida > Strongyloididae > Strongyloides > Strongyloides venezuelensis. The sequence goes on from CAUJLX010000001.1 coordinate 12,989,462, forward strand.
AATCTCCCAATCCTTTGAATTCTCTAGATGATCCTTTTCCTATATCAGCTGCAAGTCTTGTACGAGCAAAGTCAAGTGGGTAGACAAAACAAAGTGATGTAGCACCAGCAGCACCACCAGAAGCTAAGTTTCCAGCAAAGAATTTCCAGAAATCTTTCTTTTTGTCAAGTCCATCCGTGAACATTTTACTGAAAGTATCTTTGAAGGCAAAATTTAAAGCTTGAGTTGGAAAGTATCTGATGACATTGGCTAAATTTCCTCTCCATAAAGCTCCTACACCTTGTTCTTTTGGTACACGAACAAGAACATCAACAATACCTTTATATCTATTTTCCTTTGAAATACTTTTTGAAACATCTTGGACTTGAAGAAGGAGTTTTACACGTTCAATTGGTGCGACGGCGGTTTTTGATACTGCAGCTGCTGTACCTCCAGAAGCCAAGTCAATTGCAAATTTCTTTACATTGAATCCTTCTTTTGCTTTACCTTTAGAATCTTTCTTTTGAGTGGACATAGTAAATTTGTATCAAAATAAAAGAATGAAGAAAGAAAAAAAATTAAAATGGGGTATGCCTCTTACAAGAACGTAAGAAAATAATCATATAACATTTAGTTTTTTTATTATATATACTTTTTGTTATATTCAAATTCTAATAAATTAAAATAATAGAAATAATATTCAAAAAAAATGGCAAATCAGTTGAATACAATATTATATAAGAATATTTTAGATTTATTCAAATTTTTTCAACATGTAATACCAAATTTATCAAAATTTCGTAGAATAATGTTGAGTCTCAAATTTACAACACCCATAGAAACAGTGTGTAATTTCATTAAGTCCAAAGGATTGTCAAGTATTGATAAAGATTTTAACTGTATGCCACCACCAAGAAACTTTTGCATAATCTCATCTTTCGTTGAACCTTGCGGCTTCCAAATTAAACATTGTACAAGATGCGAACCTGGTGTTGATGGTATAAACGTTGTACCATAACCTCTTATTTCTTGCCTATCATAACTATCTAAATGCCAAACTTCGATATGTATCTTGGGCCAATTTTGGATTGTCTTAGTTGATAAATGTACATCAATTGGATGACAAAAATATGTTTTAGAAAGAGATGATGTATCGGTTTGTGTTTGTCCTGATGTTTCACCCTCTACGACTTTCCAACCTCCACCTATAAAATGGTATGTGATAAAAAAAAATATTATCTTTAACAGAATAGTTATTGTAATGAATAAATAATAATTCTTCTTTAATTTAAATATTTACACTTACCTACTTTCATAAGCCATTTACAGAAAAGGGATGTGTCTGAAAAACCATCTGCTTCTAATATTTGTCCTATAATATGTACTTCAGCCATTTCTTAAGGATACAATTCAATTGTACGTATTATACTTTTTCACTAACCACATAAAATATATCATAACATTTGCTTACAAGGACATGTTCTTTAAAATATAAATTGTAACTTTGTTTCTATGGTAACAAATAAAAGTCCCCTTAAGTTTTAGAACCACACATTTACCAATAGATGTAATAAATATTTAAACAATAAAAATTAGAATTAATATAAAATGAATAATTATGATTCATAAATATGTAACTAAGTACACCAAAAAAAATAAAGAGGCGACATTTCTACTATACTTTAAAAATGTACAACAATAATAAAGATATCTTTGTTTTATTTTAAATAAATGAAGAAGGGATTCACTGTGTCAGTATTAAAATGACTTTTTTTACATTAAATAATCATGGGATAATATTTTTTAAGTACAGAATACTTTTTTTAATACAGTAAAAAAAAGAGTAATATTAAATATTGCATCTATATGCATTTCACTAGGATAGAGAGAAAAAGTAATAGTAAAAATACTTTTATTCTTTATAGGGTTTTATTATTATGGATTAGGATTTGGCTTTTTTGGTATTGGTGGCAATGTATCGTTCCTACAATTATCAGGAATCTTAGATTCATAATGCCTCCATAGATAGTGATTATATAACGATTGATTCACTGGTGACGCTCTTTCAATATCAGCCATGTCAGCCTTACATTTCCTATTTTCAACTCTCCAAGTAATAGGATTAAAAAACAAAAAAATACACTCTGATTGATTTGTAATTGGAGGATCAGTTGGTTTGTGAGGTTGTCGTTTCACCCAACCCTGTAGAACTTTATGATAATGCCACCCACGTTTTATTAAAGCATATGCTGCCATATTTTGATAAGCTTCCCTAGGAAAATTATAAAATATATGAATCAATGTTTCATCACCAAGTTTAGCCATATTAAGCGGTGGTAAATTTATTTTTCCTAAACTTGAAAATTGATATTCTTTAGGTGTTTTTATTATATGAGGATGAGCAGCAATTGCATTCTCAGCAAATGGACCTGCAAATTGTCTATGAACCATCACATCATCTTTAGCTCTCGGTATTCCAGTATTTTCAACGGGTATTCCAACTGTGTGCACATGATTTTCAAGACCTTTTTGACATGCACGAAAATGCTTCATAAACGCCGCCATTCCATACTCACCAACACTTTCATCAGAGACTGCCGTACTTGCTAAACCACCATCCATTCTCATCATTGCTTGTGATTGTTGTGACAATACATCAGAAGATAAATGAAAACCTGAACCTCCGTGTGATGGATTATTAGACAGAGTGTCAGTAATATTATTCACTTTATCAATACTACTTGATGACTGATTAGGTTCTCTCGAAGATCCTGATAATTGACCATTCTGAATAATATTATTCAAACCTGTAGGAGAATTAACTCCAGCAATTATTGATGAAAATAAATGAGGCATTGTACCTGGTGGAGGGAAATTCACTTGATGTGTCTAAAATATGATTGTTAATGTGAAACATTATACGTAACATTAGAAAATAATTTAAAAAAATAAAAATCAAGACATAAATGAGTAAAAATAAACACTTTTTACCTTCTGTTCATTATTTTTACTACTGTTATCAGGAAATAGATAATCTTTTAAAGTAAATTTAGAGTTAATTAATAACGCATCTGGTATATCTTCTACATTTCCTGGCTTAGAATTACTATCACTAGCCATAATAAAAGGTGCAAATGTAATAATAGTCCCTATAATATTTGATGAAAAGGATTAAAAAAACGGGTAAAAAAATAATAATGATGGAAAGGAAAGATAACATTTGATTGATGATCACAAATCTATAAACCAGTGATATTTTAAAAAAACTTAAAGATAGTATAGTGTTCATTAGGAGAAAACGATGTTAAGGTGAATATTTTTATTCCACAACTTATTATGTCTTGTCAAGAAAAACGAGTAACATTATACCAAAAAATATTATTTCTTTGCACCATCTATGAAAAAAGTATAAGGAGTTTTATAGTTATACTATATAAATAATGTTGAAGAATATCTTCAATATAGCTTGTACTAGAAGGTTATCGTATTTCGCATCTAGTAAGTATAATTTTTAATTAAAATGATAAAATAATATCTACGAAATATTAATTATAGATTTACCAAACTCTACTGGGATATTACCACCAAATATAAATATCGGTAATTTGCGGGAACCAATTGACAAGCCTATAGTAAACGAGGATAAAAGTTGTGTTTTACCTGGATATTATCATAATGTTGAAATATACTCATTTCCTGAGTTAAACCCCAAAATTGTTGAAGCACCAACGTTATTAAATATTTTAGATAAAATTGATCCTTCTCTAAATGAAGATGCATCAAAGGAGATAGAAGAACCAAATAAAAAAATTTCACCATTACATTGTGCACCTAGGATAATGACAATTAGGAAAAAAAAAATGAAGAAATTTAAGAGAAGAAAACGTTACGACAGAGATTTTTTCAAATATCAAAAGTATCATCGTCAAAAGAAGATGAAAGCGGAAAGGAAATTTAGACAACAAATGGCATTGTTAGTTAAAGATATGGAGGAATTTGATCCAATGGAATATGTTAAAAAAACTATTGAAACTGCTAAACTTGAATGGAGTTCCACAGTTGCACCTACTGGTAGAAAAAAGTATCCACATTGGAGTCAGTTAATGGAATTAGAAGAAGTTTATGGTGTTACGAAAGATAAGCATATAGATAAACGATATGGCTATCCTACAGAAGAAGATGCCAGAAAATTAGAGCAAATGACGAAAGAATATTTGGAAGGATATGTTAAGAAGAAGAAAGAATAGGAGAAAGGGTGCATATTTCTTAAGTTTAATACAATTTAAAGTTATATATTGTTGAATGTTTTTATCTATATATAAATTAAAGATAGGAATTTTTTTATCACATAAAAGAAAAGCACCCAACAACAAGTAGGCTTAATCATTGTAGTATGTTAGTAAGTCCAACGAAGTAGCAACAAAAAGTAACTTTTAAGAAAGCAAAATCGTCGGAATATATATAGTATTCATTTTTTTAATATAGAATTTTTAAAACAAATTAGAATCTCCATGGAGAGAAGAAATTTTCACAAGTTAGTAGGATTTTTTTGTAGTATACTTAGGACAGTTTCTTTTTCCGATACAATAAAAATATAACTAAAAATATTCCCATATATTCATAAAAGGTAAAAAAAACCTTTATTACTATAGAACAAAAGTTGAAAAAATTTCTAGCTAAAATTCTATTTATCCACATTTGCATTTCTTTTTCTCTAGTGGTTTACTACTCTTATCAAGTTTAACGCGACTCGTGTCAGATTTATTGTAAGATGTTCTTAATTTGGCATCCAGGACCAATTTTGTTATACAACTAAACATTTCATCAACATTTATATTATCTTTTGCTGAGGTCTCGAAAAATTGTATATTCATAGAGTTGGCAAACTTCTCTGCATCTGACTTCAGGACAACTCTCCTTTCTGGATCATCTGCTTTATTTCCAACCAAAATTTTTTCAACTGAATCACAATTTGAATCGATCTCATGAAGCCATCTTTTAACATTTAGAAAAGATTCTGCATTTGTTACATCATAAACAACAACAACTCCATGAGTTCCTCTGTAGTAGGTTGAAGTAATAGTCCTAAACCGCTCCTGGCCCGCTGTATCCCATATCTGGAGTTTTATCTTTTGTCCATTACATATGATCGTTCGTATTTTAAAATCCACACCAATTGTTGTTATATAATTCTCTGAAAAACCCTTATTTTATTATTTTTTTCGATATCAAAACATACGAGAAAATGTATTGTCTGCAAAACGAAGTAATAAAGAACTTTTACCAACTCCACTATCTCCAATAATTAATAATTTAAACAGATGATCGTAATCTCTGGGTCCGGATACAGCCATTTATGGTTTAAATTTATGATATTATGTGTATTTTAATCTTACTTGTTATAATATTACTTATACTTTTTGTACTTTCAGTTAAGTAATTATACTAAAATAAAAAATAATGATATATTATAAATAAACAAATAAAGTTAAGTGAGAAGTAATATAATAAAGCGGAGAAGAATCATTTACTTTTTTAATATATAAAAATCTTCCGAAATTTTTGATGAGTGAACAATTTATATACTAAATTTATATATAAATTAATAGTGAAAATGACTTATAGGGGAGAATTTATATTATACAAATATAAGTATACAAATATATAAATATTAAATTTTGTATTTAAATTCAATATTTGATGCTTCAATCCACTTTATATAGAAGAAAAGAGGGGGGTGAATTAATTGGAGTAGAAAAATATTTTATGAAAATAAGCAATTATCTACTTATAGCTTTTTGTTTTAAAGAAAATAAAACTTTTTAATTGTATTTTTTAGTGAAAATAGTCAAAAAAACTACTAAAGAAAAGTATGAAATTGAAGGAAGATTTACAATTGTCAAAAAAAATATTTAATATGCCAGATAAATAGTAAAAAATACCGTTTTATCCCACTTCATAGGACAAGAAACCAAAAAATTGTTTAATGAGAATAAATTCTAAGTTGAATAATGTAATTTAAAAAGTTACATCTTACAAAATATTACTTTGTATGTATAAGTAATATAAAATTCAACCTAAAAAAAACATTAAGTAACTTATAATTGTGGAGAAAACTAAGTAATTAGATACATAACCCGTACTTGAAATGTATGACATACGATAATAGAAGATCCACATGCATGTATGTACGGAAAAGGAAACGATATACCAAAATGACCTGCTTCAAGTAGGTATTCTTGGCACGAATTATTAAAATATTAGTGAGTATACTAAGTAGATCAAAGTTATGATGTTAACGTATTTATTCAGTTGACATTAAAAAAATTTGTTATCAATATACTACTACATATACATAGTTGGTTTATTAAATTTTTTTTTCTCTTCTTGATATCAATTAACTGTGTTGAATAATTATTTTGAGAAATATTGTTTTGAAAATTAAATTGAAAATATATATAGTATAAATAAGAATGAATGCTAATGGTGGAAGTAATCAAAGTATTGATAAAAAGAAGGAAACACATTTACGCTGTGAAAGACAACGCCGTGAAGCAATAAATGTAAGTTTTGTACATTAAAAAATAAAAGAATAATATTTAAAGAGGAGTCATTTTATTACTACTAAGATTATACACTTTTAATAGAGGTTTTATCACTAGATGATGCTTGTTTAAATTTTAATATTTTTTATCTTGAGATATTTGATAGATAAAAATGCATTACATCAAATCGTTGAAGTATATTAAAGCTTTTATTATGTATATTATTTTCAATCAATCATTTGTAAAAAAAACCACATTTTAACAATAATATAAAATGCAACATAATATATATATGTTAAAAAGTACAATTGTAATTGATTATCCATTTTTTTAAGAATGGGTATAATGAATTAAGAGAACTATTGCCCAAATCAATGTCCTCACTAGGTTGTAAAACGACAAATGCTTCTATTTTATTTCGTTCATCAGATTACATCCAACAATTAACATCAAAGTTAGAAAATCAGGAAGAGGAGTTGTCAAAACTGAGATCTAAAGTTGCAGCACTTCAAATGATAGCAAGTGAGTATGAAAACCTTTCTATGGAAAATTGTCCACAAATTGAAGAATCTCGTGATCAACAAGCATTAATAAAGTTATTGGAGATGGCTTTTGAAAGTTTTAAAAAAGATGTTGATACAAGTGATTATGAAAAATTAACAAAAACATTACTTGGATGGGTTGAAAAATTAGATTACAAAGTAAGCTTATAATTAGATAATTGTATACTATTTTTTTAGTCAATATCAATTGAAGCATTAGCACATCTTTACACCACTGGCTCATAGGGAAGGAGAAATTCTTTAAAATGATACATATAAAGCTGGTTGTATAATAATAAAGAAGAGCAAATTAAGTCTCATGTTAAAAATAAATTTTTTTTGCTACATATTTTAACTGTGCTTTGAGTGTGTACATATATGCACCAGATGTTAAGTATACTTTTTACAAGAAGTAAAAAGAACGAGTTTATCACGATACCTTATCATTCCATTTACACATGGTGAATAAGGTAATTGGTCTTTTACACTTTCGTCAATATGTCATTGAGATAATCACAATTAAGGCAATCTTTTTATCACAAAATTCTTTCACAAATTGTCAGTCTCGCCTGGAAATATTAGAAGTAAAATATCACTTGAAAAAATTATTAGTCATCTCGTCATCAGTATTCTATTACTGCTTTATATTGTAAAAAATATATTGCATGGTTTATTTGTTTATCATCCATCTGAATTACCTATTTTTGGAGTATAATTTTTAATTTTCTTCATCAGGTGGAAAGAGATATATAGAAAAAAATTTTTTTTTAAAAACTTGTTCAATTTGTGTTACAAGTATAAATAAACTAAAAAAGTTGTTTGCATTTATAGAAAGTACTTTTAAAAGGAAAAAATATTGTAATATTAAAATAATGTACGAAAAAAGCAGTATCATAAAGCCACATATAACACCAGGTATGTTGGAGAAAAATTATACTTGTTTTGTTGCTATTTTTATATTATCTTTCTGTATTTAAATGATTATGTTAATGTTATTATCTTGAATGTTTTTCCTACATTTTAAATATTATTTGACGTGATGTGTTAGTGTTATTGTTAAAAAAAGGAAACATTTCATATGACTGATATAAAATATTTACCTTTAGTTCCTTTATACGTGGAACTTGATCATACACAAATAGAGAAAGAATGTGCTTGGCTACAAGAATGTAAAGTAGAAGAAGTTTTTAAAGAGGTAAGTTAGCAATATTACTAGCTAATTATTATTATTAATTAATATTTAGTTAGAAATGATTATTCGTGAAATATGTAAAAAATTAAATATATCAAATAAATTGGGAAATAAAATATTTAAAGGGGGCCCAGATGATACTTCATCAACATCGAATTTTGCATGTAACCAAAGTGAAAAACATTTATTATTGCCAATACATGGACCAGATCAGCTAAGAGCAACAATATTTTTGATAGGAGAGAATGTTTGTCAAGTTGAAGTGTCATTTAAACATAACAAAAGCCCTGGAGGAATTTTTAGATCCAATGCAATATCAAATATTCAATGGAAATTACAACAACTACAGGATACAGGAAACTATTGTGTTAAGGCACATTATTTAATAATCAAAATATTAGAAAGAGTTGCTGTAATAAGGAGTAATAAACAATTTGGTATTGAATCAGGTAAATTGATAAATAAAACAATTGAAGATGTGGCAAACTACCTTACCCTGGCAAGGAATTCATTAACAATGCCAAGAAAAAAAAGTCTTATGGAATTGGATAATTTCCAACCAACAAAATGTTTTCATCCTCCATTACCTCAAGATTACCTGCTATCTGTATACATATCGTCAAATAAATTAATATGTGCATCATATCAAGTAACACCCAAACCTAATGGTGGTCAACAACTTATAGTAAGTCAAGCTGAATGTGTAGTTCCACAATTCACTGACATTCTTTATGTTCTGTCTGTAGCATATAATCAATTAACGCATTTAAGAAATTTAATTAGAGTATCATTATCATCACAATCTCTTGACGATTAAATATATATATTATATATGAAAATTATTGAAAAAATATATCAATTATACATTTGTACTAGTCTATTAACACTAGGTTTGTATTTTTTTTTGGAACAATAAAATTCTGAAACTGGTGGTTGTAATTTTCTTTCACTATTGTTCCTATCAATAATATATAGTGTTTCATCAATTTGTCTATCTAAACTTTGAATCCTCTTATTTTCATTTATCATTATTTTTCTATCCATTAAATTTTCTTCCTCACATTCATAGTATTTTCGGTCATTCTGCAACTTTTTGTTTTTTCTCAATTCATTTTCAATCTCTACATCAATTTTTTTTATATCTATATCTTTAGTAGATGGGATTTCATTTCTATACAGTTGAATTTTCTTAACTTTTCTTCTATTCTCTTTTTTATCATATAAATGTAAACAGTTTAATGGTGGAAGTTTAAAATTTTTGTTATCTTCTAAATATTTATCAATTTTATCATAAGTAGAGATGTTTGATTTGTTACATTCAACAACGATTGAAGGGAACGATGTGTAATAAAATATTTCATCATTTATATTGTTGGTATCATTATTGTAGTTAGTTAAATAATATGACGGAGGCGAATAACTGTCTAGTTCCTCTGAAATAATAAGAAATTTTAAAAAACATTAACTGTTATTCCAAGAAATAATAAATATTAATACCTTTCGAAAATGCATTTTTAATATTTGATGTTTTCTCTCCTAAACGTGTAAAAAATGTCATACTTTTACATCTTCTATTCCTTTCTCTTGGGACATAGGATGATTTACGAGGTGAATCTATATTTTCATAGGTGTTTTTGTATTTTCTACCCTCTTTAGTAAAATATTCAACATTATCATACAATTTTGGCATTTTAAGAGTAGTAAAAATGTTATAGTAACAAGCGACAAACTAAAAAGACAAATATAAATTCAATGAGTGTAAAAATTTCTACATCAATGGATTTAACTACTATAGAAACATATAATCTAAATCTTATATTGTTATTAATTATTGCTCAAAATTTATCTAGTCATATATATAGAGTTGTGTAGATAAACTATAACGCAAAAGTACACTCAATTTTTACAAAGAAAGAAAAGTAGAGATAAAAAGTTAAGCATTGTTAAAATAAAATTATTAGCAGAAACAATTTTCGTTTTAAAAATTGATATAAAGCAATTAACAATAATAAACAGATTTTCCAAATTTATGCAGCTGTAGCAGTTGGTTCACCATCCTTCTTCTTAGTACTACTGATAATATCATCAATACGGAGCAACATTATACAATTCTCAAAGGCTGTCTTCAAAGCTTGAAGTCTAACTGTAAGAGGATCCCAGATATTAGCAACATTCATGTCAACAATTTTTCCAGTTATTCCATCGACACCATAAGTCCAGTTTTCTTTCTTACTGTCAGTATTTTCCTGAGAATGTAAGAAACGAAGTTCAGTTGTCTGCTTCAAGACCTCTCCACCAACGTGTTTTCCACTATTTTGAATGAGAACTTTTGGGATAACTTCTAATGAGTCAGCAATGGCCATAAAAATGTTATGAACAAGTCCTTTTGTAGAAGCGTGAGTGCTTCTTAAAACACTTCCTAATGCCATTTCGTAGGCACCACCACCTGGTACAATCTTTGGATTCAATAGAAGATTTCTTACAACATATATAGCATCGTGGAGGTTTCTTTCAACTTCATTGATAATATCCTTTGATGGTCCACGAAGGAGAATCGTTGAAACGGTAGCCTTAGATGAAGTAATGTAGGAAAAGTACTCGTCTCCAATCTTTTTTATTTCAAAAAGTTCGCAAAGAGTACCAACATTTTCTTCCCCTAAATCCTTGGTGTCATGAGCAATCACAGCGCCAGTAGCACGAGCAAGACGATTGTTATCAGTTTTCTTTAAACGTCTTAAGGCTGTTATTCCGGCTTTGACCAAGTAATGTTGAGCAAGATCTGAAATTCCCTTCTCAGTGATAACTAAATCAGGTTTTAAAGCAATAATTTCATCACACATTCTTTTAACTTCAGCTTCTTCATGTTGGAGAACCTTGGTGAAGTCAGCCTCATTCATAAGCTCAAGAGATGTTTGTGATTCACCCTTTTTATACTCTAAGTTACAGTCAAGAAGAATAACACGTGGATTCTCGATACGTCTCTTCATTTTTGGATGTACTACATCCTTATTAATGACAACACCTTTAAAGACTTTAGAATCTTCTATGTTGCCACCAGGGACCTTCTCAATGCGGCAATATCTTTTGATATCAATATCTTTAGTTGCTCCATCAGTGACAACAATAGTCTTGATAGCGTTAATAGCTATATCAACAGCAAAATCCATAAAATTATTCATCATCTTAGTGTTAATACAAGATTTGACAACCTTCCCGATTTCTTCATTGTTATCAATATTAATAGTCTTTGATAATGTGGTGTTACTTTTATCAATAATTAAATTTAAAGCCTCTGCAAAAGCTTTATTAATAATGTTTGGGTGGATATTTTGATCTAGGAACTGTTCAGCTTTAGCCATCAAGTCACCAGCTACTATAATTGTAGATGTTGTGCCGTCACCTGTCTCCTCATCCTGTGCACGAGCCATTTCTATGAAACTTTTTGCAGCTGGATGATTAACTGTAATTTCACGAAGTATAGCATTACCATCGTTTGTCATTACTATTCCTCCCATTGGATCCATAAGCATTTTTAGCATTGCTCTTGGTCCAAGACATGTTCGAATGCAACTGGCAGTAGCCTAAAAAAATTGTAGTTAGCTAAAAAATATACCAAATAATAAAACTTACTCTAGCAGCCATAATACTACCTTTTTGAACTTCTTTACGGTTATTCATTTTTGAAAGATGATACAGAACAAAACAGTAAATAAAAGTACAATCCTGGAAACAGAAAATAAATAAGTTTTGTAATTAAATATTTATTAAAACTTAAAAATGCAGTGAATTATTCTTGTTTGGAAGAGACGAACAAAATACGTTTGGTAAAATGTATACCAAGTTAGTTAGGAGGCGGTCTGGTAACTCTTTTGCTAGAAAGTTCTACACATTTCGCCTTGAGATGATCGCTTACGATTGTCTATGTGTTTAACTGATACAATGGCATCTGTCATCGATTATAAGTAGTGATATTTCTCTTAATCTGTCGGAGTGATTCATCTTTAAGTTCTACTACCATAGAGAAAATTGATGACTTTACACTTGTATTTTTTTCTGGTAATACTAGTAGAAAGTGCAAAGTTTCATAAGATAGAAAACTAAAAAATTTTAAAGTGAAAAGGAATTGTGATACAAAACAACCCTAACGTGTGAAGAAAAATGATAATTATAATTTTTGTGTGTTTGCATGATATTTACCATTTCAAACACAATATACACACTTATAAAACTAAAATATTAATGTTGGGAATTAGATTTTTACATAACGAATGGTCTAACAAATGATATCATAAAAAATTGTGTTAAAATCATATTATTTTCTCTGTTATCTATCTACAATATAGAAATAAATATACCAAAGAAGTCGTCTTGATACAAGAATCAACAAAGAAGTATATAGAAATTATCAATGTTCTAGTATTTTCCACCCGCTAGAAAATTGTAGTAGAAGGAGTAGTGGTTATTTTATTAACTAGTTACAGAATATTCGTTAAAAAACACTGCATATAAGTCAATTTTCCTTGAGCTGTTGGTTTGAACAGTGTCATCATTTTTTGCGAGGTGTTCTTTATACTCTATCCCTAAAAAAGGTGAAATATTTTAGTTTGTTTTATCGTTTTTGCTAGTATAAAAGAGATAGTTATATCGAGAAAAACAACTTCAAACGACATAATTCTTTTTGGTGATATTCATTTACTGTTCGTTTCTATTTGCGTAATTGCCTTCTATTTCTGTTTAATTGAGGGTATTTTTAACAATGGATTTCTTGAAGTATTTAAAATCAACTGATAGCTCTTCTGGTAAAAACCGTAAGTTTTTTAACTTCAGTTGTTTTTTCAATGCTAGTTTTTTTTGTAGACTTACTTGACGAAAGAATAGCCAAGCAAAAGAAGACTTACACTAAGTGGGTGAACAACGTATTACAGGATCATGGTAGTCATTACCGCGTGGAAGACTTATGTAATGACCTCAGAAGTGGGGTGGTTCTTGCGGATATTGTGCATGCATTTACTGGTGTCAAACTCAAAGTAAGTACACCATCTTCATTGGACGACAAGGCCGTAATATCAAGTAACCTATCATTGGTATTGGAGTCAATGAGGGATGATGGTGTCGATTTAGTAAACAATAATATTGGAGATATATATGATGGGAAGCCAAAGATAGTATTAGGGATGGTTTGGCAGATCATACTTCACTACGACATCAGGAAAAGTATTCAACATCACCAGGACTTCTTGTCATACTCTGATACTGACCAATCATTCTCATCTTATGAGAATGGGTCTGTTAGATCTTTTAAGTCTAGTCCAACAAATAAGATCAAGAATGTGGTTATGTCTCCTATCACAAGTTATAAAAAGAAGAAGAACAAGAAGAGGAGGGCTATAGAGAGAGGACAATGCAATAAGATAATCTTGACGTGGTTGGAGAGGGAAATCTGCATTCCATATGGTATCAAGATTTCAAACTTCTCAAGTGACTGGAAAGATGGTGTTGCTTTTATGGCCTTGGTTCACAAGTTTTGTCCTTCGTTGGTTGATATGGAGATTGTCAAGAGGTCACCATCTTACGACAACATCTCGTGTGCCTTTAGATATGCATCAGAATACCTTGGTATAAAAAGTATATTGGAAGTTGGTGATATTTTGTGTGACATTCCTGAGGATAGTGCAATAACACTATATGTGTCTCAGTTTATGAAGATAAATACATTGGCACAGGAAGATGAAAATAAGGGAGTTAGAAAAGTTAGTACTCAGCAGGATTTATCTTTATTGGACGAAGCGATTAGTAATAATCCAAATGGCAACGCAGTTGTCTCTGAAAAAGTTGTTATTAGAGAAGAGAGTGGCGAAGAGGAGACTCAAACAAAGCAGTTCGTTCTTGCTGGAGGTCCATTGTCAACGGTTAGTGAAGAAAGCTGCGAGGATTTACCATTGGATTGTCATTACACTATGAATGCTTGTATGCAGATGAAGAACGTTGTATATGGGGATCACGACGACAATCCAGTTGAGTTTGTCAGCGAACCAACTGACTATTTTATCACTTTTTCGGAAGCAAACGATAGTGTTTTTGAAAGGAGCAATGTCTCAAAATGTGAAAGGACTATGGAAGAAGAGGTTGCTCTATCTATTGATAATAACAACCTACCATCACCTAATGATGGTATTGAGTCTTATGATCGCGATCTTGAAAATATCTTCTCGTCTGTATTCGGTAGCAGAGTTACAGAGGACAATGGAAATACGAATAACAATTGTGATGTGGAGAGTGCAACGAATTACATTAAGCAATTAACGTCATCACTAAGTATTGGGATGGAAATCGAAGATGACAGTGTCGTGTTAACAGATAGTGACACAGGGAATGAAGGTGATATTGAGTGTTGCTTGGATGAGATATCTTCGTCTAGGAATAAAAGTTTCTTTGATGATTCCCAGGAAAGCAGTTCTACATCGGGAACAATAATTAAATCGGGTACATCTGGAAATTTGGACGTCGTTGAAACAGTGGAGTCCCTCATTGATGCAGTTGATGCTCTAATGGAGATGGGTGGTCCATCTGAATCTGAACTATCACCGATTTCAAATGAAAGCCCAGTTATTGTGTATGAAACTGATTATGAGGACAACTATGTAGAAGAACGTTTCTGTTTTCCTGGGATAGAAGATGTCTCCTGCGGAGATACGTTAAATAATGTGGATGAAGTCGATGGTGAAAATACTAACGATATCAAAAAAGGTGATTCAGGTGAAATTCCGTATTCCGTAGAAGAGGAACAGAATGATAAATTAAATTTGATGCCTTTGTTGGTGGCTCCTTATGAAAAGGTTAATGGGATGATGAATGATAATGAAGCAGGAGAATACGTTGAAGGATATCCCGCTTCATTTAAAGCAACGATTTTACAAGATTGCGTTGCAGGAGAGGGTGTTGATGGGTGTTCTCTTCTACCAACCAGCGATATTACTCTTGATTTAAATGAATCCTCACCACTTGATATTTCCTTTTTAAATGTATCTGCTGAAAATTATGAGAATGTAGGAAATGAGGATAACTCTATGGACGAGTCATTGTTCAAAGAAGTAGCTAATATAAAGGAAATAGTAGAAGATATGGCATCTAAAGTCCAATCAATTCCTGGAGATCGTTCTGGTCAACACTATAATTTCAGTGACCAGATAAATAAAGTATTATCGTCATTGGACTTTCCTGAAAAAACTATTGAGGATCAGATTAAAGATATAGCTGAAGCAGTGGGAACATTTACTACCATTTACACAGAAGGACTGGAAAAAATAGGAGAGAATTCTGAGTCTGAGGACAGTCTTAATCATGTTGTATCAGAGAAAATTTGGAATTCTACTGATTCAGAAAATTCTTGTAATGAGTTAGCCGATGTTTCTTCAACAACATCAGTTCAAACGCTTGAAGTCTGTCCGGAGTATGCTGATGGTTGTATGAACAACAATGATTTAGATGGAAGTTTGTTGAACAAGGATACGAGTTTAAGAATGAGATTCGTCAAGTCAAGTGGCGAGGAAAATCCACTTTGTTGTTCTAGCGATACTTTGGAAGGCGATTGTATAGATGAAGCGTCTACTTTGGAAGTTGAAGAAGTTTTGAGAGCTAAGTTCTCGTATACATTTGTAATGTTATTACTTTTGGTATGTTTTATCTAATTTTGTCCCAACTTATTAATAATTTATTTTAGATTATAGTTTTAGTTGGCATAACTTACCTTGTATATGATTGTTCAACATGTTCCAGTGGTTATGGTTCCACTTCTTCATTATCGTCTTTGTGTTGTGCTTCATTAGAGATGAGGATTCAAGGATTAGAAGGTCGTGTACCATTTTAAATGTAAAGGATATTTTATTTTTAAATGTATTTAATTGTACTTTATGTTTTGTATTTATTTCTATTGTATTATACTAATTTTGTAACATATTTTTTGTAGATGTTTGTAGATTTTTATTACTTACTAGAATTAAAGTAAGTAGTCATTTCTTGAGATTATATGATGTTAAGATTTTGTAAAAATTGATTTAATATTAAAAAGATATTTATATTTGAAGTTTATGTAACAAACTTCCTCTTGTATTGTAATTTATCTTTAAAACAAATAACTGAAGAAAATACTTTAAAATATAGGAGTTTGAACATTTAAAGTTGTGTTAACTATAACATTTATATTTTAGTTAAATAAATTTTTATTAATTTGTAAGTATAATAAAATTTTTAAATTATCATTGCTAAATAATAATTAATGACTATGATGTGCTATTTTAGAGAGAAAAAAGGAAAGTTAAATATACATAAAATCAAGTATAAGACATGTTTGTCCGCTATATGTTTTGTAAGTTTTTATTATTTTATTTAAAAATTCTATAATAAGAAATAAAAATTTTTAATTTGTTATAATATTATTTATATAAAAAGAAATTTATCGTATAATAAAAAAATTCTATAAATTATAATTTTAAAGGTTATTTGAATCTTCCTTTGTCAGTGTTAAATAGTATCCTTGTATGTAAATTAACATTACTAAAAATAACCTATCATCTTCCGCCAAATCTTCATCTGTTATACTTTACTAAAAATGAATACAAATATGGAAGTTAAAATTTGTAACAAAGTATCTTTGTATAAAATTAGATGCTATTAAAAATTATCTGATGGTAAAATCAAATAAAAATAAAGGTTTATAAATACTTTAAAATATAAGATGATATTTTGCACTTTAATCATTACCTTAAAATAAACTTTCTTTACTTCTACTCTTTTTTTTATATTTACTCCCATGAATTTTAGTTAATTTTAATAGTTATTATATAAACATACAATTGTTAAAATAAATAATCGAATGAAATAATATATTATTTTTTATTATATTAACAAATAATTTAACAAATGATCATTTTTAATAAAAATAATTCATTCTCGCAATTTTAACATTATTAACATTAAACATAGCTAAATTTGTATATGTACCCAAGAGACATACACCATTATCCAATATCATCTCCATATTTAATTGATAATTTCTCCACATTTAAATATTAAAATACATATTATTATTTATATTTATAATCTTTATTACAATGCGATCTTTTTTTCTTCTTGTTTTATGATCCATTGAATATGATTATATAATTCTTATCTTTATTAATACTATTACGAAATAAAAATAATTTTTTTATATTTCAGTTTCCATTATTAAACCGTTTTTCTACTACTAACTATTTTTCCTATTGAAAACTAAATTTTTTTTACTAACACGTTGTTATTTTTATATTCTTTTTTTTTATTTAAAAAAGTTATACTAACAAAATAGTACTCTCTTGTTTAGAGTATAAAAAAAGAAAACAACATTTTTAAATATATTTTTAAAAAAATAATAATAGACTATGGAATGGCATTCTCCGAAATATGTTATAACATCAATGAGAAAGTCACTGGCAAATGAAGATTCTATGTCTATTTTTGATAATAAAGTTAATAACATAAGAGGTTAGTTCTTTTTATATTATTATTTTATTAGTATAAGTAGAAAAATAATAATTATAATAATATAAATGAGATATATAAAAATGTATAAAAATCTATATATGTATAAAAAATAATTTTATTTAATTGTTTCTATATTAATTTTTCTCTATAACATAAAAATTTGGTATAAGAAAGTAGTTTTGATGATTAATTTCTTATTAATAAGCTTATAAACAAAGTGGAATATAATAATAGTGATAATAATATGTTAAAAGGGAACAATATTTAGTGGTTTTATTTTGTATAAGAATAATTGTTTATCATATATATACTGGAACTATTGTTAAAAATTGTTTTGAATTGGATAAAAATTGAATCAGAAAGATTTATATTAATAAATATGTGTGGAAATAGATTTTTACTTTATAAGTTGATGGAATTATATATTAATGATTGAAAAAGTTTATTCATTGTATAGTTGGTAAATGAGAAAAATATTGTATTATGCTTGAATAGTTCTTTAATAATACAGTTTCATAGTGTTATATTAAGTGTAAGCATCATACATACGGAAATTAACATATCATTACTATCTATTGAACTATTTCTCACCTTTTTATAACATTCTATCATCTTGAAATTGTTACTATTAATAATAGTAGTATAGATTACATTTAACATACTATCTTCAATATGCAATAAACTTTAAAGTATGGCCTTTGCTAATATCATACTACTGAAGAAATGGTGATGTATAGTGAAAGTGTATATTAAAAAGTTTTCCTTTTAAATGCATGTCCTGTTTATTATATAAAAATATGACTTATATTTTGCAATAATTCATATTTATAATGATTAATAATTTGTCATATACCTTATTTTATTTTTAGATAGTATCATTTTTTGTAAGAATAAAACAGAACTCTAACATTAATATTCAATTTATAACTCTATAGTTAACATTTAAGCTTTTATTTAAATTACAGATTATAAAGAAAATGTTTGTAGTAACTTGGAAAATAATAAGATTCTGTTTGTAAAACAAATATCTTATCATTCTGTCAAATTAAGACACACTAACTAATTTTATTTAATTCCCCTTAAATATAATACTATACTAAGTTAATTAAAAAATGTCTTATTATAAAATAAAACGATTAGCCTGAATTTTGGATAGTTTTTCATTTCTATATATTATCAAAATCATTCATATTTTTTTATATTTTCATACATAGTTTTAACTGGCGATTTAAGATAGAGTATTGTGTTTTTTTTTACTTTTAACTATACTTTTATTTTTTTAAAATAAAATATTAAGCAAATACAATATTATTATTGTCATTGAAATTTTGTTGAGTCTAAAAGAAGAATTGATAGTATTTACTTTTCAATATATTCTTTAGTTCGATTTTAATAGATTCATATATATATTAGAAGAATTTGTATTTAATTTGTATATTTTTATCATAATAATTAATCATCTTTGTTTAATTAGATATAGAAAAAGGACTACCGTCAAAAGGCACATTATAAAAGGATAATTTATTATTAATAAATGCCCTTGCTATTATTTCTTCAACAAGATATTAATCAAAGCTACAATAAATCTTATATTATCTAATAGTATACAGTTTAATAAATTATATATATTTTAAGTAGCTTTATTTATTAACAACTGTTCTTCAATTTTTTGTAAAAATTTATAATGTCCAGAAGGCGTATGCCATGTTGTTGTATACGCAATTATAAATGTAAGTTTTTTGTTATAGAGAAAAAAAATTATTTTAAATATAGTATACATATATAGATTAATATAAAGTTAAAAAAAAACAAAATAATAAAATTTTTTTTAATAATATCGTTGTTTTTTTGGCAATTAACATTATATTTTCAAAAACATAATATCGTAAATATTTTTTAATTCATTTCATTTAAATGATAAAAACATAATATTAAACAATAATGGAATTTTATTATATATAATAAGGAGTTTATGTGATTTTCCTCTTCAACTAATCCATAAAAATAAAATAAGGGTATATAACATGCCTAACAATCGATTTATGTCTCTATTTATGTAAACATGTATATATTTTAAAATATTATTTGGGACTTTTCCAAAAGAACTAGTTGTGACACTTTCTTTTATTATTTTTGATATTTTTAAAAATAAAATGCAAAAGGATTTTATTGTGTGAATAACATTTAAAAATGCAAATGTATAGATGGTAGAAGACAATGAAAGTACAATGTGTTTACCTTTAAAATTAAATCTCTTTTTTATTCATTTTTATTTTTGATATTCTATCTCGTTATATAAATATTTTTAACTTTAAAAATATAAGAGGTATTTCCTTAAAAATTACATTTGTAAAAGTTTTTTTTTTAATTGCTTAATTTTTTTGATTTATATTTTATTATATTTAAAATATAGTATGTTAGTTTAGAAAGATAAAAGATAATAAATGAATGTTGAACAAATATTTTACATGATATCATCTTATTATTTCATAATAATTTTTCAGTAAGAATGCGATTATAAATGATAAAAAATTTCTATCTACTTCAATGAGATTTTGATATTTATCATACCAACTACAACTTTAACATAAAAAAGTGATTTATCATATTTATCATAGTGTCAATTGTATATTTTAATGAAACATTACCGTTTATATGTATTTATAACAAAAAAGTTAAATTATTCATAGGTTAATGTTTCTTACGCAAAATGATTTTTAGTCAAAAAAAATACATGTAGGTGTTTTTGTTATCAGTCTTTTTCTAATTTGTTAATTCGATACACTCATGTTAGATTAGTTATTTTTTAAAAATTTTTAACGATAGTGTAAAAAAATAGTTTAAAAACATCCTTACGAATTAATCTTTAATGCATATGGGTTTAAAAATTTCTTAAGAAATGTTATATAATTTTTAAGAATTTATACTTTTATTTTCATTTAGTTTAAAAAAGTTTTTTAATTGCCTTATTTTTAGTTTTATTCTTAAAAAGTACCATCATAAGTTTAAATTTTAACTTTACAGTTTTATTAATGAAATTTGTTTAATAAGTTATTTTATATTCTTAAATGTTTATTGTGATTGTATTTTATATTGAAAACTTTTTTCCATTCTTCTTTTATTTTTATTGTGTTGTTATGTAATTTATATTATAGTCATTATAAACAGTTTTCAAACAATACACTCTTTAATTATATTGTACTTTAGTGACATATATTTTTTAGTAAAAGACAAAATTAATAGGTACCCTTTGTAAATTTTATACATCATTTTTCTTTTGCAAAATTATTAATTTTATTGGAGTAAAATTGTAATGTTTAAATATATTTTTTCATTTAGAAACATTTAATTATACTTTTGATTCTAGTTATTTTTTTATTAATTATTTTTATTTGATAACTAGATGAATATTTTTGTAATCATCAATTATCTATTTTAAGGAATTTACTTTAAATGATCTGTTCATAATTGATTATAAGTTATCCACTCAGAGATACTTAATTTAATTTTTCATTTGGTATTTTTTTATCAAACATTTAGATTATTTCTTATATACAAATGTGTACATCATTTATATTTACTTTAAGTTTTTTTAAATCTATTTGTTTCATTACACCATGTCAAATTTTCTAAGAAGAGTGAGAAATTTTTTTTTATAATAGTGAGTAAACTAACATTTAACATTAACACATTTTCTTTTTTATGGTAAAACAATGCTAGTCAGTTGTCTTTAAAAGATCACTTCATATGATTCATTATTGAGATATTAGTGTATTCCCAAAATAATATGCTATTTTTATTTATCATTTTACTATTATAATTTAAGTGGATATCAACAACAGCTATATTTATAATATTTTCAACATAAAGGAATTTTTAGATTATTTTAATTTTAAATATTTGAATTGCAAGTTTGCTTAGAATTTTATTTTTTTAAATTATATTAAAAAAGAAATATTTTATTTATCTTATTTAAATACACTTTTCCATATAATGAAATATTTCATCATTAACTCACTATCATCTCATTTATCAGTTTTGGCTGTTCGAAGCAATTTTGACTCACATTTCAAAAAAGTTTGTAATATTCTAATCTTATTAAAAATTTTTACATTTCTATGCTAGAAAAATCATAAAATTTTTTCTCAAAAAAGATGCCAATTTTGTTGTTTTGATTATTTAGTTATAGAATTTATTGCAATGTCAAGTATAAATTATGAAGTTTATTATAACATCTCTTAAGTCCTTCTTTTATAAGTATAATACCAAGTCATTATGAGTCACACTTTTTTAGGCACAATATCTACTCACTGCTATGTATCATCTAAATTTTATCACCAACCATCTTTTCACTTTTTCCTGTGTTTATCATTTGCCTAATGAATAAACATTTTACTATTATAATATTTACTCCATATTATTTTTTAAAAAATTTGTATTTATCTTAGATTCCATGATTTATTTAGTAATTTGTTTATAAAAAATATTAGATCTGAATAATTTATTTTTATTATAATAATAAAATAAATTTTATCACATATTTAAAGATAATTTATTTCATATGTTGTTGAATTCGTTTTTGATTTCATTATTGATAGATAAAACTGTATATTAGCATAACAGTGTGTATTATGATTTATAACAATAAATGCCATCTAATGGCACATGTTAGTGTACTTCTCTACTACATAAAAGTGTTCTGATTTCCCTCTCAAATTGATGTATACCTTATTAGGATAAAAGTTTATTGTAATGTCATATATCTTAACTGTATCTTTAAATAAATCTTTTATGATATCATTGTGTTTTATATTTGGTTGTAATTATTTTATATTTTGTGGTTTTGTAATTTTTTTAAATATTATATAAATAATTTTTTATTTTCAATTTGGTTATTGGATGAATTTTGCTACAACTATTGTTGAAATTAATTTATGTTATATATCCACTTCCGGATGTGTCTTTGTGTATCTTTATAACATCTTATACATATTTATTCATGCCTTTAGATAATGAAATAAAATATATTTAAAATTTTTCAGTTTGTAATGTCATATGTTTCATTGTTTCCCTCAATAGGGGGGTATTTTTGTTATCAAAGTAGTATGAGTAATATTTTGTCTATCTATATACAAATGAGAGAAGTTTGTAATTTCTTTTTAGACTGTCTCAGATTAAAGTTTGTCAATCATCATACCATTGATCAATTTTTAAATTTTATTTAATTCGAAAGTTTATATTTTTTGTGTTGTATGAAGAAATTAGTTTCTACAAATAATGAAAGTGCAATAAAATAAAGTATTAAATATTTAACAAATAAATGGAATACCATTAAAGAATGAATTAAGAAATACTTTTTTTCCTCAATTTGATTTATTTTATCCACCAACCCATCATTGCACTTTTCAAATTTTATTGTGGTAAAAAAATATACGTAATTATTAATTTGATTAGTTTCAATTTATAGTAATAAGAAATACTTTTTATAAGAACAGTAATTTTATTTATCGAACTTGTAAATATTTTGATATAACTAATGTATATACAGTGATTATGTAGCTAAGATAGTTTCCTCTATCTTATACTTGTAACTCTTGAAAGTTATTTTAGAGTACTTTAACATGTTAGCATTCCTATATACTATGTAAAGTTGGAAAATCATAGTTAATAATGGGATGGTAAACTAATCTTAAAATTAATAAAAGATTTTTTCTTCTAGGTGACAAGAAGATTTAAGAAAGATATTTGTTAATTATTTAATTTTATATTTGACAATTTCTACAAAACAAATTTTTATGTATTTTTAAATGTTTATAATAGATAAAAATTTAATACAAACATATTTTTATAACGGTAATATTATTATATTTTTAAGGTAATTTTTCCTAATGTAATAAGATATGTGTACATTGGTTTTTATTGACAAAAGAAACATTTGCTATTCACATAATTTTTTATCATCCATTTATTATATTTCAACACAATAGTACCATTATAATTTTTATATTTTTTTCTTATCACAGCAAAGAATTTATATGTGTGGTAGATTTGTACATCATGTGTGATTGTAAAACATCTTAAATAATTATCTAATTTTCTATTCCCTCCTATTCAATTAAAGAATTAACATAATAATATTTTTAATTTGTAATCATGTTATCTAAAATTTTTTTAAACATTACCTGTTAATATGTTGTTTTTTATAACGTATTTAGCATTATTCATATTATAAAGACTTTTTTATCATTATTATGATTTTTAATATTTTATAAAAAGGTTATTTTATAATTACTTCCCGCTATACTTTTTTATTTGTTTGTCTCCACTTAAGATTTATGTGTTTACTTAAATATAAAATTTTTTTATTCTAGTTGTCGAATTAAAAAAAAAAGTTATTAAAATTAATATTGGTAAAAAAACAACGATACTTGCAACATCTAAAGTTGTATTGATAAAAAAATCAGTAAAGCGCTACCTGGATCGCCAAAAGTCCAGTGAAAAAAATATATTTTTAAAAAATTGTTGCTTAAATTTCCTTTAAAATAAGTTTAAATGAAAAAAGCTGTACAAAACTTTTTTTCTCCTGTCTTACGTCATGTTTCAGATGAACATGAGAAAACACAAAAAAGTACATTCACGAAATGGATAAATTTTCATCTAGAAAATGTAAGTTTAAGTGATATAAAATAAACAAATCTTTAAATTTGACTTTTTTTTCAGCATTCATCAGCTTCTCAAGTTGGTGATTTATTTGAAGATCTTCGAGATGGTGTGTTGTTGTGTAAATTACTTGAGGTGTTGACTGGAGAAGCATTGCCGGTGAATATGAGTCGTACACCTAAACGGGTTCATTTTATTTCTAATCTTACAACAGCACTTTCGGTTCTTAAAAGAAGAGGACTTGATTTGATCAATAATAATCCAACTGATTTGGCTGATGGAAATCCTAGAATTGTACTTGGATTAATATGGCAAATTATTTTACATTTTCAAGTAAGTGATCTATATTTTTATAGAAATAATCATCTCAAAGATCATATTTATATAGTAATAAATTTCTATTTGTTAAATACTTAGAAAAATTGTTATAGTTAATAGGATGTATATCTTAAAAATAATTTCTTTGAAATATTGATAGTCGTAAATTAAATTTTATTGCTTTTTTTATAGATTGAATCGAATTTACGTCTTTTACATGATTTGCAAGGGGAAATGATTCCTACTACTTCTAGACAAGCTACTGTAGTTAGGAGAAACTTTCGTGAAGGTCTTTCTCCACAAGTTGGTAGAAGTGGCGTTACTATTGATACAACACCTAAAAAATCACCATCATTTTTATCTAGAAGTAGTAAGACACCAGTTGATAAAGTTATGTTAAAATGGGTTCAATCTCAAATTGGTTCTGAGTATGGTATAATAGTAAATGATTTTGATAAATCATGGAGAACTGGATTGCCATTTTTGGCTTTAATTCATAAAGTTAGAAAAGATTTAATTGATATGGAAAAAGCTAAAAAACAATTACCTAGAGATAACATTCAATTGGCTTTTTATTTAGCTGAAAAATACTTAAATATAAAACCCCTTTTAGATGTTGATGATGTATTATGTGAAAAACCTGATAAAAGATCTATTATCACATATGTATCACAATTTATGGCTAATTATGAAGAGAAAGAACGTGAGAGTAGTTCTATTAAGAGTAAAGAAGAGTCTACAATAAAAAAACCATCAAAAAGATTAATTGTTAAGATTGTTGAAACAAAAGAGTATCATGAAATTATTACTTGGATAGAAAAGATAATTAAAGAAATAGAGCATGAAAAGGTTATCGATAGTAAAAAGAAAGCTGAAGTTGATGTTTATAAAGGATATAATAGATATCATGAATTACGTCAAGTATTTCTTGAAAATCGTGAGATATTTGAATTAATAAGACAACATAGGAAACAACTTCCATCTGAAGATTGGTCGAAATTGGAAGGTAAATGGAAATTTATTCATGAAAATATCAATGAAAGGAGTGTTGAATTGGAGAAACAGTTACCAGAACCATTGTCTTCAATTCATTATTGGTTAGGAGTTGCAGAAAATCTTGTTAATATACGATTTGAGACAGATGGTTTATCTGGAAGTGAAGGTCTTAAAAAAATAAATACTATAATTGAAAAATTAAAATTGCATTTTTCAAATTATGGTACTTATTGTGAAAGATTTGGTATTGTCTATGAAACCGGTAAAATTGAAAAAAAACCTGTTAATAAAGAATTTTTGAATAAAATGAAGGAACGTCTTGAAAATGTTAAGAGTGATTATGATGAAGCTATGGAAGGTTTATTGTTACTCCAAGCACATTATATGATTCTTAATTATATTGAAGAATTAAATGGAAAAATGGATCTATGGAGAGCTGGTGATTCATTAGATTTAGTAAAAAGATGGTTAAAAGAGTATAGAAATGAATCTGCAACAATGCCTGAAAGAAGAATTGATGATTTACTAGAAGAATATAGAAAAAGGATTCCAAAAAATAAGAAAAGTGAAAGAGAAAAGGCATTTACCTTTTTGACTGATGCTCAAGATGGTTCTAAAGCACTTATTGAAAGATTTGGTTCTATGAGAGATTTACTAGAATTATTACTTAAATATTGGAGTGAATTTGAAGAAGAAGTTATTGTATTTGATAAACATTTAGAAAGGTTAGATAATTGTAATGCATCATCATTAGATGATGAGGCATCAGAATCGTTAGAAAAAGTTGATAAATTAGGACAAAATATTAGCGAACAAAGTGTAGCCTGTGGTAGGACAGCAATTGGAAGAAGATTAGATGAGATACATAATCGTATAAGGTTTATGAGTAAGAAAACACAACCTGTTGGAGGAAGGCTTGTAGTTAATCTTACAATTGAACCATCTAGTAAATCAACAGTCTCCGAAAAATCATATGTATCTCAAAGTTCCTCATCAATGAAAATACCTAATCTTCCTATTTTAAAATTTTCGTCAGATCTAATTATGACGGAAGTAAAAAATTCATCTTTATATAGATATATTCAAAAGACAAGAGTTATCCTTGCTCAAAGATGTGACAACTCATCAGACTTGGAATCATTATTGTTTGATCTCAAGAAAGGTGAACAGGAAATTATAATTTATGAGAGAATGAAAAACCAATATTTGGAGAATTTACAAAAAAGTGATCAAAAAGAATTAAATATTGTATTTAGTTCTTTAAAATCAAAATTACCATGTAAAATTGAGAGGATTGAAGAAATATTACCGAAAGTAAAGTCAATTGAATCATATTTAGATCAATTAATTGATTGGTGCCATCACCATAATCCTTCATCTCCAATGGGAAAATTATCAATAAACGAAAGAGCTGGCATTTTATTATCTATAGATAATATGTTATGCTTATTAGAAAAACCTGAATATGTAGAAATTTTTGACACTAGAAACTTAAGAAAACACTTTTTAAGTATCAAGAATAAATTCAAGGTAAATTTTTGTAATAATATCTATTTAAAATTGTGTGTTCATCTATCATACCTAGTATATTTCACAGATAAACAAACATTAATACAATTACATCAAACCTGTGTTCGTGAGCGTGAAGTAATATTTTTTGACATTATATTACAGTAATTCCTAAAAATAACCTTAAATACCAACATTTATTATTATTCACCTAAGTAACACTGTAAATATTGAATTTTAACGGTAGTCTCTAAATTAATTTATGATGGTTTAAAATTCTAATTTTTATGACATGTTCAATTACCGAATAATCTTTGTATTAGTGTATCATTAATGTATTATTAGAATGATTATATATTTACATAAACTTATTTATTAGTGTTTTGGATGATACTATAAATGGAAACTTAAACATTTTGTTAGTTCAAATAAATCATATATGCATGTTATATAGAGTGTAGTGTGATGTGATTCAAGAAGATAATAATTAACATATAAAAATAAATAATGTTTTCAGTTGATAGAGACACATTTCATTGAGATTCACATTGAAATTGTGGAGACACAAATTTTAACTTTTACAAGAATACGCTCCAAGGAAAAACAGGTTAGATTTTTGAAGGTTCTAAATGATTTTTTCTTCTCACTTTTTAAATTTATAAAATTAAAAATAATTTATGCATATATTAATTAAGAAAAAAGTCATAAATATTATAAAAATTTTTATTACACTTTAATATAAGGTTATTAATGATGTAAATATTATTTTAAGGATACTGAGCGTGAAGCAATTGAAAAAATAATTAATGACATTGAGAAAGCAAAAGAGCAGGGATTAGTTTCTGAAGATTGTTTACCAGATACTAAGCTTAATATCATTAAAGAACAATGGAGAAGAACTACATTTGATGATGGTGTTCCATCTGAAGGTAGAATAAATGATCTTATAAATAGGAAACGTTTAATTATTTGTCGTTCTGAAAAAAGTCCTCAGGAAATAAAAGGATCAATGGTTGAAGTGGATATGATAAATGAAGCAATTCAATTACATCTTGATGGAAAGCATAATAATGATGTTGATGAGGTCGAAGAGGAATGGTTAAGAAAAAAATATCGTTTACAGAATTTATTGAGAATAATTAACTTATTAAATGATATTGAAAATAAGTTAACTGTAGAGGAAAAACCAATAATTCTTGATCAACTATTTAATCAACTTGATTTAATTAAGGATGAAATTAAATTAAGTGAATTAAGTAAATGCCCCATTGAAAAAGAAACGAAAGATCGAATAGCAATTATTTATAACTTGCTTCAAGAAAAGCATCGTTTAACTTGTGAAGTTACCTATGGAGAATTAATGGATCGTTTAGAGAAATTATCATATAGTGTGGAAGATGATTTACCTGTAGCTTCAGTTGTTGTTAAAGTAAGTTAATTAAAATATTAGGTAAAATAAAAAAATGTAAAATTTGTAGTATATAAAAATAAGATGTATTTATTTATTCTATTTGTCAAGGGTATAATTTTTCTAACTTTTTTAAGAGCTCAAATTTATATAATTTAAAGGTTTATAGCATTTTAACTAAATGATAAATATACAACTTTATTTTAAACTTTTATTGTTTTTAAAAAATTTTTTTATTATAATGTTATTAATAGATTGTGTAGGATCAATTTATTTTGAATAGTAGTGTAAAATATATTATTATGTAAATATTTGATTTAAACTACGTATATCTATTTTTAATCACATTAATAATTTTTATCAATTATTAATGCTAATATTGGCAATATTTTCCATTTAATAAATTTCTAGCTACAATAAATATTTCAAAAAGTTTTCAGTAAAAATTTATAACTGGTTTGTGCCTTTCATTTAACATTTTTCTCTCACCCTTATGTAATTAAAGATAAAAATTTATAAGATGACAAATAATATGTATATTATATATATATACATATATTTGTTATGAAAAAGTAAAATGGCGCTAGGTTGTATAATCTTTCTAGTAAATGTTTCTAACTATATATATTATTGCACTATTTTGTTGATCACGTAAAGTATATATCTTTTGGTTTTAGAAGTCGGGGGATATATTACATAACATATTTATTTGAAAGAATAAAAGATAGGAAGTAAAATTATTTATCTATATCTTATGAATTTTTAAAGCATGTTATTGTATAAACAATACTATAAAAATGAAATCATAACATGTTTTTTACCCATCTTGATATGTTTTTAATATGGTTCAAAGATTTGTTTTTTTAAATTTATAAAATATATGTTGAATAATAGGTGTTATCAAGATTGTTAATTATTGAGATATTAAAAAAAATAAAAATTACTTAAATTTATAATCTTTTCATTATGTTATCATTTGAATTTGTACATTTTTTCAACGTTGCTTCATGTGAATATTTGTATTTTTACTATGCATAAAATTATTTATAAATGTTTTGAAATTTTGTAATATCAATAATGATACCATTTGAATAATATTTTGTAACATATCAATGCATTTACTTATTAGATAAATATGAATAATAAAATCAGTAGATTTATTTTTTTTTCCTTGAACAATTTATGTACATTAAATGTTAAGCCTACTTTTGTTCTTAAAATTAATAAGCTTATCCTATATTTACGAAAAAGATATTTTGAGAAATTCTCTATTTTTTTATAATTGAAATTTGAAATGATATATACATAAAGAACATGTTCTATTTGAACACCAAGTTTATGGTTAATTTTTGCACAAATACCACAAGATCATTGTTGTAAATTTGCTAATTTATTTCGCAATTTGACTGTTTCAATTTTTTATATGATGTAAACAATATATCGAAAGGAGGGGTATAATATCAACCTCATTGCCATTTTTCTGTTGTATGTAAACATTACTGATCGTCATTTCTTATTCTTTTTTCAGTATTACTAATATATATATTTAGATCAATCATCTTTAAGAATTACATAATACGTATTCCCATTATGAATGTTACATTTTATTATTTTAATGAAACAAAAACATATGAGCTTTTTTGAGTATATTTCTTAATATTATTAAATTATTATTCTAAAGATTCGAACATTAATAATTTAAAAAAAAACTTTTATATATACATTTTATTTTTAGTGAAAAAATTATTTAACCTTTAAATGTCATTTTTTTTGCCCCTATCATAAGACCATTTTATTTGATTATATTATACTAAAAATAATTAAAATTGATACTTTCTTCTTTTCGTTAGTCTTTTTTTATTTTGAAGTTATTTTATAGTAAATTTTTTAAATATCTTTATAACGTGAATTTGCAAGAATGATTTATTGGCGACAAAAATATAATTAAAAAATAGGATGATAATTATTTATTGTAATAGTATAATGTGATTAAGCGTTATATATAAAGTATAAAAATTTATATTTTAAATTATTTTATTTTTTCCCCTTAAAATTTGTCCTATAAATTATTGACAACTGTTAAATATCTTTTAAATTTTCACCTCATACAATTGCTGTACATATAATTTCATGTTGATTTAAATACAATTGTATTTATATTACTTCTCCAGTAAGAATATTCTTATAATGTAGTAGTAGTTAACTTTTGTAGTGTATTGTTAATATTGTAACAAAGATATTTAAAAAATGTAATATTTAAAGGTAAATAATAAAAATTATCTTTAATATAGGATAATACTTCATAATATTAATATACTTTTTTATTAAAAAAAATAATATTCTATATACAATAAAATATAAAAGGGAAATTTTAATATAGAAGTGATAATTTTTATTAATAATATATTGTATGATGTGGTATATTAAATTTGTTGATAACAAAATTGCTCATAATCTTAAGCATTATATCATAATCAAGTGTGTTAAAAGTAGTCTTTCTACCCAAATAAATACTATTTGTCTTACGTTCAGAAGTATAATAATAATTTGTTTGTAGTTTGATAGAGTATTTATAACGATGATATTTAGATATATTTATTTTTTATACTACGATTTCTACTATTGAATTAGTGCGCAGGAATTATACTAGGGGAGAGGCTAAGGCGTAAGGCATTTTTTAAATAAAGAAAAAATGTTTCTGGTAACTTTTTGTTTGTTACCACTCATTTCTTATATCTATAAGAACACTATTTTAGCGCATTTTTATATTTAATGGAATAAAATTTTTGATTATTTTCCATTACCTCTTTATTATTATATAAAATAAATGTGAGAGTTTATTTGTTATATTCTCAAAATCGCATTTAAAAGATTGATATCTTTGAATAAGCTATAGCTGATAAAAATATGTTCAATAACGTAAACGTAATCTATATATCATAAAATGTAAAAATATTATATATGTAATCCTGAATATATACAAAATACTTCATTTTAATATTTTAAAATTTATCTTTCTTCATGGTTCTAATAATTTTAAAAATATTCTTTCAATAAATTATAATACTTCTTATACTCTTCTTTATGAAGTTGCATTTTTGCAACGTAAGTAGTATATTTCAAAATTTTAAATAAAAAATCATGTAATTTTGATTTATGCTCATCTAAATTAATTTTTCACTTAAAAATATATATTTTTATTAACAAATTGCCAGTAGAAATAGTTATGTTAATACTTTAACAAAGCATGTAAATTATTTTATAGTAACGTCCTTGAATATAAAATTTTTCTAAAATGTTATAACTTTTAATATAAATATGCGAAATATGTATTAAAGTTTTTTAAACTATTAAACAGCTATAAAAAAAATCTATTTTATATAGTAAAAAATAAATTTTCGAACATGCATATTCAAATATTTTTTTTTATTATTAATAGCTTTTATTGATAGACCTTTATCAATCCATAAACATATATTAATTTTTACATTGTTATAGGCTATTGCACAAGAAGCTGCAGAACTTTATCGTCGCGAACCGAAAGATTCAATATCACATTCAAAGAGAGATATATTACTAAAGAAAGTTACTAGTACAGAAGAATTGTTGAGTCGTAAGATGGAATTCTTCAAACGACTCCAACATTTGTATGATGGTATTTCATATATCCGTCAACAAAATATTAACTGGAATAGTGTTAAACTTTCAGAAGTAAGATTTAAATTTTTTTAAAATTGTATATTCTATTATTTTAGGTTGATAATGTAGAACATGATATTGATACGGCTCTTAATAAAATTCAAAACGAATACGAGAAGGATGTTGAATTTCTTTCAAAAGAAATTGAAAATATTCAAGGAAACTTTTTCCAACTTGAATGTGACCGTGTTAAAGAAAAGTATGTTAAACAGAAACTCTTTTGTAAAACTTAAAATAATTTATTTTTAGATTCCGTTTACTTGTCTCTCAGTTGTGTTTAATATGTGAGCTTATGAAAAACAGAAAAGCATTTCTTACTAAATTTCATGAACTTAGTAGATTTGCAAGTACCTGTCAAAATAATATTAATAAAATGATAACTCTTCAAAAAGAAGAGAATGTATTAGATGAAAGGAAAAAATCTCCTATTCTCCTTGATGTATGTTTATTTTTTTTTGTAAAATTGCAAGTCTAATAATTCATTTTTTAGTCCAAAGAACTTAACGATATGTTTACGGCTCTTGAAATACAGGTGGATGATGTAATAACGGCCCAACATTTAGCTCAAATGGTTATTGAAGATTATACACCAGAACATTTAATTGGAAAACTTAGAACTACAGCTGGATATAAGGGTGAAATTCCTGATGAATCAAAGTCAATGAAAACTAATGCCTTGATAACTAAATTGAAAATAATTCTTGGTAATGATATTAATAATGAAGGGTCAAAAGTCAACGATATTACATGGTCAGAAACATATAAATTTATCCAAGATCACATTCGTAATGGATTAGAAGAACTTGGATTAGTTAGTCAATTAGAATCACAAATTAAAGATTCTGATTCATCAAAAGAAAATGAAAAAACTCTTTATATTTTTAAGAGTCAGTTAGAAAATAGGCAAAAATTAAGAAATGATCTAATTGATGATGCCATAATGAAATTCATATCACAAATAGGAAAAGAATTTGATAGAATTGACGATGAGGCAGACAAAAGTATGGCTGATGATGACTATGAAAGAATTAAAAAATTAGAAGAAGGCGATTGGAGAGAATGGAAAATTCTTGTTTCTGACATTGAAAAACTTTTAGATAATCCAGTATGTAATCCTGTTAAAGATAGGTATAGAAATGATTTTGTTGACCTTGAGAAAAAAGCATTTTCTCTTGATTCTAAGTTAACTAAATATAAGAAAGAAAAAGAAGAATCACTAAGCAAACAAAATAAACTTATTAAACGCCTTCCAGCGTTTGGTAGATGGTTAGAGTTAGCTGAGGAGGATATTGATAGTATTGGAAATATGAGCGATTCAACAAGCCCTATAGAAAGGGTTAAAAATTTAACAGAAATGAAAGATAAGTTTGTATATCATATGCCATTAGTCAAGAAACTTGAAAAAATTCAACTTAATGATCCAGAACAACGTAAACTAGCAGACAAATATTGCTCTAAATTCCGCCAACTTCTTAATAGACTAAATTCAATTGACATTCCGGACGCCCATTACATTCCAGTAAAAATTGAGTTTGATAAAGTTTTGACTCCAGATTCAACGTTATCAGAGAAAGATTTCCAAGAAATGAAGCATGCTAGAGAAAGCAGTAAACATGAAATTCCTTCAACATCATATGACGATATTGAAACAGAACTTACTTCCGTGGAACATGAATTGTCTTCTCTTAAACATATGAAACCAACTACAAGTACTGGTGGTCCTTATAGTGAATCTGATGACATAGAGAATGAAATAGAAGTGATTACTAATGTTCTTCTATCTATATACAATGGTATTGATATTTTAAGAACATACTATGCTGCACCAGATTTGAAACCATTACTTGAAGTTGAAAATGATTACGGACAAATGATCAATTACTTAAGTAGAATGAAAGAGATAGCAAATGATTTAGAAAAAATAAAAAGCCATCCAGGTGTATCGTCACTTCTTGAAACGCTTCATGAGCAGATTCGAGCTACGGGTATTACTAGTGAAGCTATGAAAAAAGAAATCGATGATGAACGGGAATTGCAAATATATTCCAATGAAATTATGGATGACTTACGAGAATTTGAAGAGAACATTAAAACCGCTAAGGAGGACCCTAATCAATTATTTGATTCTCGTGAAGTTGACCAAACACTACATAAACTTGGAGAACAGATTAGTGAATTAAAAAGGCGATACAATCAACGAAGATTCTTTGTTATTAGTTCACTACATGGATCCGGAAATACATCTCCCAAACAAGAGAAAGAGAGTCGTAATGAAAATTACACAAACAGTTACAACGATTATAAAAGTAATTGAACAAGGACAGAAAAATGAAAATGTTATTGATAATTCAATTCCATACGTTATAACTGATGAGGAGTTGCAAATGTTAAGAAATCAACTTAAGGAATTAGAGGATATGCTTCAACAAGGTGAAGTTATGGCAAAGAAATCCTTCAGAGAACAAAGTTCTAGTGAATCTAGTAGATTACCTTCTGAAGAGATGTCTACTCAACCAACCACTGTAGAAGCATATGAAACTATTACTACAGAAACTGTAACAGATTTGATATCTCATGAAGATATATTACAAAATAAAATTTCTTTAGATGATTTCGATGATGGAACAATTATTGAAATCGTTACTACAGAATATGTAGAAGAACCATCAGTTTCAGAATCACCTGAAATTCCTCCTACAGTAACTAAAGATCAAAAATTAACCTATCCTGATTTTGAAATTATTACTGAAGAGGAAATCGAATCATCTAAATATAAAGATAATGATTATGATAAGGAAATGGAATTAAAGAAGCAATTAGGAACTCTTGATGATCTCATAAAAGAACATGATAGATTAGACAAAGTAATTACTATTTTAGATGACGATACTAAGAAACACGATAAAGATTTAATTAAAGAACATCAAGCTATTGTTGAAGCAAGGAAAGTAGTTTATGATAATGCCAAGGCCTATGAAGCAGCTAAAAAAGCTGAAAAAGAAAGATTACTAGCTGCTGAAAATAATGATAATAAAATATCTGCTCCTGAACCAGAGTATGAAGAAGGAGCAGATTTTGTTAATGAAGGATTACCGGTGTCAAAGATATCTGATGAGGAAGATATATCTAAGAAACCAACTGAATTGACTACAGAGTATGAAAATTTAACAAAGGCTATCGAAAACCTCGAGAAGTCTATAATTCATGAGGATAAAGAAAAAATTGATAGTGAAATAATAGAAAAAGTTACCGAAGCTGAAAAAGAGTTTGAAAGGTTAAATAACATAATTATAGACCTTGAAAACAAATCAAAAGAAGAACATTTAAATAAAGAACGTGATATTAAAGACACTAAATCAGCACAAAAAGTTGTTCTTGATAATGGTATAAAAGAATTTGCCGAAAGAGAAGCATTAAGAGACGATGTAGCCCGAAGATTAGCTGAAGAAGCTGCCGAAGCAAGAATAGAGCTTGCTCAAGAGTTTTTAGAAGCTGAGAAAAAGGCAATTGAAGATTCTAAGGTCCGAGAGACTGAAAATATTATAAAGAGCTTGATTACACTTCCACCAAATGAAGAAAATATTAATATTATTAATGAAGACATAGAAAAACTACCTCTAGATTCCGCACTTTATCACGATTTAAAGAAGAAGGTTGATGAAATCAAAGATAAACACAACAGCATCAAAGATATTAGAAATACACTCGATAATATTGATGTATCTTTGAAAAATCTTGTTGAAGAGACGCAAGAAAATATTCCGTTAGCCGAACAAGTATCTTCTACACAAGATAAAATAACGAAGCTTAAGGATCAAATAAAACCAACACTTGATTCACTTGCTTTAGTCGGAATTCCTGAGGTTAAAGAAGATGTTGAAAAGACTGAGAAAATTTTGAATCAAATTATTGATAATCTTGAAAATAAGTTAATAGAAAGCAAAGAAAATATGAGGATATTGGATGACGCTAACAACGATGCTAAGGAACTTTCCATTTTAATCGATGAAGCCAATGCTCCAATTGAAACATTCAAATCAGATATATCATTAGATCATTTACAAACATTACAAAGAAATATAAAGGAAAAGATCAATAAACTAGAAGATATTCCTTTGGAAATTCTTCCAGAATGTGACAAAGACTCAATTCAAATAATTATTGATGGTGGCAATAAAAGTATTGATCGAATAGATTTTAATATTCGTGAATTGGAAAAGCAATGGGAATTGATAAATAATTTATCTCGTACAAAATATAAATTATTAAATGACACTGATAAACTATCCACTGAAACTGATGATTTAATAAAAAGATATAATGAAAAAGCACAACCATTCGATATTTCAGTAAAGGATCTAAGAACTATTGATTTTATTACAGGTAAATACAATGATTTATTAGAACAAAATGAAGATTTATTGACGTCTCTCATTGAAAACCAACAATCAAATGAAGATGTTATTGATAATATTAATCAAATAAGATTAAGAGTTGACAACCTAAAACAACTAGATGATAAAATAACTACAGATGTTGAAAAAGAAAATGGATTAATCAGAACTAGAAATGAGTTGAATGATTCCATCAAGAATATTATCGATAGAGCTAATGATGTTTTATCAAAAGATTCGAAACCTGAGGACCTTGATCCTATTCAAAAGGATATTTCTGAGCTTCAAAGTAAACTTGATATGGCTATTGATGATAGCGAAGTACCATTAACAGTAATAGAACATTCACCAGCATCTGATATTTGGGATCTCAAAGACAGATTAGATGAAGTAGCATTCGCCTTAGCAGATCAAAAGGATGATGCTAAGAAGAAGTTAGAATTACAAAAAATAGCTTCCAACATTGGTGATAAGGTTAAGGAAATTGAAAATAAAATTAAGGATGCCGAAAGTGTTGAGTCTAACCCAACAAGTACAACCAATCAATTAAAGAATGCTTCAGATATCTTGAGAAATATTAAGGCAGACCTTCTACCTAAATTAGATGAAGAATTTGTCAAAATTCCAACGTCACCAGAAGTAGACAATCTTCGTAATAAGACTCTTGAGGAACAAGCAAAACTCGTCGAAGATTTAAATAACGTTCAATCGGCTATTGATAAAAGAATCAATGCAATTGATGAATTAGAAGATCTTATTACTTCTACTGATATGAAACTAGATAGTATTAACAAGAAGCTTGATGAAACTCCAATCTACGACTTAGATAATATTTTGGCTATTGAATTTGAAGATATTTTACCACTTAATGTCATAACAGATGAAATAAACGATGCTGCAAATCGCGCTAACAAGAGGGATACACCAGATTTAGTCGATGTTTCAAATAAATTAAATGAAATATCAAATAAATTAGCAGATAAAAAGAAGGCCGCAAATGATGCCATAGAAGCCCAACGTAAAGCAGCTGAGGAACTAGCTGAAGCTGAGCGTAAAGCCGCTGAAGAACTAGCCGAAGCTGAACGTAAAGCCGCTGAAGAACTCGCAGAGGCTGAACGTAAGGCAACTGAAGAACAACAACAAGCTCAAGAAGAAATTAAAAAACTTGTTGCTGCACCATTGAATGAAGAGAACATTCATCTCATTGAGGAACAATTGTCTAAACTTCCTGAATCATCTCTAGTTTATCAAGAAATGAAGGAGAAGGCCGACGGTGTTAAAGATAAGGTCGAAAAGATTACAACCACAAAGAAAAATCTTGATAATGTTGATAATTTATTAAAACCAATTGTTGAATCTGTAAATGAGGATATTCCACTATCTGAGAAGGTAAAAGAAACTGAAGACAAATTGAATAAATTGAAGGAAGAAGTAAGACCAAAGATACTCGCTATTACATGGACTGGAATACCAGAAGTTGATGAAGATATCAAGAAGAAACAACAAGAACTGGATGACCTTATTAAATCACTTGAGGATAAACTTGGTGATGAAAAAGATAACTTAAAGAATCTCGAGTCTGCACTTACAGATATCAACGATCTTTCCAAGTTATCCGATGAAGCTAGTGTACCAGTTGATCATAAAAAACCAAAAGAATCAATGAACTATCTTGCTGCACTACTTAGAAATCTTAAAGAAAAATTGGATTCTCTCAAGAGTATACCAGTAAGTAATCTTCCTGAAAATGAAAAGGAAAAAATTACTAAAGCTATCGAAAATGCAGAAAAAGATATCCTTAAAATCAACAATGAAGTAGAGGATTTGAATAAACAACAAGAATTAACTGATTCTTTATTGAATAACAAGGCAAAATTATTGGATAAATCTCCACTACAATGTCTTGATGGAATTGAATTATTGAACAGATACAAAGATGCTCCACAACCATTTGAAATAGCTACTAAAGACGTCCAAAATATTCAACCTATTATTAAGAAACTTAATAGTCTTATGGATGAAAACAAAGATCTCGTTAAGTCTTTAAGTGACATGGAGCTTCCTGTTGACGATGTCGTTAATTCAATAGATGAAATTGCATCGAATATCGATCAACTTCAACAACTTGAAGATAAGATTAAATCTGATATAAATAAGGAAAATGAATTAATTAATGTTAAAGAAAAATTGAATGACTCCATCAAGAATATTATTGACAGAGCCAATGATGTTTTATCAAAAGATTCGAAACCCGAGGACCTTGATCCTATTCAAAAGGATATTTCTGAGCTTCAAAGTAAACTTGATATGGCCATTGATGATAGCGAAGTACCATTAACAGTAATAGAACATTCTCCAGCATCTGATATTTGGGATCTCAAAGACAGATTAGATGAAATTGCATTCGCATTAGCAGATCAAAAGGATGATGCTAAGAAGAAGTTAGAATTACAAAAAATAGCTTCCAACATTGGTGATAAGGTTAAGGAAATTGAAAATAAGATTAAGGATGCCGAAAGTGTTGAGTCTAACCCAACAAGTACAACCGATCAATTAAAGAATGCTTCAGATATCTTGAGAAATATTAAGGCAGACCTTCTACCTAAATTAGATGAAGAATTTGTCAAGATTCCAACATCACCAGAAGTAGATAATCTTCGTAATAAGACCCTTGAGGAACAAGCAAAACTCGTTGAAGATTTAAACAACGTTCAATCGGCTATTGATGAAAGAATCAATGCAATTGATGAATTAGAAGATCTTATTACTTCTACTGATATGAAACTAGATAGTATTAACAAGAAGCTTGATGAAACTCCAATCTACGACTTAGATAATATTTTGGCCATTGAATTTGAAGATATTCTACCACTCAATGTCATTACAGATGAAATAAACGATGCTGCTGATCGCGCTAACAAGAGGGATACACCAGATTTAGTCGATGTTTCTAATAAATTAAATGAAATATCAAATAAATTAGCAGATAAAAAGAAGGCCGCAAATGATGCCATAGAAGCCCAACGTAAAGCAGCTGAGGAACTAGCCGAAGCTGAACGTAAAGCAGCTGAAGAACTAGCTGAAGCTGAACGTAAAGCAGCTGAGGAACTAGCCGAAGCTGAGCGTAAAGCCGCTGAAGAACTAGCCGAAGCTGAACGTAAAGCAGCAGAAGATCTCGCAGAGGCTGAACGTAAGGCAACTGAAGAACAACAACAAGCTCAAGAAGAAATTGAAAAACTTGTTGCTGCACCATTGAATGAGAAAAACATTTATCTTATTGAGGAACAATTGTCTAAACTCCCTGAATCATCTCCAGTTTATCAAGAAATAAAGGAGAAGGCTGATGGTGTTAAAGATAAGGTCGAAAAAGTTACAACCACAAAGAAAAATCTTGATAATATTGATAATTTATTAAAACCAATTGTTGAATCTGTAAATGAGGATATACCACTATCTGAGAAGGTAAAAGAAACTGAAGACAAATTGAATAAATTGAAGGAAGAAGTAAGACCAAAGATACTCGCAATTACATGGACTGGAATACCAGAAGTTGATGAAGATATCAAGAAGAAACAACAAGAACTGGATGACCTTATTAAATCACTTGAGGATAAACTTGGTGATGAAAAAGATAACTTAAAGAACCTCGAGTCTGCACTTACAGATATCAACGATCTTTCTAAGTTATCCGATGAAGCTAGTGTACCAGTTGATCATAAGAAACCTAAAGAATCAATGAACTATCTCGCTGCACTACTTAGAAATCTTAAACAAAAATTGGATTCTCTCAAGAGTATACCAGTAAATAATCTTCCTGAAAATGAAAAGGAAAAAATTACTAAAGCTATCGAAAATGCAGAAAAAGATATTCATAAAATCAACATTGAAGTGGAGGATTTGAACAAACAACAAGAATTAACTGATTCTTTATTGAACAACAAGGCAAAATTATTGGATAAATCTCCACTACAATGTCTTGATGGAATTGAATTATTGAACAGATACAAAGATGCTCCACAACCATTTGAAATAGCTACTAAAGACGTCCAAAATATTCAACCTATTATTAAGAAACTTAATAGTCTTATGGATGAAAACAAAGATCTCGTCAAGTCTTTAAGTGACATGGAGCTTCCTGTTGACGATGTCGTTAATTCAATGAATGAAGTTGCATCGAATATCGATCAACTTCAACAACTTGAAGATAAGATTAAATCTGATATAAATAAGGAAAATGAATTAATTAATGTTAAAGAAAAATTGAATGATTCCATCAAGAATATTATTGACAGAGCTAATGATGTTTTATCAAAAGATTCGAAACCCGAGGACCTTGATCCTATTCAAAAGGATATTTCTGAGCTTCAAAGTAAACTTGATATGGCCATTGATGATAGCGAAGTACCATTAACAGTAATAGAACATTCCCCAGCATCTGATATTTGGGATCTCAAAGACAGATTAGATGAGGTAGCATTCGCATTAGCAGATCAAAAGGATGATGCTAAGAAAAAGTTAGAGTTACAAAAAATAGCTTCTAATATTGGTGATAAAGTTAAGGAAATTGAAAATAAGATTAAGGATGCCGAAAGTGTTGAGTCTAACCCAACAAGTACAACCGATCAATTAAAGAATGCTTCAGATATCTTGAGAAATATTAAGGCAGATCTTCTACCTAAATTAGATGAAGAATTTGTCAAAATTCCAACATCACCAGAAGTAGACAATCT
Organism: Strongyloides venezuelensis; assembly: GCA_963280985.1. Lineage (NCBI taxonomy): Eukaryota > Metazoa > Nematoda > Chromadorea > Rhabditida > Strongyloididae > Strongyloides > Strongyloides venezuelensis. The sequence continues at coordinate 13,030,953 of CAUJLX010000001.1, forward strand.
TCGTTATAAAACTCTTGAGGAACAAGCGAAACTCGTTGAAGATTTAAACAACGTTCAATCAGCTATTGATGAAAGAATCAATGCAATTGACGTATTAGAAGATCTTATTACTTCTACTGATATGAAACTAGATAGTATTAACAAGAAGCTTGATGAAACTCCAATTTACGACCTAGATAATATTTTGGCTATTGAATTTGAAGATATTCTACCATTCAATGCCATTACAGATGAAATAAACGATGCTGCTGATCGCGCTAACAAGAGGGATTCACCAGATTTAGTTGATGTTTCTAATAAATTAAATGAAATATCAAATAAATTAGCGGATAAAAAGAAGGCCGCAAATGATGCCATAGAAGCCCAACGTAAGGCAGCTGAGGAACTTGCCGAAGCTGAGCGTAAGGCAGCTGAGGAACTAGCCGAAGCTGAACGTAAAGCAGCTGAAGATCTCGCAGAGACTGAACGTAAGGCAGCTGAGGAAGAACAACAAGCTCAAGTAGAAATTGAAAAACTTGTAGCTGCACCATTGAATGAGGAGAACATTCATCTCATTGAGGAACAATTGTCGAAACTCTCTGAATCATCTCCAGTTTACCAAGAAATGAAAAAGAAGGCTGATGGTGTTAAAGATAAGGTTGAAAAGATTACAAACACAAAAAGAAATCTTGATGATATTGAAAATAATATTAAATGTATTATAGAAGCGCCTAGTGATAACCTTAAAATACAAGATAAAATTATTATTTCGCTTGACAAATTATCTAAGCTTGATAAAGATATTAAGCCTCGACTTTTAGCTATTGAATATACTGGAACTTCTGATGTTGACAAAGATATTGATAGTAAAAAGCATAAACTAGAAGATTTGATAAAATCTATAGAAGATGAATTAAAAACAGACCAAGAAAACTTTTTATTCATTGAAAACACTTGTTCTCAAATTAATGATTTATCTGCCCTTTGTAGTGAAGTTGAATGTCCAGTTGAATTTGAAATGGCAAAAGATAAAATCAATTACTTAACTTTACTGTTAAGAAAACTTCAAGATAAATTAAATTCTGTTAAAGGTATAGAAAAGGAAAGACTTCCAGAAGATGAAAAAGATAAATTAGATATGTGTATAAGAGATGCTAGTAGAAATATTGAAACAATAAGTAACGATATTAATACCTTAAATAAAGAGCAAGAACTTGTTGATGCTCTACTTGAAAATAAAATAAAATTATTAGACAAAGTTTGCGATGAATACGTTGATTCAGATGATTTATTAGAAAGATACAAAGCTGCACCACAGTCATTTGCCCATTCAGAAATTGATCTACAACATATTGAACCTATGATAAATAAGTTTAATAATATCGTTATCAGAAGTGAAGAGCTTATTAAACATCTTAACGATAAAAAGCTACCAATCGAAGATTTAGTAGAGTACGTTAATAAATTAATGTCTAAAATCAACAATTTACAACAACTTAGAGAAAAAATCACTGAGGACATTAAACAGGAAAATAAATTAATTGAGAGAAAAAATAAATTAAACGATCTTATTAAGAATATAGTTAACAAAACTAATGAAATTTTAGAAAAAGAAAGTAAGCCTGAAGATATGGAACAATTGCAGCAAGAAATTGCTGAAATTCAAAAAGAATTAGATCCAGCTATTGATGATAGTGAAAAATCACTTAATGTTCTTCTTCATTCTCCATTTTCAAATATTTTGGATTTGAAAGATATAATAGATGGAGTAGCTATTACTTTAGCAGACCGAAAGGAAGATGCTAAAAAAAAATTAGAGGTTGAAAAAATAGCTTTAGATGTTTCAGACAAAATAAGGAATATTCAGGAAAAATTAAAAGAAGCCAAGATAATTGAGTCTAATCCAAATAGTTCGGTTAATGATTTAATAAGAGCATCTGACAATATAATGAATATCAATTCAACACTTATCTCAGAACTTGAAGAAGATTTAAATAGACTTCCACAAGCAAAAGAATTTGACAATATACGTATCATAAATCTTAAAGAAAAAATAAAACTTACAGATGATATTAAAAATATTGAATTTGCAATTCGGGAACGTATTGATTCAATTGGTGATTTAAATGACATCCTTTTTTCTACAAGAAAAAAACTAGAAGATGTTGCAGATAAAATCAACGATACAGAAATAGATGATCTTGATGCATATTTGGCCATAGAATATGAATTAATTTTGCCATTGAAAAGCATTAGTGATGAAATTAAGGAGATTGCCGATAGAGCAAACAAAAAAAATGATCCACAAATTTCTGAAATATCTGAAAAAATTAATGAAGTCTCAAAAACATTGCTAGACAAGATAGGTCAAGCCGAGCAAAATGTTAAAAATCAAAAACGAGCACAAGAAGAAATCGAAAAACTTGTAGCTGCACCATTGAATGAAGAGAACATTCATCTCATTGAGGAACAATTGTCTAAACTTCCTGAATCATCTCCAGTTTATCAAGAAATGAAGGAGAAGGCTGATGGTGTTAAAGATAAGGTCGAAAAGATTACAAACACAATGAAAAGTCTTGATAATGTTGATAATTTATTAAAACCAATTGTTGAATCTGTAAATGAGGATATACCACTATCTGAGAAGGTAAAAGAAACTGAAGACAAATTGAATAAATTGAAGGAAGAAGTAAGACCAAAGATACTCGCTATTACATGGACTGGAATACCAGAAGTTGATGAAGATATCAAGAAGAAACAACAAGAACTGGATGACCTTATTAAATCACTTGAGGATAAACTTGGTGATGAAAAAGATAACTTAAAGAACCTCGAGTCTGCACTTACAGATATCAACGATCTTTCTAAGTTATCCGATGAAGCTAGTGTACCAGTTGATCATAAGAAACCTAAAGAATCAATGAATTATCTTGCTGCACTACTTAGAAATCTTAAAGAAAAATTGGATTCTCTCAAGAATATACCAGTAAATAATCTTCCTGAAAATGAAAAGGAAAAAATTACTAAAGCTATCGAAAATGCAGAAAAAGATATTCATAAAATCAACAATGAAGTAGAGGATTTGAATAAACAACAAGAATTAACTGATTCTTTATTGAACAACAAGGCAAAATTATTGGATAAATCTCCACTACAATGTCTTGATGGAATTGAATTATTGAACAGATACAAAGATGCTCCACAACCATTTGAAATAGCTACTAAAGACGTCCAAAATATTCAACCTATTATTAAGAAACTTAATAGTCTTATGGATGAAAACAAAGATCTCGTCAAGTCTTTAAGTGACATGGAGCTTCCTATTGACGATGTCGTTAATTCAATGAATGAAGTTGCATCGAATATCGATCAACTTCAACAACTTGAAGATAAGATTAAATCTGATATAAATAAGGAAAATGAATTAATTAATGCTAAAGAAAAATTGAATGATTCCATCAAGAATATTATCGACAGAGCTAATGATGTTTTATCAAAAGATTCAAAACCTGAGGACCTTGATCCTATTCAAAAGGATATTTCTGAGCTTCAAAGTAAACTTGATATGGCCATTGATGACAGCGAAGTACCATTAACAGTAATAGAACATTCCCCAGCATCTGATATTTGGGATCTCAAAGACAGATTAGATGAGGTAGCATTCGCATTAGCAGATCAAAAGGAGGATGCTAAGAAAAAGTTAGAGTTGCAAAAAATAGCTTCCAATATTGGTGATAAGGTTAAGGAAATTGAAAATAAGATTAAGGATGCCGAAAGTGTTGAGTCTAACCCAACAAGTACAACCGATCAATTAAAGAATGCTTCAGATATCTTGAGAAATATTAAGGCAGATCTTCTACCTAAATTAGATGAAGAATTTGTCAAGATTCCAACATCGCCAGAAGTAGATAGGCTTCGTAATAAAACTCTTGAGGAACAAGCAAAACTCGTTGAAGATTTAAACAACGTTCAATCGGCTATTGACGAAAGAATCAATGCAATTGACGAATTAGAAGATCTTATTACTTCTACTGATATGAAACTAGATAGTATTAACAAGAAGCTTGATGAAACTCCAATTTACGACCTAGATAATATTTTGGCTATTGAATTCGAAGATATTCTACCACTCAATGCCATTACAGATGAAATAAACGATGCTGCTAATCGTGCTAACAAGAGGGATTCACCAGACTTAGTCGATGTTTCTAATAAATTAAAAGAAATATCAAATAAATTAGCAGATAAAAAGAAGGCCGCAAATGATGCCATAGAAGCTCAACGTAAAGCAGCTGAGGAACTAGCCGAAGCTGAACGTAAAGCCGCTGAAGAACTAGCTGAAGCTGAAAGTAAGGCAGCTGAAGAACAACAACAAGCTCAAGAAGAAATTGAAAAACTTGTTGCTGCACCATTGAATGAGAAAAACATTTATCTTATTGAGGAACAATTGTCTAAACTCCCTGAATCATCTCCAGTTTATCAAGAAATGAAGGAGAAGGCTGATGGTGTTAAAGATAAGGTCGAAAAAGTTACAACCACAAAGAAAAATCTTGATAATATTGATAATTTATTAAAACCAATTGTTGAGTCTGTAAATGAGGATATTCCACTATCTGAGAAGGTAAAAGAAACTGAAGACAAATTGAATAAATTGAAGGAAGAAGTAAGACCAAAGATACTCGCTATTACATGGACTGGAATACCAGAAGTTGATGAAGATATCAAGAAGAAACAACAAGAACTGGATGACCTTATTAAATCACTTGAGGATAAACTTGGTGATGAAAAAGATAACTTAAAGAACCTCGAGTCTGCACTTACAGATATCAACGATCTTTCTAAGTTATCCGATGAAGCTAGTGTACCAGTTGATCATAAGAAACCTAAAGAATCAATGAACTATCTTGCTGCACTACTCAGAAATCTTAAAGAAAAATTGGATTCTCTCAAGAATATACCAGTAAATAATCTTCCTGAAAATGAAAAGGAAAAAATTACTAAAGCTATCGAAAATGCAGAAAAAGATATCCTTAAAATCAACAATGAAGTAGAGGATTTGAATAAACAACAAGAATTAACTGATTCCTTATTGAACAACAAGGCAAAATTATTGGATAAATCTCCACTACAATGTCTTGATGGAATTGAATTATTGAACAGATACAAAGATGCTCCACAACCATTTGAAATAGCTACTAAAGACGTCCAAAATATTCAACCTATTATTAAGAAACTTAATAGTATTATCGATGAAAGTAAAGATCTCGTTAAGTCTTTAAGTGACATGGAGCTTCCTGTTGACGATGTCGTTAATTCAATGAACGAAGTTGCATCGAATATCGATCAACTTCAACAACTTGAAGATAAGATTAAATCTGATATAAACAAGGAAAATGAATTAATTAATGCTAAAGAAAAATTGAATGATTTCTTCAAGAATATTATCGACAGAGCTAATGATGTTTTATCAAAAGATTCAAAACCTGAGGACCTTGATCCTATTCAAAAGGATATTTCTGAGCTTCAAAGTAAACTTGATATGGCCATTGATGACAGCGAAGTACCATTAACAGTAATAGAACATTCCCCAGCTTCTGATATTTGGGACCTCAAAGACAGATTAGATGAAATTGCGTTCGCCTTAGCTGACCAAAAGGAAGAAGCTAAGAAGAAGTTAGAATTACAAAAAGTAGCTTCCAACATTGGTGATAAGGTTAAGGAAATTGAAAATAAGATTAAGGATGCCGAAAGTGTTGAGTCTAACCCAACAAGTACAACCGATCAATTAAAGAATGCTTCAGATATCTTGAGAAATATTAAGACAGATCTTCTACCTAAATTAGATAAAGAATTTGTCAAGATTCCAACATCACCAGAAGTAGATAGGCTTCGTAATAAGACTTTTGAGGAACAAGCAAAACTCGTCGAAGATTTAAACAACGTTCAATCGGCTATTGATGAAAGAATCAATGCAATTGATGAATTAGAAGATCTTATTACTTCTACTGATATGAAACTAGATAGTATTAACAAGAAGCTTGATGAAACTCCAATCTATGACTTAGATAATATTTTGGCCATTGAATTTGAAGATATTCTACCACTCAATGCCATTACAGATGAAATAAACGATGCCGCTGATCGCGCTAACAAGAGGGATTCACCAGATTTAGTTGATGTTTCTAATAAATTAAATGAAATATCAAATAAATTAGCGGATAAAAAGAAGGCCGCAAATGATGCCATAGAAGCCCAACGTAAGGCAGCTGAGGAACTTGCCGAAGCTGAGCGTAAGGCAGCTGAGGAACTAGCCGAAGCTGAGCGTAAAGCTGCTGAAGAACTCGCAGAGGCTGAACGTAAGGCAACTGAAGAACAACAAAAAGCTCAAGAAGAAATTGAAAAACTTATTGCTGCACCATTGAATGAAGAAAACATTTATCTCATTGAGGAACAATTGTCTAAACTTCCTGAATCATCTCCAATTTATCAAGAAATGAAGGAGAAGACTGATGGTGTTAAAGATAATGTCGAAAAAATCAAAAATATAAACAAAAAAATTGAAGAAATCAATAGTCTTTTAAAATCTGTTACTAGCCCTTCCGAAGATAATACATCTTTGCCTTATAAAATTTCTTCTACCAATAATAAGCTTGCAACACTTAGAGATGAAGTGTTACCATTGATTCTTGCTATTCCTCTTACAAATATTCCTAAAATTGATAACAAAACAAATGAAAAACAGAATGAAATTAATGAGTTAATTAAACATCTTAAAGATAAATTAAGCGATGATCAAAAAACTTTGGATAATCTTGAATTAGGACTTAATCTTATCGAATGTATATCTAATCTTTCTCAAAATATTGATAACTCTGTTGATTTTGAAAACCCAGAACAATCAATCAATTGTCTCTCTGGTATTCTTGAAAGCCTTAAAGATAATTTACATTTTCTTAAGAATGTTTCGACAAATAAATTTTCTACAAGTGAGGAGAATAGTATAATCGAAGGCATTAAAAGTGGTAGTAATGATGTCAAAAAAATTTCTGATTTAATTGATAATTTGAAAAAATATCAACAGGAAATAAAATCTCTTGTCGATCATAAAACAAATCTTTCAATCAAGTGCATAAAAGATTTCGTTGACGCTGACGAGATACTTAATAGATATAATGAAAAACCACAACCATATGATGTTTCGATCAATGATATCAAAAATATTTCTCCTATTATTAACAGACTAAATTATTTAATTGCACAAAATGAAGAATCTGTTAAATTGTTTTCAGATAAAAAACTACCTATTGGTGATATTCTCGAATCAATTAATAATATAAAAGCTAAAATTGATGCACTTAAATGCCTCGATGATGAAATAAGTCAAGATATTGAAAGAGAAAATGCTTTGATTAGTAGAAAAATTACATTAAATGATTCCCTTAATGATCTCATCAATAGATCAAACAACGTAATTGAAAAAGATGATAAGTCATATTCTTTTGATAAAATTAAAAATGAAATTCATATGTTAGAAAAAAAATTAAACTCGGCAATTGTTGATTACTCATTTCCACTACATGTTATTCTCCATTCTTCTGATTCAGATGCTTCAGAGTTGAAAGAACGGTTACATGATATATCAATGGCTCTTAATGAACAGAAAGAGAAAGCTTTAGAGAAGTTAGAGAATCAAAAAGTTGTTTCATATATTTCTGAAGAACTTAAAAAAATAAAAGAAACAGTCCATGATGCAAAAAATGTAGAATATGATCCAAATTCTAGTATTGAAGACTTAAAAAAAGCTATTACATGTATAGAAAATATTTATCAGAATCATATGCAACAATTAGACGGTGAATTTAACAAAATATCAAGTGTAGAAGACTTGGATTTACAACGTAACAAATTTATTGAAGAAAAAAATAAATATTCAGAAGAACTAAATAATATAAAATCAACAATTTTCAGAACGTGTAGATTCTATAGCAGAGTTAAATAAGGTTTTAGATTCGGTTATTAATAATATAAACAAGATAAATAAAAAAATTGATGAAATTCCAATTAACCATCTTGAACATGTAATCAAATGTGCAGCTGATGACAGAAATTCGCTAGATGAGCTAATTTGTGAAATAAACAAAGTTGCAGAAAAAGCAAACAAAAATGATTCACCAGAAGTTCGTGATGTGATAGTAAAAATAAAAGAGATAAATAAAAAATATTTAGAAAAAACCAAAGAAGCCGAAATAGAGGAAGAAGCAAAACGTAGAGCAGCTGAGGAACAACAACAAGCTCAAGAAGAAATTAAAAAACTTGTTGCTGCACCATTAAATGAAGTGAACATATATCTCATTGAGGAACAATTGTCTAAACTTCCTGAATCATCTCCAGTTTATCAAGAAATGAAGGAGAAGGCTGATAGTGTTAAAGATAAGGTCGAAAAAGTTACAACCACAAAGAAAAATCTTGATAATGTTGATAATTTATTAAAACCAATTGTTGAATTTGTAAATGAGAATATTCTACTATCTGAGAAGGTAAAAGAAACTGAAGACAAATTAAAAAAATTGAAGGAAGAAGTAAGACCAAAGATACTCGCTATTACATGGACTGGAATACCAGAAGTTGATGAAGATATCAAGAAGAAACAACAAGAACTGGATGACCTTATTAAATCACTTGAGGATAAACTTGGTGATGAAAAAGATAACTTAAAGAACCTCGAGTCTGCACTTACAGATATCAACGATCTTTCTAAGTTATCCGATGAAGCTAGTGTACCAGTTGATCATAAGAAACCTAAAGAATCAATGAACTATCTTGCTGCACTACTTAGAAATCTTAAACAAAAATTGGATTCTCTCAAGAGTATACCAGTAAGTAATCTTCCTGAAAATGAAAAGGAAAAAATTACTAAAGCTATCGAAAATGCAGAAAAAGATATCCTTAAAATCAACAATGAAGTAGAGGATTTGAATAAACAACAAGAATTAACTGATTCCTTATTGAATAACAAGGCAAAATTATTGGATAAATCTCCACTACAATGTCTTGATGGAATTGAATTATTGAACAGATACAAAGATGCTCCACAACCATTTGAAATAGCTACTAAAGACGTCCAAAATATTCAACCTATTATTAAGAAACTTAATAGTCTTATGGATGAAAGTAAAGATCTGGTCAAGTCTTTAAGTGACATGGAGCTTCCTGATGACGATGTCGTTAATTCAATAGATGAAATTGCATCGAATATCGATCAACTTCAACAACTTGAAGATAAGATTAAATCTGATATAAATAAAGAAAATGGATTAATTAATGCTAAAGAAAAATTAAATGATTCCATCAAGAATATTATTGACAGAGCTAATGATGTTTTATCAAAAGATTCGAAACCCGAGGACCTTGATCCTATTCAAAAGGATATTTCTGAGCTTCAAAGTAAACTTGATATGGCCATTGATGACAGCGAAGTACCATTAACAGTAATAGAACATTCTCCAGCATCTGATATTTGGGATCTCAAAGACAGATTAGATGAAATTGCGTTCGCTTTAGCTGACCAAAAGGAAGAAGCTAAGAAGAAGTTAGAGTTACAAAAAGTAGCTTCTAACATTGGTGATAAGGTTAAAGAAATTGAAAACAAGATTAAAGATGCCGAAAGTGTTGAGTCTAACCCAACAAGTACAACTGATCAATTAAAGAATGCTTCAGATATCTTGAGAAATATTAAGGCAGATCTTCTACCTAAATTAGATGAAGAATTTGTCAAGATTCCAACATCACCAGAAGTAGATAGGCTTCGTAATAAAACTCTTGAGGAACAAGCGAAACTCGTTGAAGATTTAAACAACGTTCAATCAGCTATTGACGAAAGAATCAATGCAATTGACGAATTAGAAGATCTTATTACTTCTACTGATATGAAACTAGATAGTATTAACAAGAAGCTTGATGAAACTTCAATTTACGACCTAGATAATATTTTGGCCATTGAATTTGAAGATATTCTACCACTCAATGCTATTACAGATGAAATAAACGATGCTGCTAATCGCGCTAACAAGAGAGATACACCAGACTTAGTCGATGTTTCTAATAAATTAATTAAAATATCAAATAAATTAGCGGATAAAAAGAAAGCTGCAAATGATGCCATAGAAGCCCAACGTAAAGCAGCAGAAGATCTCGCAGAGACTGAACGTAAGGCAGCTGAGGAACAACAACAAGCTCAAGAAGAAATTGAAAAACTTGTTGCTGCACCATTGAATGAAGAAAACATTCATCTCATTGAGGAACAATTGTCTAAACTTCCCTGAATCATCTCCAGTTTATCAAGAAATGAAGGAGAAAGCCAATAACGTTAAAGATAAGGTCGAAAAAGTTACAACCACAAAGAAAAATCTTGATAATGTTGATAATTTATTAAAACCAATTGTTGAATCTGTAAATGAGGATATTCCACTATCTGAGAGTGTTAAAGAAACTGAAGACAAATTGAATAAATTAAAGGAAGAAGTAAGACCAAAGATACTCGCTATTACATGGACTGGAATACCAGAAGTTGATGAAGATATCAAGAAGAAACAACAAGAACTGGATGACCTTATTAAATCACTTGAGGATAAACTTGGTGATGAAAAAGATAACTTAAAGAATCTCGAGTCTGCATTTACAGATATCAACGATCTTTCCAAGTTATCCGATGAAGCTAGTGTACCAGTTGATCATAAGAAACCAAAAGAATCAATGAACTATCTTGCTGCACTACTCAGAAATCTTAAAGAAAAATTGGATTCTCTCAAGAATATACCAGTAAATAATCTTCCTGAAAATGAAAAGGAAAAGATTACTAAAGCTATCGAAAATGCAGAAAAAGATATTCATAAAATCAACAATGAAGTAGAGGATTTGAATAAACAACAAGAATTAACTGATTCCTTATTGAACAACAAGGCAAAATTATTGGATAAATCTCCACTACAATGTCTTGATGGAATTGAATTATTGAACAGATACAAAGATGCTCCACAACCATTTGAAATAGCTACTAAAGACGTCCAAAATATTCAACCTATTATTAAGAAACTTAATAGTCTTATGGATGAAAGTAAAGATCTCGCCAAGTCTTTAAGTGACATGGAGCTTCCTGATGACGATGTCGTTAATTCAATAGATGAAATTGCATCGAATATCGATCAACTTCAACAACTTGAAGATAAGATTAAATCTGATATAAACAAGGAAAATGAATTAATTAATGCTAAAGAAAAATTGAATGATTCCTTCAAGAATATTATCGACAGAGCTAATGATGTTTTATCAAAAGATTCAAAACCTGAGGACCTTGATCCTATTCAAAAGGATATTTCTGAGCTTCAAAGTAAACTTGATATGGCCATTGATGACAGCGAAGTACCATTAACAGTAATAGAACATTCCCCAGCATCTGATATTTGGGATCTCAAAGACAGATTAGATGAAATTGCGTTCGCCTTTAGCTGACCAAAAGGAAGAAGCTAAGAAGAAGTTAGAGTTACAAAAAGTAGCTTCCAACATTGGTGATAAGGTTAAGGAAATTGAAAATAAGATTAAGGATGCCGAAAGTGTTGAGTCTAACCCAACAAGTACAACCGATCAATTAAAGAATGCTTCAGATATCTTGAGAAATATTAAGGCAGATCTTCTACCTAAATTAGATGAAGAATTTGTCAAGATTCCAACATCACCAGAAGTAGATAGGCTTCGTAATAAAACTCTTGAGGAACAAGCGAAACTCGTTGAAGATTTAAACAACGTTCAATCAGCTATTGACGAAAGAATCAATGCAATTGACGAATTAGAAGATCTTATTACTTCTACTGATATGAAACTAGATAGTATTAACAAGAAGCTTGATGAAACTCCAATTTACGACCTAGATAATATTTTGGCCATTGAATTTGAAGATATTCTACCACTCAATGCCATTACAGATGAAATAAACGATGCTGCTAATCGCGCTAACAAGAGAGATACACCAGACTTAGTCGATGTTTCTAATAAATTAATTAAAATATCAAATAAATTAGCGGATAAAAAGAAAGCTGCAAATGATGCCATAGAAGCCCAACGTAAAGCAGCTGAGGAACTAGCCGAAGCTGAACGTAAAGCAGCTGAAGAACTAGCCGAAGCTGAACGTAAGGAAGCTGAGGAACAACAACAAGCTCAAGAAGAAATTGGAAAACTTCTTGCTGCACCATTAAATGAGAAGAACATTTATCTCATTGAGGAACAATTGTCTAAACTCCCTGAATCATCTCCAGTTTATCAAGAAATGAAGGAGAAGGCTGATGGTGTTAAAGATAAGGTTGGAAAAGTTTCAACCACAAAGAAAAATCTTGATAATGTTGATAATTTATTAAAACCAATTGTTGAATCTGTAAATGAGGATATTCCACTATCTGAGAAGGTAAAAGAAACTGAAGACAAATTGAATAAATTGAAGGAAGAAGTAAGACCAAAGATACTCGCTATTACATGGACTGGAATACCAGAAGTTGATGAAGATATCAAGAAGAAACAACAAGAACTGGATAACCTTATTAAATCACTTGAGGATAAATTAAATGAATTAAAAAACCGTCAGGAAGTTGCAGAATCCTTACAAAAACATTTAGAAAACGTTACTGAAATCAATGCTTTAACTGATTTGCCTCTAGATATGAAAAACAATGATAAAACTAGAAATTGGCTTGCAGAGCTTTACCAAAAGTTACAAAATGTTTTAGATGACTTAAAAACTCTTCCTACAAATAAGTTAGACGATATTTCAAACGAAAAATTAAATGAAGCAATTAAAGTAGTAGAAAATGATATAGAGAAGGTTCTTAATGATATGAATGATTTAGAGAAATATGAAGAAGAAATTCAATTGTTGAATGAAAAAACAAAATCATTAATTTTATCTCTTGATAATAATTCAGACTCTATCGACAAAATATTATTTAGATATAAAGAAGGTCCTCAACCTTACAATGTTGCTGTTAATGATGTCGAACTCGTGAAACCTTTATTTGCTAAAATATCTTCTATGATTGAAAATAATGTTCCTTTAATTAAATCTTTGGATGATAATGGAATCGCTATTGACGTTTTGCAAGAAAAATCTGACAATTTAAAAAACAAACTTACGGATCTTCAAGAACTAGAAAAGAAAATTTCCTTAGATCTGAATAGAGAAAAGGAGTTGTTTACGAAAAAGAATGATTTTGAACCAAAAGTTCATGCTATGGTGAATGAAATAAAGCAACTTTTTAATGATGATATTTCACCTGAAACTGTAGTATCGTTACAGAAAGATATATCTTCACTTCAAGATAGTATAAATTGTGCAATTGATGATTACGAAACTCCTCTTAATGTTGTTGTACATTCATCAGATGCTGATATGTGGTATCTTAAAGATATGTTAGATAATGTTGCCGATTTGTTATCTAATAAAACTAAAGATTTTGATAACAAAGTACAATTACAGAAGATTCATAATGAAATTGCAGAATTAGAGAAAATAATCCATGATACAATTAAGAGAGCATGTAATATTAGCACGAATCCTGATAGTAATATTACCACTCTTAATGACTCTTTGAAAGATGTCAAAGTTGCATTTGATGAAACACTGCCAAAAATTGGATGAAAGAATTGAAAAACTTCCATTATTACATGAATCAGTAGATGTCACAAAGAAAAAAACTGATGAAAAAGAAAAACTAAAAGATGAACTTGAGAGTATCAAGGAAAAAATCCTCGATCGTTTAGAGGCTACGGAAGAATTGAATAATTTGTCTAATTTGTTTAAAAATAAATTAAATGATCCAGGTAAGATAAATTCATTCACTAATTAAAAATATCGTATATCATATTTTAGATATTAAATATGAAAATATTGATGAATATAGAGCTATTTATAATTCTCTTTGTAAGAATGCTGAATCTGCTCTTATGAAGGAAAGTCCTATGATTAAAGATCTTTCTAAGAAATTCGATGACTTAGTTAGCCGATTAATGACCGAGAGAGATGAAATAATTGCTTTACAAGAGGAAGCAAAGTTCATTGAGGAACAAAAACAAAAGGAATTAACAGAACTTAAAGCTAGGAAAAGTGATCTTATAGCTAACTTAAAGACTCAAAATGAATTAGCAGATAGTTCTTTATCATCTCCACATGCAACACCCTCAACATTGCAAGCATTGTTAGAAATTCTACAAAATCTTTTGGATAATTTAAATAAAATAACAGATATTGAGTTAGATGAAAAGGACAAGGAAGAAGTCAATAATTGTAAGGAAAATATTAAATATCTTAAAATGAAAATTGATAAATATGATCAATTTAATCGTTTTAAAAATAATGCATTCGAAAAAATAGAGAATATTCGTTTAATACTTAGTGAATTTACCAGAAGAATGCTACAATATAAATGAAGCTCAGGACAAGATGGAATCACTTGAGATGCTAGAAGAAAAGTTGAATGAGTTTGAAATTAATAAGGATAATTTGTTTGTACTTTCATCTGAACTTTACCCTTATGAAATGCCTAGTTCAGAAGCACGAGTTTACGAAGAAGACATTATTGCAATGAGAGAAATTGTTGAAAAATATAAAGAAGATCTTAAAAACGAAATGCAAAATCTAATAAACAAGGAAAAGATGGATGAAACCGAGAAAAAAGTCAATATAACTGAGGTAAATCTCTCAACACAAGAAAATGTAGACTCATACAATAATCAATTTGACAAACCTTCCGATGTTGATGATAAAATTAATGAAAATAAAGATATTGTAGAAGAAAATGTTCTTCCAGAAGCAGAAAAATCGGGAAATGATATTACCTTTAGTAATGATCAACAGTATGATATTGAAAGTTTTGATAACGTTTTGGCTGATATTAATAATCTTTCCAAGTTGTCCGAAGAAGCTAGTGTACCAGTCGATCATAAAAAACCAAAAGAATCAATGAACTATCTTGCTGCACTACTTAGAAATCTTAAAGAAAAATTAGATTCTCTTAAGAATATACCAACAAATAAACTTCCTGAAAATGAAAAAGAAAAAATTACAAAAGCAATTGAAGGTGCAGAAAAAGATATCAATAAGATAAATAACCAAATAAGTGACCTGGACAAACAACAAACATTAATTGATAATTTATTGGATCGTAAATTTAAATTATTAGATAATGTTTTATTACAATATCATGATGCAGATAGTATCCTAGAAAGATATAATACAGCTTCACAACCTTTTAATGTTTCCGTTAAAGACCTTCCAAATATTCGACTTGTATTAAAGAAACTAGATGATATAATCAATGATGAAGAAAATGTTTGTAAATCTCTAGAAGTTTATCAACTTCCAATCGACGATGTTGCTAAATCTATCAATGATACTAAATTGAAGAGTAATGCATTGAAAGCACTCGAAAAACTTATTAATTCTGACATAGATAAAGAAAATGATTTAATTAAAGTGAAAGAAAATTTGAATAATGAAATTAAAGAAATAATTAACAGATCAAACAATGTTCTTTTACGTGATTCGACACCAGAAGATCTAAATGACATTCAAAAAGATATTGCTAATTTACAAAATAAATTAGATACAGCTATTGATAATAGTGAAATACCATTGCAGGTTGTTGAACATTCTCCTGCTTCTGATGTTTGGGGCCTTAAAGATCGATTAGATGAGATAGCATTTGCCCTTGCTGATCAAAAAGAAAATGCCAAAAAACGAATGGCCCTACAGCAAACAGTTTCAGATATCTATGATAGGTTAAAAGAAATACATGACCAAGTTAAAAAGGCTGAGAAAGTTGAATCTGATCCAAACAGTACCATTGATGATCTTAATGACGCAGCTGGAATTTTAAAGGACATAAGTTGGCATTTATTACCAAAATTAGATGACGAATTAATCAAGTTACCAATTACTTCTGATGTTGATGAACTAAGGAATAGAACTCTTGAGGAACAAATAAAGCTTATTGAAGATCTTAATATGACTGATTCTGCTATCCAAGAACGTATTGACAATATTAGTGAATTATATGATCTCATTGATTCCACAAGTAAGAAGATCGACGATGTTGGTAAAATAATCGATAGAACACCAATAGATGAAGAAAAATTGATACATAATATAGAAAAAGATAGCGTGGCACCAATACTATCAATTGTTACTACAATTAAAGAACTTGCAGATAGTAGTAACAAGACGAGTGATCCAAAATTAATTGAATTTAACAAAAAACCAGATGATTTAATTAATAAATTAAGGAATAAGATAAATGATGCTAGGAACTTTAAGGAAAATCAGAATAAAATTGCAAATGATTTAAATGAAGCTGATCATAAAGTTATTGAAGATTTAAAACAAATAAAATGTGAAGTAAAGGAAAAAGTGCCACAAGATAAAGAACAAATAGCTACTAGCGAAAAAATTGAAAAAATAGCGGAAAAATTAGTAGACGAAGAAAAAATTAAATTGATTGAAGACCAACCATCAAAATTACCAGAAAACCTTAACCCTCATGATAATCTGAAAAGTGAAGAAAACGATATTACAAATAATCTTAAAAAAGAAACAGATGTTAAATTTATTATTGACGATGTAGATAAAAAAATGAATGATATTATCAACTACACTATACAAGATATTCCATTATCTGATCAATTGTTGAAAACAGAAGTTCAATTAAATCAACTTCAAAATGCATTAAAACCAAAGATGTTAGATATTAAAATGACAGGAAATCCTGAAATTGACAATAATATTGAAAACAAAATACATGAATTAGATAAATTAATAAAGCGCTATGAAGACCAACTTATTGACGAGAGAGAAAAAGTTAAAAATACTGAAATTATTCTTCCAGAATTAAATGAGCTAATTATTTTATCTGAAAAAGCAACTACTGCAATAGACTTCTCAAAACCAAGAGAATCTATAAATTATCTTGCTGAAATTCTCCAAAATATTAGAGAAAAATTATTCATGCTTGAAAAAGAAACAATGAAAAATCTTCCTGTAGAAGTTAAAGACAAGGCTCAAAAAACAATTGAGAATGGTAAAAAAGATTCAGAAAAAATTGAAGACCAAATATTAGCATTGACAAAAGAACTCGAAAACATTGATAGTTTACAAGAGGAAAAGTCCAAATTCCTAGATAATGTAAATAAAAATTTCAATGAAACCGACGCTATATTAAAACGATACAGTATAAACTTACAACCCTATACTGAATCAAATAGTGATCTTCAATTGATCGAGAAATTAGTGAATATTTTAGATAACTTCAATCTAGAAAAAGAAACATATATAGATAATCTTGTAGAAAAGCAAATATCAACTGAAGATATCGTTATATGTACTAGAGAAATTACACCGAGAATTGAAGCTTTGAATGAACTTAAACATAAAATTCAAGCAGACATCATGCAAGAAGAAAACTTAATCAAGGAAAAAGAAAATCTCAACCAATTACTAAATATTATAGTCAATAAATCGGATGAATATTTATCAAAAGAAGGAAACATTGAAAATTTAAATAACATTCAAAATGATATAGCCAATTTACAAGACAAAATTAACGCAGCAATTGATGATTATGAAAATGGACTTGAAGTTCTTGAACATTCTCCAACATCTGATATTTGGGACCTCAAAGATAGACTAGATGAGATAGCATTAGCTTTAGCAGATCAAAAGGAGGATGCTAAGAAGAAATTAGAATTACAAAAAATAGTTTCAAACATTGGTGATAAGGTTAAGGAAATTGAAAATAAGATTAAGGATGCTGAAAGTGTTGAGTCTAACCCAACAAGTACAACCGATCAATTAAAGAATGCTTCAGATATCTTGAGAAATATTAAGACAGATCTTCTACCTAAATTAGATGAAGAATTTGTCAAAATTCCAACATCACCAGAAGTAGACAATCTTCGTAATAAGACCCTTGAGGAACAAGCAAAACTCGTTGAAGATTTAAACAACGTTCAATCGGCTATTGAAGAAAGAATCAATGCAATTGATGAATTAGAAGATCTTATTACTTCTACTGATATGAAACTAGATAGTATTAACAAGAAGCTTGATGAAACTCCAATCTACGACTTAGATAATATTTTGGCTATTGAATTTGAAGATATTCTACCACTCAATGCCATTACAGATGAAATAAACGATGCTGCTAATCGCGCTAACAAGAGAGATACACCAGACTTAGTCGATGTTTCTAATAAATTAAATGAAATATCAAATAAATTAGCAGATAAAAAGAAGGCCGCAATTGATGCCATAGAAGCTCAACGTAAAGCTGCTGAAGAACTAGCCGAAGCTGAACGTAAGGCAGCTGAGGAACAACAACAAGCTCAAGAAGAAATTGAAAGACTTGTTGCTGCACCATTAAATGAGAAGAACATTTATCTCATTGAAGAACAATTGTCTAAACTCCCTGAATCATCTCCAGTTTATCAAGAAATGAAGGAGAAGGCTGATGGTGTTAAAGATAAGGTCGAAAAAGTTACAACCACAAAGAAAAATCTTGATAATGTTGATAATTTATTAAAACCAATTGTTGAATCTGTAAATGAGGATATACCACTATCTGAGAGTGTAAAAGAAACTGAAGACAAATTGAATAAATTAAAGGAAGAAGTAAGACCAAAGATACTCGCTATTACATGGACTGGAATACCAGAAGTTGATGAAGATATCAAGAAGAAACAACAAGAACTGGATGACCTTATTAAATCACTTGAGGATAAACTTGGTGATGAAAAAGATAACTTAAAGAATCTCGAGTCTGCTCTTACAGATATCAACGATCTTTCCAAGTTATCCGATGAAGCTAGTGTACCAGTTGATCATAAGAAACCAAAAGAATCAATGAACTATCTTGCTGCACTACTTAGAAATCTTAAACAAAAATTGGATTCTCTCAAGAATATACCAGTAAATAATCTTCCTGAAAATGAAAAGGAAAAAATTACTAAAGCTATTGAAAATGCAGAAAAAGATATTTATAAAATCAACAATGAAGTAGAGGATTTGAATAAACAACAAGAATTAACTGATTCTTTATTGAACAACAAGGCAAAATTATTGGATAAAACTCCACTACAATGTCTTGATGGAATTGAATTATTGAACAGATACAAAGATGCTCCACAACCATTTGAAATAGCTACTAAAGACGTCCAAAATATTCAACCTATTATTAAGAAACTTAATAGTCTTATGGATGAAAACAAAGATCTCGTCAAGTCTTTAAGTGACATGGAGCTTCCTGTTGACGATGTCGTTAATTCAATGAATGAAGTTGCATCGAATATCGATCAACTTCAACAACTTGAAGATAAGATTAAATCTGATATAAATAAGGAAAATGAATTAATTAATGCTAAAGAAAAATTGAATGATTCCATCAAGAATATTATTGACAGAGCCAATGATGTTTTATCAAAAGATTCGAAACCTGAGGACCTTGATCCTATTCAAAAGGATATTTCTGAGCTTCAAAGTAAACTTGATATGGCCATTGATGACAGCGAAGTACCATTAACAGTAATAGAACATTCCCCAGCATCTGATATTTGGGATCTCAAAGACAGATTAGATGAAATTGCGTTCGCCTTAGCTGATCAAAAGGAAGAAGCTAAGAAAAAATTAGAATTACAAAAAATAGCTTCCAATATTGGTGATAAGGTTAAGGAAATTGAAAATAAGATTAAGGATGCCGAAAGTGTTGAGTCTAACCCAACAAGTACAACCGATCAATTAAAGAATGCTTCAGATATCTTGAGAAATATTAAGGCAGATCTTCTACCCAAATTAGATGAAGAATTTGTCAAGATTCCAACATCACCAGAAGTAGATAATCTTCGTAATAAGACCCTTGAGGAACAAGCAAAACTTGTTGAAGATTTAAACAACGTTCAATCGGCTATTGATGAAAGAATCAATGCAATTGACGAATTAGAAGATCTTATTACTTCTACTGATATGAAACTAGATAGTATTAACAAGAAGCTTGATGAAACTCCAATCTACGACCTAGATAATATTTTGGCCATTGAATTTGAAGATATTCTACCACTCAATGCCATTACAGATGAAATAAACGATGCTGCTGATCGCGCTAACAAGAGAGATACACCAGATTTAGTCGATGTTTCTAATAAATTAATTAAAATATCAAATAAATTAGCAGATAAAAAGAAGGCCGCAAATGATGCCATAGAAGCCCAACGTAAAGCAGCTGAGGAACTAGCCGAAGCTGAACGTAAAGCAGCTGAAGAACTAGCCGAAGCTGAACGTAAGGAAGCTGAGAAACAACAACAAGCTCAAGAAGAAATCGAAAAACTTCTTGCTGCACCTTTGAATGAGAAGAATATTTATCTCATTGAAGAACAATTGTCTAAACTCCCTGAATCATCTCCAGTTTATCAAGAAATGAAGGAGAAGGCTGATGGTGTTAAAGATAAGGTCGAAAAAATTTCAACCACAAAGAAAAATCTTGATAATATTGATAATTTATTAAAACCACTTGTTGAATCTGTAAATGAGGATATACCACTATCTGAGAAGGTAAAAGAAACTGAAGACAAATTGAATAAATTGAAAGAAGAAGTAAGACCAAAGATACTCGCTATTACATGGACTGGAATACCAGAAGTTGATGAAGATATCAAGAGGAAACAACAAGAACTGGATGACCTTATTAAATCACTTGAGGATAAACTTGGTGATGAAAAAGATAACTTAAAGAATCTCGAGTCTGCACTTACAGATATCAACGATCTTTCCAAGTTATCCGATGAAGCTAGTGTACCAGTTGATCATAAGAAGCCAAAAGAATCAATGAACTATCTTGCTGCACTACTCAGAAATCTTAAAGAAAAATTGGATTCTCTCAAGAATATACCAGTAAATAATCTTCCTGAAAATGAAAAGGAAAAAATTACTAAAGCTATCGAAAATGCAGAAAAAGATATTCATAAAATCAATAATGAAGTAGAGGATTTGAATAAACAACAAGAATTAACTGATTCTTTATTGAACAACAAGGCAAAATTATTGGATAAATCTCCACTACAATGTCTTGATGGAATTGAATTATTGAACAGATACAAAGATGCTCCACAACCATTTGAAATAGCTACTAAAGACGTCCAAAATATTCAACCTATTATTATGAAACTTAATAGTCTTATGGATGAAAGTAAAGATCTCGCCAAGTCTTTAAGTGACATGGAGCTTCCTGTTGATGATGTCGTTAATTCAATGAACGAAGTTGCATCGAATATCGATCAACTTCAACAACTTGAAGATAAGATTAAATCTGATATAAACAAGGAAAATGAATTAATTAATGCTAAAGAAAAATTGAATAATTCCTTCAAGAATATTATCGACAGAGCTAATGATGTTTTATCAAAAGATTCAAAACCTGAGGACCTTGATCCTATTCAAAAGGATATTTCTGAGCTTCAAAGTAAACTTGATATGGCCATTGATGACAGCGAAGTACCATTAAAAGTAATAGAACATTCTCCAGCATCTGATATTTGGGATCTCAAAGATAGACTAGATGAGGTAGCATTCGCCTTAGCAAATCAAAAAGAAGATGCTAAGAAGAAGTTAGAATTACAAAAAATAGCTTCCAACATTGGTGATAAGGTAAAGGAAATTGAAAACAAGATTAAAGATGCCGAAAGTGTTGAGTCTAACCCAACAAGTACAACCGATCAATTAAAGAATGCTTCAGATATCTTGAGAAATATTAAGACAGATCTTCTACCCAAATTAGATGAAGAATTTGTCAAGATTCCAACATCACCAGAAGTAGATAGGCTTCGTAATAAGACTCTTGAGGAACAAGCAAAACTCGTCGAAGATTTAAACAACGTTCAATCGGCTATTGATGAAAGAATCAATGCAATTGATGAATTAGAAGATCTTATTACTTCTACTGATATGAAACTAGATAGTATTAACAAGAAGCTTGATGAAACTCCAATCTACGACCTAGATAATATTTTGGCCATTGAATTTGAAGATATTCTACCACTCAATGCCATTACAGATGAAATAAACGATGCTGCTGATCGCGCTAACAAGAGAGATACACCAGATTTAGTCGATGTTTCTAATAAATTAATTAAAATATCAAATAAATTAGCAGATAAAAAGAAGGCCGCAAATGATGCCATAGAAGCCCAACGTAAAGCAGCTGAGGAACTAGCCGAAGCTGAACGTAAAGCAGCTGAAGAACTAGCTGAAGCAGAACGTAAAGCAGCTGAAGAACAACAACAAGCTCAAGAAGAAATTGAAAAACTCGTAGCTGCACCATTGAATGAAGTGAACATTTATCTCATTGAGGAACAATTGTCTAAACTCCCTGAATCATCTCCAGTTTATCAAGAAATGAAGGAGAAGGCTGATGGTGTTAAAGATAAGGTCGAAAAAGTTACAACCACAAAGAAAAATCTTGATAATGTTAATAATTTATTAAAACCAATTGTTAAATTTGTAAATGAGGATATTCCACTATCTGAGAGTGTAAAAGAAACTGAAGACAAATTGAATAAATTAAAGGAAGAAGTAAGACCAAAGATACTCGCTATTACATGGACTGGAATACCAGAAGTTGATGAAGATATCAAGAAGAAACAACAAGAACTGGATGACCTTATTAAATCACTTGAGGATAAACTTGGTGATGAAAAAGATAACTTAAAGAATCTCGAGTCTGCACTTACAGATATCAACGATCTTTCCAAGTTATCCGATGAAGCTAGTGTACCAGTTGATCATAAGAAGCCAAAAGAATCAATGAACTATCTTGCTGCACTACTCAGAAATCTTAAAGAAAAATTGGATTCTCTCAAGAATATACCAGTAAATAATCTTCCTGAAAATGAAAAGGAAAAGATTACTAAAGCTATCGAAAATGCAGAAAAAGATATTCATAAAATCAATAATGAAGTAGAGGATTTGAATAAACAACAAGAATTAACTGATTCTTTATTGAACAACAAGGCAAAATTATTGGATAAATCTCCACTACAATGTCTTGATGGAATTGAATTATTGAACAGATACAAAGATGCTCCACAACCATTTGAAATAGCTACTAAAGACGTCCAAAATATTCAACCTATTATTAAGAAACTTAATAGTCTTATGGATGAAAACAAAGATCTCGTCAAGTCTTTAAGTGACATGGAGCTTCCTGTTGACGATGTCGTTAATTCAATGAATGAAGTTGCATCGAATATCGATCAACTTCAACAACTTGAAGATAAGATTAAATCTGATATAAATAAGGAAAATGAATTAATTAATGCTAAAGAAAAATTGAATGATTCCATCAAGAATATTATCGACAGAGCCAATGATGTTTTATCAAAAGATTCGAAAACCTGAGGACCTTGATCCTATTCAAAAGGATATTTCTGAGCTTCAAAGTAAACTTGATATGGCCATTGATGACAGCGAAGTACCATTAACAGTAATAGAACATTCCCCAGCATCTGATATTTGGGATCTCAAAGACAGATTAGATGAAATTGCGTTCGCCTTAGCTGATCAAAAGGAAGAAGCTAAGAAAAAATTAGAATTACAAAAAATAGCTTCCAATATTGGTGATAAGGTTAAGGAAATTGAAAATAAGATTAAGGATGCCGAAAGTGTTGAGTCTAACCCAACAAGTACAACCGATCAATTAAAGAATGCTTCAGATATCTTGAGAAATATTAAGGCAGATCTTCTACCTAAATTAGATGAAGAATTTGTCAAGATTCCAACATCACCAGAAGTAGATAATCTTCGTAATAAGACCCTTGAGGAACAAGCAAAACTTGTTGAAGATTTAAACAACGTTCAATCGGCTATTGATGAAAGAATCAATGCAATTGACGAATTAGAAAATCTTATTACTTCTACTGATATGAAACTAGATAGTATTAACAAGAAGCTTGATGAAACTCCAATATACGACTTAGATAATATTTTGGCCATTGAATTTGAAGATATTCTACCACTCAATGCCATTACAGATGAAATAAACGATGCTGCTGATCGCGCTAACAAGAGAGATACACCAGATTTAGTCGATGTTTCTAATAAATTAATTAAAATATCAAATAAATTAGCAGATAAAAAGAAGGCCGCAAATGATGCCATAGAAGCCCAACGTAAAGCAGCTGAGGAACTAGCCGAAGCTGAACGTAAAGCAACTAAAGAACTAGCTGAAGCTGAACGTAAAGCAGCTGAAGAACTAGCTGAAGCTGAACGTAAGGCAACTGAAGAACAACAACAAGCTCAAGAAGAAATTGAAAAACTTGTTGCTGCACCATTGAATGAAGAAAACATTCATCTCATTGAGGAACAATTGTCTAAACTCCCTGAATCATCTCCAGTTTATCAAGAAATGAAGGAGAAAGTCAATAACGTTAAAGATAAGGTCGAAAAAGTTACAACCACAAAGAAAAAACTTGATAATGTTGATAATTTATTAAAACCACTTGTTGAATCTGTAAATGAGGATATACCACTATCTGAGAAGGTAAAAGAAACTGAAGACAAATTGAATAAATTAAAGGAAGAAGTAAGACCAAAGATACTCGCTATTACATGGACTGGAATACCAGAAGTTGATGAAGATATCAAGAAGAAACAACAAGAACTGGATGACCTTATTAAATCACTTGAGGATAAACTTGGTGATGAAAAAGATAACTTAAAGAATCTCGAGTCTGCACTTACAGATATCAACGATCTTTCCAAGTTATCCGATGAAGCTAGTGTACCAGTTGATCATAAGAAGCCAAAAGAATCAATGAACTATCTTGCTGCACTACTCAGAAATCTTAAAGAAAAATTGGATTCTCTCAAGAATATACCAGTAAATAACCTTCCTGAAAATGAAAAGGAAAAAAATTACTAAAGCTATTGAAAATGCAGAAAAAGATATTCATAAAATCAACAATGAAGTAGAGGATTTGAATAAACAACAAGAATTAACTGATTCTTTATTGAACAACAAGGCAAAATTATTGGATAAAACTCCACTACAATGTCTTGATGGAATTGAATTATTGAACAGATACAAAGATGCTCCACAACCATTTGAAATAGCTACTAAAGACGTCCAAAATATTCAACCTATTATTAAGAAACTTAATAGTCTTATGGATGAAAACAAAGATCTCGTCAAGTCTTTAAGTGACATGGAGCTTCCTGTTGACGATGTCGTTAATTCAATGAATGAAGTTGCATCGAATATCGATCAACTTCAACAACTTGAAGATAAGATTAAATCTGATATAAATAAGGAAAATGAATTAATTAATGCTAAAGAAAAATTGAATGATTCCATCAAGAATATTATCGACAGAGCTAATGATGTTTTATCAAAAGATTCGAAACCTGAGGACCTTGATCCTATTCAAAAGGATATTTCTGAGCTTCAAAGTAAACTTGATATGGCCATTGATGATAGTGAAGTACCATTAACAGTAATAGTACATTCTCCAGCATCTGATATTTGGGATCTCAAAGATAGACTAGATGAGATAGCATTCGCATTAGCAAATCAAAAAAGAGGATGCTAAGAAGAAGTTAGAATTACAAAAAGTAGCTTCCAACATTGGTGATAAGGTTAAGGAAATTGAAAATAAGATTAAGGATGCCGAAAGTGTTGAGTCTAACCCAACAAGTACAACCGATCAATTAAAGAATGCTTCAGATATCTTGAGAAATATTAAGGCAGATCTTCTACCTAAATTAGATGAAGAATTTGTCAAAATTCCAACATCACCAGAAGTAGATAATCTTCGTAATAAGACCCTTGAGGAACAAGCAAAACTTGTTGAAGATTTAAACAACGTTCAATCGGCTATTGATGAAAGAATCAATGCAATTGACGAATTAGAAAATCTTATTACTTCTACTGATATGAAACTAGATAGTATTAACAAGAAGCTTGATGAAACTCCAATCTACGACTTAGATAATATTTTGGCCATTGAATTTGAAGATATTCTACCACTTAATGTCATTACAGATGAAATAAACGATGCTGCTAATCGCGCTAACAAGAGGGATACACCAGATTTAGTCGATGTTTCTAATAAATTTAATGAAATATCAAACAAATTGGCTGATAAAAAGAAAGCCGCAAATGATGCCATAGAAGCCCAACGTAAAGCAGCTGAGGAATTAGCTGAAGCTGAGCGTAAAGCCGCTGAAGAACTAGCCGAAGCTGAACGTAAGGCAACTGAGGAACAACAAAAAGCTCAAGAAGAAATTGAAAAACTTGTAGCTGCACCATTGAATGAAGTGAACATTCATCTTATTAAGGAACAATTGTCTAAACTCCCTGAATCATCTCCAGTTTACCAAGAAATGAAGGAGAAGGCTGATGGTGTTAAAGATAAGGTCGAAAAAGTTACAACCACAAAGAAAAATCTTGATAATGTTGATAATTTATTAAAACCAATTGTTGAGTCTGTAAATGAGGATATTCCACTATCTGAGAAGGTAAAAGAAACTGAAGACAAATTGAATAAATTGAAGGAAGAAGTAAGACCAAAGATTCTCGCTATTACATGGACTGGAATACCAGAAGTTGATGAAGATATCAAGAAGAAACATCAAGAACTAGATGACCTTATTAAATCACTTGAAGATAAACTTGGTGATGAAAAAGATAAATTAAAGAATTTTGAATCTGCAATGTTTTGTATCGATGAGCTTTCCAAATTATCTGATGAAATTTGCGCTCCAGTTGATTTTACGAAACCCCAGATATCTATAAATCATCTTGATGGACTTCTTAATAGCCTAAAGTCATACTTAGATAAGCTAATGTCTCTTTCAAATGAAAATCTACCAAATAATATGAAAGATGATATTTATAGAGCTGTTAAAAACGCTGAGAATGATATTCAAAAAGCCAATGATTTAATTAATAATTTAAATGAAGAGCAAAACTTTAATGATTCTTTACTTGATTCAAAATGTAGGTTATTAGATAAGGTCCTTAAAAGATGTTACCGACGCAAAAGAATTTTTATCAAAGTACGCTAAAGGACTACAACCATTTGATGTTTGTTCTAACGACATTCGTAACATCAATGATATTATTGATAAATTAAATCAACATATAAAGGAAAATGAAAGAATGTCAAACTCACTCAAAGAAAAGATGCTCTCAGTTGATGATCTTAATAACTCTACTAATGAAATTATATTAATTAATGATGCTTTGAATCATCTTTTAGACAAAATTAAATCGGATATTATTAAAGAAAATGAATTAGTTAGCAAAAAATGTGACTTGAATGTCACTCTTAAGAATATTGTTAGTTTGGCAGGTGAAATGTCTTCTAAAAATTTAAAACCTGAAGATTTTGAATCAATTCAGCATGATATTTCTGAACTTCATAAGAAATTAGACGATTTGTCTGATAGCAGAGAAACACCGCTTGACACTGTCGAACATTCTCCAGCTTCCGATGTTAAGGATTTAAAGAAATTATTAAATGAAATTGATACTACACTTGATGCTCAAAAGGGTGAAGCACAAAAGAAGCTACTTTTGCTAAAGCTTACTTCAGATATACTGGATATTACTAAACAAATTGAAGAGGAATTTAAAGACGCTAAAAATGTACTTTTAGATCCAGATAGCTTTGTTAACCAATTAAGTGCTGCTTCTGATAACTTGAAAAATATTAGCTGGAATCTCTTGCCAAAATTGGACAATGAATATTTCAATATCCCTGAAACTGCTGAAACTGAAGAATTTAGAAATAAAGTTTATAAAGATAAAAACAATTTAAAAGATGAATTAAATAATATTGAAAATGATATTCAAGAAAGAATAGATAATATTGAAGAATTAAAAACACTTATTGATGATTATGATAAAACAGTAGATGATATTATAAACAAACTTTATCAGTTGCCAGCTACGGATCCTAAAACTTTTGACCTAATAGAAATGAATGAAGTTATTCCTTTAAGAGAAATGACTGAATATATTAATGATCTTGCCACTAGAGCAAACAAAGTAGAAACTTCTGACGTATATAACTATAACGAAAAAGTTAAAACTTTAGATAATATTTTGAGAGAGAAAAAGAAAACTGCAAAAGATGTTGTAGAGGAAACGGAAAAAGCAGAACGCGAACTTGCTAAACTTGTACTACTTGAAAGTGAAATAGAAAATAACATTAACACTCTACTTCTTAATCCATTGACTGACGAAAATGTTAAACTCCTTGAGGATGAATTTATGAGATTACCAGGGGAGTCAATAATTTTCCATGACCTTAAAAATAAGGTAGATGATTTCAAGAAAAAAGTTCAAAATGAGAAGAATGTTAAAGAACTTATAAATAAAATAAACGATGATATTAAGAACATTATTGATGAGCCGAAAGAAGAAATTCCATTGAAAGAAAAAGTAGCTTTTATTAAAGAAGTTTTGGATAAACTAAATAATCAAATCAAACCACAAATCGATGCCCTTGAATTTACAGGAATTCCACAAATAGACGAAAATATCAAAGAAAAAGATAAAGAGTTTGGAGAATTGATAAAGTCGTACGAAAGTACATTAGAAAACTACAAAATACCATTAGAAATAACTAATAAGGTTGAAGATTCCCTTTCTGATATTCCCTTGCTAAGTGAAATGGTTAATACTCCATTAAACAAGAGTAATATTGATGAATCCAGAGACAGACTTGTCAATCTTTATCAAAAATTACAAGAAAAATTAGATAATTTAACATATTTCCCAACTGATCAACTAGATAAAAATTTAATTGATGAATTGAACAATGGTATATCAGTTATTAAAAACAACATTAATGATGTTTTGAATTCGATGTCCGATTTGGATAATCATGAAATAGAAATGAAATTATTAAATGATCAAGCAGACAGCTTTATTAATGTCCTTACTGATAACATTGATAAAATTGAAAAAATATTAAAGAGATATAAGGAATCACCACAACCATATGATGTTGCGGTGGAAGATGTCTATAATATGAAACCAATATATGATGAGATATCTTCTGTAATCGAAAATAGTATGCCATTAATAAAACTTCTAAATGACAATGATGTTGCTATTGATGTAATTCAAAGTAAATCTGATAAACTCAAAGAAGCTCTTGGACAATTACAAAATTTAGAAAAAGATATTCACAATGATTTTGCTCGTGAAGAAGAATTAATAAGTAAAAAACAAGATTTGGAACCAAAAGTTGGTTTTATTGTCGGAGAAGCCAGAAAAATTATTTCCGAAAAACCAACACCAGAAAAAATAACATCTTTACAGCAAGATATATCTAAACTTCAAGATAATATTAATGCATCTATTGACGATTCCGAAATTCCACTTAAAGTTATCAACCATTCTCCTGATTCTGATATATGGTATCTTAAGGATTCTTTAGATAATGTGGCCTTGTTACTTTCTGAAGCTAAGAAATCTGCTTTAGATGAACAAAAATTAATGGATCTTTGTGACAAAATCTCTGAAATTACAAAGAAAGTTAAAGATAAAATTGATGAAGCTATAAAAATTGAAGCCGATCCAAAATCCTCAGTAACTAATTTAACTAAAGCAATTAACGATTTGGAAAATATTTCTATTGATTTATTGCCTAAATTGGATGAAGAACTTTCCAGACTTCCTAAAATCGATGAATTAAATGTTCTTCATAACAGAACTGTTGAAGAACAAGCAAAATTAAAGAATGACATGGGAGCTGTAGTATCTTCTATCAAAGATCGCATTAATGCTATTAATGATCTTTCTAAAAAAATGAACAATTCACATATTTATTTGGATAACTTAAATGAACAATTAAAGACATGGCCAATAAATAAATTTGATGAAATAACAAAAATGAAAGACAAAGAATTGTCCTGCCTTAATAATATGGCTGAAGATGTTATTTTATTATCTGATAATGCCAATAAACACAATGACCATGACAAAGTTAAATTACTGGAAGAACTTGATAAAACAGTAGAAAATATCCTTAAAAAATACAATGAAGCTAAAGATATTAAAGAGGAAAATGAAAAAATAATTAAGGAACCAATACACCATGACGCTATTACAAAAACGACAGTTAATGTTACACAAACACCAGAATATGAAAATGTCTCTGAAGAACTTTTAAGTGATTATGGTAAAAACGATGATGGTAGATCAACTGACTTAAACGTTACAGATATTGATATGAAACCAGCTGAAAAAGTTGGTGAAATTGATGTTGAAGTTTCGGGTATTTCTGTTGATGAACCATCAGAGTCCAAACCTGATCCTAAAATTATTCAAAAGACAGAACAAATAAAAACTGAACTTGAAAAAACTAGCGATATAATTTCATCACTCCTCAGTTACATGCCACATATTCATGAACAACCAAAGAAATCAAAGAAAAGTAAAAAAGGAGATGAAAAGGTTACACTTGATACATTGAATGATAAACGTAAATCACTATGGGATTATATTAATGAATTAAAAGAAAAATTAAGGCTTCTAAAGAGCCAAGTACAACCAACATTAAATAAGATGGCTAATGAAGATATAGAAGACCAAGAACTAGCAAGTGAAATTCAAAGTAATCTTAGTGATGTTAATAAGTTAATAAGATCAATAGAAGAAGAATTGTTAAGGAAAGAAAAAGAACAAGAAGATGTCGGCAAACTTATAAATATCACACCAGCTATTAATAATTTAACTGAAAATATTAGTCAAAATCTTATGAATAGTGATAAACCAAATTACATTCCATCTAAAGTTGAGGACCATAAAGACCTTCTAGATGATTTAGAAAGCAAAAAAGAGGAGCTTGAAAAATTAATTAAGGATATCCCAGATGATGTTGAAGAGTCAGAAAATATAAGAGAAAGAAGTATTTGGGATCTTAGTAAATTAATTGAACTTATTGAAAAACTAAAGAAGGCTCTTAACTTAAAAATATTGGCTTTATCACTATTTAATAAAGCTAACACAAGTTACAAAAATAAGATTGACAATATCAATAAAAATATTAACAAATTGAGGAAAGCAGCTGATTCCAATGATCTCCTAGTAATACGCGAAGTTTTGGATTCTTCACAAAATGAATATATGAAACTTAAAAATCTTATGGAAGAAATGAATAATATTGATAGAACAACATTACCTGACGATAAGATAGAAGAATTCAATGAGTTACTTCTTAACATTGAGTTGTTGATGGAAGAAATCAATTTAGATAGATCCAAATTACTTACAAAGTTACGCGAACTAGAAAGTGCCGAGAAATTAAAAGAGGAACTACGAGAATTAGATAATGACTTAAAAGAATTAATTGAAAAATCACAAATAACATTAATTGATGCTGCTGTATCACCTTCACAATATAAAGCACTCCCAGAAAGAATTGATGTTACTATTCATAAGATTCGCGATCTTATTCAAACACTTCCAAGAGACAAACTTGTAAAAGAAGTTGAGAAAGATATTTTGGAAGCAAATAGACTTGTAAGTAAGTTAATGGATAAATGGAAACTTTGGTTATTATATGTTGAACAAAAAGATATTATCACTGATACAATTGATGAATTAAGATTTGACTTTGATAATATTAACAGACAAAAGGATGTTTCTTATGATGATGCAGTAAAGAATTATGAGACATGTAAAAATATAGTATTTAAATTAGGACCATTGAAGGAAAATCTTGTAAAGGCAATTGATTTGTCTGTTGATCTTCAACCACTTGATTTACCTTCATCTGAATCAAATTATTTACAAGTTGATTTGGACTCATTAGAAACCAACTGCATTAATTATATAACAGAATTGGAAGAAGAAATCACTGATGAATCAGATATTTCTAAAATACTTGATCAATTATTGAAAGAACTTTCACAAGTTGATACCAATATTGAAGATGCAGTTAACGGAAAACAGATTTATGAATTAAAGGTAAATTTTTTATAATTATTAATTAAAATTAACATTATTCTTTAGCGTATGAATAATCAGGTTGATGATATCAAGCCTCAATTAGACGAAATAAAATACAATATAAACGATAGAGCTAATATTAAAAAACACATAGCATCAGGAAACCCAGAAAAATTCAATCATTTACTAAAAGAATTTAAAAAAATAAATGAAAGATTGAAAACATTACTATCAATAGAAGAGGATGCCTTAAGTGGTGCTGAAAATGCTATAGATATAGATGCTGCAGCAAATGTATTAGCAACAATATATGCTGATAGGCATCCACGTGATGTTTTACTTGAATATGAAATTGATGCACCTGATTTTGATACAGATTCACAAAGCGATGCTAGTGGATACGATGACTCTAGAAGCGGACGACATGATGAAAGTTTAGAGGATGCTGTTGACGCATTATCTTATGATTTTGATACACAAATTTTACCACCATCTTCTAGTGGAGAGAGTGCTGATGCCGCCCAACAACAAGCATTACATGCATTAAGATTAGCTAGACAACGAAGAAGATGGCAACGTGTGCTTAGAGCAGCCTTACCATTACAAGTAAGTTATTTTATCACCAAATTATTACTTATTAATTTATTTTTTTAGGCAATGCTTGTATTATTATTAGGTGCAGCGTGCTTAGTACCACATTGTGATGATGAATATTGCTGTCAATTACTAAACAATTTCATCAACAGTTTTGACCTTGCCCTTGATAATGTAAATGGACCTCCACCATTTTAAAGATGATTATTATTGATAACTTTTTGATGTAATGATCAAAATTTGTTGACGAAGAAATTCTATATTTGCACTTAATAATTACTTAACAATATTATTTACTACGACTATTCTTTTCATTAATTTTGAAAAAAATTGATCACTACTCTACAATAAATGTGATTAAGCCTTATGGCATTTTAATGATTATCCAATAAATAATCATACTCTTATGTTGTTAAAATTTAAAAATATATTTTAAGAAATAAAATAAATCAAAATAATAACTGTGTTATTTGTTTATATTGTTAAATAATTTCTGTACTTTATGAAGCGAATGAAAAAGTCACAATTAATGACGATAAAATTAAATTTTTTTTCGGTAGGAATTTAAAAATATTGCTAAATATTTCTTATTTAATAATTAAATTAATCAATCTATTATTTATTCAACATATAATTATAATTTGACTTGTCAATGATAATTACGTTATCAAATTAATTTTTATATATATGAAGACTATAAAAAAATATTTTCTTTTTTTTAATCCTATTTTTGTAATAATTGTTTACTATTTATTAAAAGCAACTCTGATCTTTTATTCTCCAATCTTATACACGTCAAATTTATTATCTAAAGACATTGTAAAAATGATATTTTTAAACAATGATCAAGGATCATTATTGGGTGTATAACTAAGAGATTTTTTGAGTGCTCAATCAACTCTTAGTATATATTTTCAATATTTTTAGTTTATTTTCATTGTCATTAAATGCAGTAATTATATTTTGAAATAAATCACTAACTTTTTTAACCTACTTTATTGATAAAATAATTCTAAAAGAAATTAATTCAAATACGGTAAAGGTTTATTGAAAAAATTAAACTGCTAGCTTCATCTACTTTATTCAATATACTACATTACTTTTAAAGTATAATTATATTTTTCAATTTCCTCTTAAATATAGTTTTAATAAAGAAAAAATGTTAATGAAATATAATATTTTCGTAGGCGCATATTACGAGTGACACAATTAAAACACAAATATTATGCACTGACCGCGACTTTTTTTATCAATTTAATCAGAAATTTAGTAGAATAGTGCAACTTTTTCTCTTTATATATTCTATTCTTTATTATCACACTACACGTGATTTTTTACATTTTTGTCCTTTCAGTCTTGAAATTTTAATAATACACATAATTTTTGTTTTTAAAGAAATCGTTCTTTAATTTCTTTAAAATTCATATAATTTATTAAAGATATCTCTTTCTCTGATATCTTATTAACACTTATCGACATAATTTGTAATTTTATTAAGAAAGAAATTTCTATTTAATATGAAATTTTTCCATAATAATTTTTCCGTTATAGAGTTGATAAAGATCAATCCTTGTGACATAAAATGGCGCTTTCAACAAAAACGAATCTTGTAAGTATTCTTTTATATACAAATTTCTATACAAAAAACATCTACAAATCTTAAGATTTCTTTTATTATATTTATAATAAATTATTATCATTTCAGGTTTGTAAAAATATTCGCCAGTGTACAAATAAAGCCTTCTCTACTGCAACAAATATATCAGGAAATGTAACATTCTTCTTTGAAAAACCACTTGATAGTAAGTTTATTTGTTAATCTTATCTTTTAATAGATATGATATAATTTTGATAATAAATTATTTTTTTGTAGAAAAGAAGAATGCATTACTTGGACCTGAATATGAGTATCCTTTCCCTGGTGACGTTAAAACAACTCTTTTAAACATGCATCCAGAGGAACCACAACCAAAAACAATTATTTTTTCTAAATTATCTGAACAAGGTGACCTTCAAACAATTCTTGAAAATTATTCTATTCAAGCCAAAAGAGATGTTTCTAACAATGGTCCAGCATTCTATGAAACACATAAATACGACAAAAGAGAAGTTGATTTAACATTTACAGAGTGTCCAAAATTGTTGAAGAAAGATTTACATAAAATATTTGTTGACAAACATTTTACAGGAGTTGATGTTAATGTTATTAATATTTCACAAAAAACAGATAATGATATGACTGCTTGGAATCCTAGTATGGAAAAGGAACGTGATGTCCTTTGTGAAAGTTTCATAAGTAGCGCAAAGGATATTTGTTCAGTTTTTCATAAAGCAGGTTATTGGGCTGATTTCATTGAACCAAGTTCAGGTAGACCATATTTTGGATCTTTTACAAATACCTGTTTCTTTGAGACTGATGAAAGATATCGTGATATGGGATTTAAAATTGAAGATTTAGGTTGCTGCCTTGTTATAAGTCACATGAAATGGGGAACTCATGTTTTTGTAGGAAGTATTTTTACTGATGCTCCAAGTGATTGTTTAGCTATGGATGAAATTAAGAAAGCTATTCAAGATATCTAAAAATTTTTAATTACACACCTTAATGATTTAAAATAGATCAATAAAAATAATTTTTTCATATTTTACCCCCATTGAAACTATTGAATTTTTTGCTATTGATAATAAAATTGTTATAAAATCATTTTACATTTGCTTTTGTTTGTAAAAATTATCAATGAAACACGCTTTGAAAATTGTACTTAAAATTGTTACATATCCTTTAAATAGATTACTGATTTTTACTATGAAGTGACGATTAACACCTCGTATCATTTTTCTTAATTTAAGATAAAATACATGTTTATTTAACGGTTTGATTTAAAGTATTTTTCCATTAGTAATAAGATTCATTAGGTTTTTTTATACCTGTTTTATGATATATCTTTTATTTAAAATCTTTTTTTAGAAAATACTATTTTTAAATAAATTGCTTCTATTTTGTTGAAATTTCATTGTCAGTTACATATCGTGATAAATAAAGAAACATAATGTGCTTTTTGTAAACATTATAAAAATGATTCATAGATAAGTAATGTCAATATATATGTGATGTAAAAAGATAATACTACATTTTTTACTAGTTTTCTGACCATTATTCATTAATATTCATAAATATTTAAAAAGTAATCTTTTTATCTTTATA
The DNA here is from genome assembly GCA_963280985.1 of Strongyloides venezuelensis. Classification (NCBI taxonomy): domain Eukaryota; kingdom Metazoa; phylum Nematoda; class Chromadorea; order Rhabditida; family Strongyloididae; genus Strongyloides; species Strongyloides venezuelensis. The sequence continues at coordinate 13,066,773 of CAUJLX010000001.1, forward strand.
TTGAGGGATAAAATTATAAATTTCCTCAATATTATATATTCAAATTTTAATGGTATTTAAATACCCCATTATAAAACTTTTTATATGGAAATTATGAAGGACTTTACATTATTTTATTAACATCATTTTTTGATATTTAAAAAAATAAGAGAAGATTTTAAAATGTTCGGTTCCGCTTTGATAGGCCTAAATAAATACTAATCAAAAGAAATAAAATTTTTGTTTCACTTCACAATTATTGAAGCTTTTATCTTTGTGTAAACAAGTTTTGAACAAAACTTTTATATTAAGTTTATTGTATAATGCATGTATCAAGATAATATTACTATTTTTTATTTGATACTACCAAATGATACCTAAATTATCGAATAACATTTTTTCTGTAGCTTGCAAAAATATCATCCTCATGTTTTAAATATTGTAGAAGTATTAAGCTCACAGTTAACAAAGTCAATCATCAAGGTCAAAATTATATTTGTCAAAAATGCATACTTAACTATCATTTCTTATTGAATCTAAATAATTCATCTAAAAAATTTTTTTTGAAGCTAATAAAACGCTATAATAGGAGTTATTAATGAAACTACAAAATTTAACATTTAAATTCCTTGTCTCCTTTCAAATATGCTATCTAAAAATGACCTTGTTCTTCATATAACTGGTACCATAAAATGCCTCTATTGGGGAAATCATATGCTACTTATGTAATCATCTTTAAAATTTCAACTTTTTTATATACCATTATTTTAATTTTTCTTTTAAGTGTAATACTTACTATTCGCCTCATTTTTTAAAATTTCGTTACTCAAATATTAATAATTCTCTTTTAATGATTGATAGTTTAAAATACTTTTTATAGAATTATCACTAAATACGTTTATTCATCTCAAATCTTGCCTAAAGCTACAAATTAAGTTTTCCGATAGATAAAAGAAAGAGGGGTAAAATTTTTTATTCTAAGTTGTCATCTGTCCAGTTAACTATATTAAGTAGATAATTCATTTAGTGCTTACTTAAAAACATTTCCATGAGTGGCGTCATTAGTGCCATTCCAAAAAAAGCGTTTTTAGAGTATTGGTTAGATATATCTATTGATTTTCCCTTCAGTTAAAGTTAAACGACAAAGTTTAGTATCTTTTTGTCCTTTATTCATCATCAAATCTTTTTAATGTACAATATACCAATCTTAAGAAAATGATTCATATATATTTTTAAGTTCTATTATTAATATTTTTATATAAATTCTTTAGACTAATTGAATATATTTTTTAATGATATTACAAGAAAATAAGTGTTTACTCTTTTTAAATTTGTATTTTATAATTAAACATTATAAAATGAAATAATGTGAAAATAAAATATATATGTCATTGAAAAAAGTATTTATATTATTCTATCATTAATCCACCATATATCTTACCTTTCTCTTTGATTATATTTAACTTTCTCACTACCTACCATTAATTCTTTATCAGTTTCCCACTTTTATGAAGAGATGTACACAATGTATATAACTTCCTAAATGACCATTTTATTAATGTTGGTCAATATATAACCAATGAAGCTGTAGATAATTGTCTTCTTCAAAATATTTAACAAACATTTTCTTACAATCTACCGTTAAAAATCACATTTAAAATATATAAGTATTAAAATTGTTATAACATATTTTATCATAATATAAATGACAATGTTCTTAACCTTCATCCTACTAATGCATATATAAACCTCAATTGTATTTAAAATTAAATCCATCACAAAATCTGATTTATACTATCAATGATACACTCGTTTTATTATTTTTATTTCAAAATCTACTTAAAGTTCTTTTTTTAATATGTACTTACAATATCTCTTTCAACACTAACCATTTTAAAAACGTTTTATAATTATTTCATTAGAATTTTATATTATTAGATATACCGCAATTATTTTGAACTATCATTATCTTGAATAGTACTTCCTCTATATTTATTTTCCATTTAACATGAGGTGGACATTTGAGGTCACTCTAAATCACAATACAATTATATATATTCCACTACTAAGACACATACATATAGTATTATAAAAAACGAAATTTCACAATTAACATTATGATAAATATATCAATTTCTTCATTTCTTAAGTAATTCTTTTGATAAATAAATAAATAAATATTAGATTTATTTAAAAAAATAATTGTTTAATTAACTATTTTTCACTTTTAATTCCATAAACAAATAAATAAGGTACATAAAACTACAACCTTTGTTATCCATTATTTTCCATTTTTTCCTATATATCTCCTTTACCACACATCTTCTTTTGTTGTCCTTCAATAGTATTAATATTATAAATATATATATTAAAACTTAACACCAAACACAACCGATCCCCAATTGAAGATGAGATGATGGAGAATAGATTGACTTTTATTTGGAATATATACATTTATTAACATATAAAGAATAGTGTAGATTTATTTTATTTTTATTATATGCCTAGCAATTTATTTGTAATTATGGTCTTCAAAAAAATTTTTTTTTCTCCTATTTACTATGATTTTTATACACATAATTAACTGTAGTTGCCTTGTAACACTTAAATTAAATTTTCTACATCCCATTTATATACTACTGTTATATATATTATTTTTATATAAAAACATATTTACCTTCCATTGATTTCAATGATTATTATTTATGTATATTTTTTTCTATATAATAAATGAATAAGGTAACTTTATTTTTTATATTAATTTTTTAGTCATCATCATATAATCACAAATAAGCAGCTTCACTCACAACTTTTTAAAAAAGTCTTTCTTTTCCAGTGTGTATTTACCATAAAGATAAATGACAATATATTTAAAAAACATTTTTAAATATTTTGAAGAGTGAGAGATATGAATATTTCCCAATCTTCATTTTCCTTATCATCATTTGTTCGTAATATTAGGAATACCAAACACAAATATATTCTTCTATTTTTATTTATATTAAATATTTTATCTACCCTAAATGGATTAAATAAATTTCTTGATTACTATGAAACCTTGAATTATAAGCCTATAAATCATAGATGGGAAGACAAAAGAAATGGGAAAGAATTTAATAATGGTAACGGGTTTGTTGAATTAAAGTTTACAGCATTCAAAAGGTAACATAAAATATAATTAAAAAATATAATATTACTATTTTTCTAAGGCGGTTTCACTTATTATTAAATCCTATCAATGAAGAAACAGGAGTCTTTGCTCAAGACCATATCACTGATATTAATGGAAATTTGGATTTTGAAATTAGGGAACCTAAGAGTTTCCTATATGAAGGATATTTAAAAGATGATCCACATTCTCATGTATATGGATCAATTTTTGATGGTATATTTAATGGACAAATTCATACAACCGATGGAAATACATATACAATTGAAACAGTTAATAAATATTTTGATAAAAATAATTTACCAAAGACATATCATTCTATTATTTATCATGACGAAAACATAAATCATCATAATAAAAGATCAAGGATGACAAGAGATACCACCTCTAGTAATTATAATACTATTTACTCTCATACATGTGGTATTGACGATGAAATATCAAAAGAAATGAAAAGGATTCAGGAAAGTGTTGTTCTTGAGGATATCCCATTAGATTATGAAAGAAATATCATTGAGGATGATGATGATGAGATGCCTTACTCAATTTCAATACCTTCACGTGATACATTTTCATATTTTGTGATGAATAACAAAACAAAACATCGTTTAAGGAGACCTAAACGAAATTTACATTTCATTGAACAAGATGATATCAACAATGAAAAGTTATATAGAGTAAGAACATGTAATATTTATCTTCAAGCTGATCATAAATTATATGAACATTTTTACTATAAAGAAGGAAACAGAGATCCAATTAGAACACGTGAAATAATTATAGATTTATTTTATAATCATATTAAAGCCGTTAATCAAATTTATGAAAGAACAAATTTTAATGGTGTTAAAGGATTAAATTTTGTCATTCAACGGACATCTATCTACTCACCTGATACCTGTGAAAATGGACAACCAGTTAAAGGATCAGATAATCCATTTTGTGAAGAGAATGTTGATGTATCAAATTTTTTAAATTTAAATTCTAAAAAAAACCATTCTGCTTTTTGTTTAGCATATGCATTAACATATAGAGATTTCATTGGTGGAACTCTTGGACTTGCATGGGTTGCTTCCCCCAGTGCTATAACTGCTGGTGGTATATGTCAAACATACCAAAGATACAACGAAGGATCTAGAGGCTGGGTATATAGAAGTTTAAATACTGGTATTGTAACACTTGTTAATTATGGTAATAGAGTTCCTGAAAGAGTTTCACAATTAACATTGGCTCATGAAATAGGTCATAATTTTGGTTCACCACATGATTTTCCTATTGAATGTCAACCTGGTTTACCTGATGGTAATTTTCTAATGTTTGCTTCTGCAACATCTGGTGATAAAAAAAACAATGATCGTTTTTCCAAGTGTTCTATACAAAATATTTCAAATGTTCTATTTGAAGTTCTAAGACAACCACCAAATGCATATTCTCATCATCCATCATATACTATAAATGGCAAAAGAAATTGTTTCCAGGAACGTACATCAGCATTCTGTGGCAATCAAATAAAAGAACCTGGTGAAGAATGTGATTGTGGATTCTCTGATACAGAATGTCTTATGATGGCAGATAAATGTTGTACACCACATGAAATCAATGGTGTTATTCAGGGTATAGGTGCATGTAAAAGAAAATTGGGTGTTAGGTGTTCACCATCAGAAGGACAATGCTGTGAAGCAAAAAATTGCGATTTTGTTCCAAGTTTTGAGAAACGAGTTTGTAGAGAAGAGAACGATTGTCAATACAAACAATTTTGTGATGGTTTTTCACCTTCATGTCCTGATAGTCTCAATAAACCAAATGGTTCACCATGTCAAGATTCAACTAAAGTATGCCAAAATGGTAATTGTAATGGAAGTATTTGTTCTTATGTTGGTTTGAAAGATTGTTTTTTAACAGAGGGACCACCAGATATTTTATGTCATTTAGCATGTGAAAAAAATGGAAAATGTATGAGTACAATGGATCTTGAAGAATTTAGTAATGGAAAATTTGAACAGAAAGGTAGAGAAGGACTAAATGGTCTTTTTTTACATCCAGGTTCTCCATGTAATAATTACAGAGGATATTGTGATATATTTAGAAAATGTCGTTCCGTTGATTCTAATGGACCATTGGCAAGATTAAGGAATCTTGTATTTAATAAACAAACAATTAAAACTATAAGAGAATGGATAACTGAACACTGGTATTTTTGTATAGGGTCTTGTTTTGTTTTATTGATATTTATGGCACTATTTGTTAAATGTTGTGCCGTCCATACACCTTCTACTAATCCCAATAAATTACCTGCTCAGTCTTTCTATGATACACTTAGGCATCCAGGAACTCTTGTTAGAAGAAGACGTGGTCCTACTAATGGAGCTTACTCAGTACAACCATCTTCATCTAGTAATCAGCAACGCAGTGCTAATCAAAATCAAAGAACTGTTGTAGCACCAGCAAATAGGCAGAAACGTCAAAAAAGGCAAAGAACAGGTGGACCTTCCGTTGAAACAGCAGTTGGTAATTCAAGAGGAATTTCGTCATCTAGGAATCCACCAAATCCATCGGCACCACCTTTAATTTCACCGCCGCAACCACCTACTAATCCAAATGTGTCTTCAAACAGGGAACGTATCACCAATTCGGGAGCTCAAAATCCTCCTAAACCACCATCAGTTGCATCAATACCTTCATCAGGATTACAAATTATTCAACCACAACCTAGTGTTATAGTTGTTGAGCCACCACCACCTTATACAGCGACAGCTGAACAGTCATTGCCTCTATTTCAAGCACCAAAAAATGGCCCACCAATGGGAAGGAGGAAAAATAAAAAATCAACTGGAGATAGTAAATAGTTTTAAAATATTTATATGGGAAAAAGAATTAATTTAATTTGCTTATTTTGTATTGCCAATTTTTACCGGGTTATTTCAAACTTACACTAATAAAATGTTTTTTTTACAAGTTATTTTTTTCCTTCTACTCATTTACTTTTATGTAATTTTTTTCGATTGAGATATTATTACTCATATACAGGAAATCTAATGTTTCTAAAGTATGAAATATTTCATTAACTAAGTACTAAAATATTTAATTGAAATTAATAACTAAGAAACAGTAAACATGAGTATTGTACTATTTTCCTCCGCGGAATTTGCTTCGATAATGTAGCAGTCTATGAGTTAAATTTAAATATAATATGCATGTTCGAACTCCAGGTAGCGCGAATGTTTTTATGCATTTTTGACAATTCTACATATAGAAATTTTTAAAATAAATTAACAAAAGTGCATAAGGACATTCGCGCTAGCAAGGGTTCGAACACTTTATTTTAAATCTATAAATCATGTCATAGACCATTACACTACCGAAGCAAGTTTCGCGGTAAAAATGAAGTTATATTTATATTATTTAAATATGTTAGATTTTAATAAAAATATTATTATAAATATTAATATATTTAGTTATTAATGTAATGCAAATATTAAAAGAGATAAATATATTTAATTTAATTAAACCACAGATAACTTTAATCGATCGTATAGTATTTTTCTTTTTATTTATGAAATACTTAGATATTTTGTAATAACTGACAAACTTTATACTTAAAATATACATTTATTTGACTTTTCAAAATAACAAGAATAAAATAAATTTTATTTAAAGATGAAATCTTTTATCGACAAACAAAAAAACATTATCAAAAGATTATTTTTCCAAAATTAAAAATTATTCTTATTATTTATTACTGATAAAATGGAAACTTCCAACCATTATTATAAATATATTAACACAATCATTAAAATAATAATTATGAATCACTGATTTCTTTTGTATTCGAAGAATGTTTTGCAATATTCATATTATTTTTCAGTAATAGAATAAGTTATTTATTATTATTCACAATTTTCGTTTACAAAATTAAATTTTAGATGATAAACACATGAATTTGATCGAAAATTACCTCAGGATCGTAAAGTAAATTGTTTTCCACATCTGTGTATATTATTTTTATGTTACTTGAAGAAATTTATGCATTATTTAAAAAGTTTTTTCGAGATTTTCATTATTTTAAAATGTTAAATATTAGAATTATGTTATGGTAGATGAAGTTATTGCTAAATATGATAATGAAATGCACAGATAGTCTAAAAATTTCGATTTAACCAACCATTCTTAAAATATTATCACTTGCAGGTGATGTTAAAATAACCGATCATGATAAATGGGTAAAACCTTGGGCTGGAAAGTGCTATTAAATGTACCTTTTTTTTACATGAAATGTATGAGCCAAATCGACATCTTAGGTTTTCTTTGCAGTTTAGATATATTTAAATTTAAGAAACAAGTTAATGGATATATTCTTCATTTTATTGCATCCAAAGATTGCTATTAATATTTATAGAAATCATAAAAATATCATGACATTTCATGGAAAAAGCGCTTCTTTTTGATGGTTTAGAATATTTAATGATTATACTTACATATTTTATAAATCACTATAAAAGAGATATATTTTATATTAAGAATTATTTATTGAGTTATAAAAATATGAGTCATTATTTAAAAATTTTAAGATAATATTGTATTTCAGTGTTGTTAAAAAAAAGTTCATTATGTCAATTACTTTTAAAGGTGTATAGAAAAATTATTGCTTTATTAATAATAATAGACATATATTGTAAGCGAGTTAACATAATATTTTATTTTAAAACAATTTAGTCATGTTATTGAAGAATAAATCTATTATTTCATTGGAAATGATATTGATAAATTATCACGCAATTTCTGTCACATAGTCTGCTAACTATAAAAATTTTTTAAATACAATTTCAAAAGTAAATTAATACTCTTTCAGATCTATTTTGTTTTAAAAACTTTGGAATATAAATTTTAAATTCGTTAATAAAAAAACGAAAATAGACAAATTTTTATTAAAATTGCTTTTCCATCTCAATTTTCAAGAAGGTATATATTGAATTTTAAATGTAAATAAAAATTAAAAGTATCTATATACGTATATTGATATCTTTTTAAAGTACTGTGGAGTAAGATACATATAATTTCCACCCCTATCCCGCCCCTTCATTATGATTAGATGAAGATAGAAAAAATTAAAGAAGATGTATAGAGAAAAGTTAAGAATATTACTTGAAGTAAAAACAGAAAAGGATTTAACGTTATATTTCTTTATAAAAATATAAAGATATACTTATTTATTTATAGTGTATATCTAAGTTATACAGTTAGATTAGAAATATATTGTATCAAAACAAAACTTATTTTTGACTTAATTTATAACCTATATACTATAACGAAATAATTTCAATCTACTTTACTTTCAATATAATATCATTATTTTTTTCTAACAAATAATAATACATTTGTTAATTATTATATAAAATCAAAAATCACTTATTGTAAAGAATAATAAAAAAAAAAGAAATTTTAAGATGTATGCCAATAAGCGACGCCAAAGAAATTTCAAAAGGTAAGTTTTTAAAAAAAATAAAATTTTATAAAATACAATAAAGAAAAAAGATGTATAAATTGTAGGTACATGATGATGATTGTACCATCATCTTTAAAAACCATCTTCATTCTACAACATAATCATCCCCTTCAGCTTCTCTCTCCTTATATATCCTTCAGTTACACGCAACATATCGTGGGACATGACTTTTATTATTATCACCAAAACCTTTTTTCTGAAGTCTTTAACACATAGATTGTACATGTATTTGTAAAATTATATATTATTTTGTAATCATTCTACTACATTAATTTTTTGTCTTTTCATAAAATGAAATATAATAAATGAATAACATGAAGATGATTGTGTGATAATGTAGCATGATTTTTGCATAATTCTTTTTTTTGATTATCACAAATTTTGGTATTATTAAACACGAAAACTCCCAAACACGATATTTTAAAGGAGGGTGTCTTATTTTAACTTTTTTAAATTTTCTTTTTATTCAGTAATTTCATTTCACTTTTTCCCACTTCTTCTATGATAATTAATTATATATTTTGTCCATATTTTTTATATTATTATATTTATATCAAAAATCTGTTTTACGTTGTTATTTTAACTAATTATAATTAAAAGAAATTTACCGACATCATATTACATCCCATCTTTGTATGTCGTTGGGTAAACTCTCAAGAAAAAAATCTAGTAAAAATTCCTGTCAACAGATGTCTTATTTTATTATTAAACAAACTACTTTTTTATATTTTTCATTAACAATAGTTAGTATATCATCTTAATTACCATTTCATCATATTTGAATTAATATTTAGATAGATGCCCTTGTAAGAAGGAGATTAACATTACTTCTTCCTTCAACATTATGTTGTTACAAATATACCATAAAATGTGTTAATGAAATTATGACATGTGCCATTTTAGAAAAAATTATTTTAACCGAAATTTTGTTTTAAATTAAAGGGTAGTAAATTCATTCTTTTTAGTGCCATATTTAATTTTAAATAGATAAATAATGAGATTTTTTAATTGCTATTCAGGTGTAATAAAGAGTAAATTCAAATACTCCCATAAAATTAAACCAAAATGTTTATTTTTTTAAAACTCTTATAAATAGAAAAAAACTTAATTTTATGATTACTAAAAATTTTTATTTCAATAGATTCTACTTGATGATTTTAATTTATCCTCTTAATATAAACACAAACTCTACAACTTTTCTCCATATATCTCTTACTATCATCAAGTAGAAAATGTGTATAAAATTGCATGCTTAAGTTGATGCTTGTTTCTCCTTCTTTAAAATCATTATTAACAACTTTATAATAGTGAAAGTAATTAAGGAAAACAATTAAAAATTTATAGGAATATAATATTTTTTGATTCTCTTCCAAATCATCATCATTGTTAAGTGTGATAATTATTAATCTTAAGAGATATATCTATCATAATAATTGTCACCTCTTAAAAAAGATACTTTATATCACATAATATTCACCTGTCAATAAAGGTTATATTTAACTAAGTATACAAAATTTGATAAGGAATAAGTAATTAAACTTATATATAATAATTATTGTTGTTCAATGAAATATTTTTGTAGTTACTATAAATTGAAAACTTTTAATCAAATACCACATAAATAGGGATAAATATATTAGATAATACCTTAATCATTGTTCTTTCTTTCTTTTACTTGTGTTGAAAAAGTATTTATTATAATTAATATTTTATACCTTATTAAAATGGTAATACAAAAAATCTTTCTAAAATCTTTTAAAATATTAACTTCTACATGTATTTATCATGAAAGAAAACTTAAATAATATTATTAAAAAATATTTTCCACGTTCAACTTCAAGAAACTATCATCATCACAATGATAATTCACAATCTTCTTTCAGAATACGTGAAAATGTTAAGCCCAATACTACTTCAAATCCAAGTAAAAGACATCGTGAAAGATTAAATGGAGAGTTGGAGACGATAGCAAATTTACTACCATATGAACAAGGGATTATTACAAGATTGGATAAGTTATCTGTTCTTCGATTAGCTGTCAGTTACCTACAAATAAAAGCACATTTTCAAGGTAAATTTTATTTCATTTACTTAATATAATATTTACCCAGTTATTATGTTTTTTTAATTTTATTTTTTTTGTAATTTCTAACAATAAGGTGCCAGTGATAGTGTGACGTAACAAAGGTAATATACCGTGTCCTTATAAAGAATACCGTTAAGTTATGTAACCATGTTAAATATTTATCTTTCTCTTGAACTTTTGATATCTATCATGATGAGTTAATTAAATGTCATTGTAAGAGGTTACTACAACTAGAACATTCTTATTTATCATGTCAAGGGGGTTAATATAACGTAAAATTATTATATTTCTCACATTGAAGTATTTAATTATTATTATTATAACATCAAATTTTTCCATCTTCATATTTACTTATTGTTTACCAATAAGACACAATTATGTGATATCTAAATTTAAATAATATAAAAACTACCGTATCACTCTTTTTATTCATGCATTAAAAATTATATACATCAATATACAAAGAATAAATAATGATATAAAATAGTAAAGTTAAAAAAAACAAAATTTTCAAGACATTTTCTCTTTAAATAGTTAACTATCATATTATGTACATAACAAATAATACATAAGTATATAGAAAATAATTAATGAGAACTAAAATCTTATATTTAAACTTTCTTCTTTTAACAACAACTAAAACAAAGTATATATTCTTAATTATTCTTATAAAATATAGATGTTAAAATAAATATCATTTCAACATGAATCATTAATCATCCCATCACAATTAATAATAAATTATTTCTTGACATATTTTTCTTAATTTGTTTTTACTTTCCAGCATCTTTCTTACATCCTACCATAACTGGTAGTCAATGGTTACGGTATATTAACTTATGGAATCCGCGACAACCAATTGGTCCAATACCAACATTAACAGAACCAAATACTTTTACACCTTTATATGATCCAAAAGAAAGTTCATTTGAGACATTAGCTGCAAAAGGACTAGGTGGTTTCATAGTAATATTAAATGATAAAGGAGAAATTAATTATGCAAGTGAAAATATTGATCAGTTCTTAGGTTTCCATCAAAGTGATATTCTTCATCAACCAATTTTTGATATGATTCATTCCGAAGATAGAGATGATATTAAAGCACAATTAAATGTCTTTCTTAAATATACAGGAAGCTTATCTTCACCCTTTGATTTGCTACACCTTGAGAACGGAAAACATTTAGAAAGAAATGTTTCAGCACGTTTTCGATGTCTATTAGACAATACTTGTGGTTTTGTTCGTGTTGATATTAAGGGTAAACTTATACCTATATTTGGACCACATATGCAAATCTTAAATAGTCATATTACTCCAGAAATGTTGTCACAAAATAAATTTGGTCTTGCTGCTATATGTTGCCCTTTTGTGCCACCACTTCATATTGATGAACATCTTGAAGATCCTATTTTAAAAACTAAACATGGGTTAGATTTTAACATCATTTCAATGGATACAAGAATGAAAATTATTCTTGAGTTGGATGATCATTTTACATCACCAAAATCATTTTATTCTTTCTGCCATCCAGATGATGCTAAATGTCTTGCTGAGGCACATAAAGAAGTCATTAAGTCATCAGCAGCAGGTTTATTAATATATAGATTAATAAGTCAAAAAACGGGTTCAACATATTGGTTTCAATCAAGTTGTAGAATTTTTTATAAGAATGGTAAACCTGAAACAATTGGTTTAACACATAGAATGTTAACGGAAGTTGAAGGTGTTAATTTACTTGATAAAAAGATTAATTTAAAAACAAAACTTTTAAGTTTTGATGAAAGTTTATTACAAAGTCCAAGGAATCTTCAATCAGCTGCTGCTTTACCTAAAATGGCAAAAATTTCATCTTCCAATATTGAAAATAATAAGAAAATTATAAAAGAAAATGTATCAAGGCGTATTGTTGATAATAATAGTCTCCAACTTCCAACATTTTACCAAACACCAAGAATTGACATCACGCAACAGCATCCTATTTCATCATCCTATCCAATTCAAGTACCATATATATCTACACCATCATCTTCAACGACTAATTATTATTCACCTGTCCAATATCCTGTATCGATGCCTGGATCAAATAATATTTATCCTGATTATTCATTTTACAATACATCAACAGCTGCTGCTGCTGTTCATTCACTTTTCCCCTTCAGAATTTCAATATCCTATTTCTAATACATGGACACCAACAACATCTCTTGATACCTGTACTGTGGATCCTTATCATTTCCAGGCACAACAAGCAACATATAATCAAAATCAGGTTTGGCCTTCTACAATAACTTCATATAATAACTTACCAACAAATTTTGATTCTACTATTAACTATCTTAAGGAAAACAATGTTGAAAAATTTCAGAATACCTTTGATATTAATACAAGTGGAATCGTGGTTAATGGTAGAAGACAATCAAATACAAATTCTTTAGCAAGTTTATCTTTTATTTCAGAATTATCAAATACACTACTAACATGATTCTTTATTATACATTATTTACATAGTAATTTGTAATAACAAACAAAATTAATAGTATTGAAAAAAGATTTTTTTTTGTAAATTTAAATGTAATTTAAAAAATATATAAATAAATGATGTTTATACTGATTCCATTTCTTCAACAAGACTATTTAAATTCATTTTCTCAAAGATATCATCATGAAAGATATCTGTATTAAGGAGAATAGGAAGAAATGTTTGTGAGAATTCTTGTGAATATGGTCCTGAGATAAGTTCAATAACTTCAATAGAAAAGAGTCTCATCAAACTAACATCCATTTGATTACTTTTATACATTTGTTCTAAATGTCTTATTACTGGTATACAATATCCTGTTGAAAAAAGGTGTATGTAGCGATGAATGATGTGTTTTTGTTTTTGTATAATAACTTCAGCCGACTCATTAGGAAGAGAAGAGATGTGGGCGAATACATGATTTAATGTTTGAAATACCCTAGAATAAAAGTTTTAATATAAATAAATTTGCTTTTTTTTTAAATATTATTTATTAAACATACCTGTCACGTAAATTGATATGTATATTTGCTATTTCATCTATCAAAACATAATGTGATATGTTTGGTTCGACAGCATATTTATGTGAAGTAATACTACTTTTAATATACTGAAGACAACCAGCAGCAATAAGAGGTTGTTTAATTAATTCTTCTAATGTATTAAAAACAATACCAAAATCTTCTGAATTATCAGTTATTTTTAAAAACTTGTTTATCTCTTCAATTAATGATTCTAATTCTTGTTTGTAATGTATTCTTTTGGTTCCATTAACTTTTTCTACTACACAAGAAGCATATGCCAAAAGATAAACATAAGTATGTCGGTGATTTTTAATATTTAATGATGTATCTTTTGTAAAGATAACATTCAACAGAAGATCCATAAAAACTATGTCTTGTAGAAAATGTATTGGTGGAGGATTTTGAGATGAGTAAGCATTATATAAAGTTAAGATATCAGTTGGATTTACAGATTTTTTTCTTATCATTGTTTGATATGCTACAGTTACATCATGTGATATTGGATTAGTAGTATTGTTGATCATTGGTATTGTTGACATTGTATAATCATAGTCATTTTTAAAACAATATCTATTTAATTCTTCAAAAATATGTCCAAGTGTCGCTTTTCTTTTTCCATCATTACTATTTATCATATTAAGCAATAGTGATGTTGTAAAAATATAACTATGTGCTCACCGAACGCGGCTATTTTGACAAATTCTTCAAATGCTTTGTCATAACTCTCTGTACCAGTTCCATTTTCATGAGATTGTATTAATTTTGTTAACGATGAACTAACTATACGTGAAAAAATATCTAACTGATTTGTTGCCATAGGTATATTACATATCTCATTATGATATCCTAACTGTGAGATGAAATTTCAAACATACAGATAATAAAGAAGAATTCGGGTGTTCTTGAATAAGTTTATAAACAATGGGTCTCCATGATTCATTGTTTGTTAAACTATTTACAATATTAACAGCAATATCACCCTGATTTGACTCAATTAATTTATCAGCTACATCTGGATTAAAGTTTTTAACTAATACTTTTTTAACGGCGTCAATAACTATTTCACTGACTTCAGGTGATATAGATGGTAACTCTTGTTCATTTTTAGATTTCTTTTTTCGTGATTTTTTCTTTAGACGATTTTCTGAATCATCTAATCTTTCATAAGTAATATCGGTAAGCAAACATGCTACTTCATTAGCCATCTGAATTGTCCCTTCAAATGAACTACTTAACATATCGAAAGCTTCATCTTCCGTTCCACCATGAGATACAAAAGCATCTACAATATCACATACATCTGGTTGTAAAATAGAATCAGGTAAAGATAATGCCTCTTTTGCTGCCGCGATTATATTTCTGTCATCTCCAATTTCACCTAAATTAGTATCTCTCGTATTATGACCATTCTCCTCCATACTATAAGAAAAGTATTATTCTAAAAATAAAATAATTGTTTATAGTAACAAATTAAACATATGACAAATAAAATAAATGACAAAAAATAGGTATGATTGACGAAAGAAACGTATGCAATAATATAACAAAATAATAACACAATCTACAGTATGATTGTTAGTTATAATTTATTATATATACAAAATAAAAGAAGAAAAGCGAGAAACTTAAAAAATTCTCAACA
Organism: Strongyloides venezuelensis; assembly: GCA_963280985.1. Classification (NCBI taxonomy): domain Eukaryota; kingdom Metazoa; phylum Nematoda; class Chromadorea; order Rhabditida; family Strongyloididae; genus Strongyloides; species Strongyloides venezuelensis. The sequence goes on from CAUJLX010000001.1 coordinate 13,082,194, forward strand.
TAATCCAGATTCTGTTTCAATTTTTTTCCAGGCCATGCTTCTTTTGCATACTTTTTCTTCTTTTCTAGTGGTTCCAAGTCCTCTATTGTCGGTCCATAAGATTGGTCATCTAAATCAGGGGCAGAATTTAGTAACATATTACCTAGTGCCTCGCTCTTGAAACCTAATCTACTTTTTTTATTAAGAGAATTTGAAACCTCTCCAGTACCCAGTTTCCTTTTCATTCCAATACTTTCATTTGCATTAATACTTTGATTAACATTATCTCCTTTATTTTTATTTGATATAACAAATGATACAGCCATATTCCTGAATTTCCCAATTTTATCATCAAACTCATCTAAGTTCAAAATAATTTCCTCCTCATAAAATCTAACTTTTCCTCTCCTTTTCTTTTTCCTCCTACATTCTTCATCACTAATGTTTATGATTTGTTTTTTTCTATTTAATGTTGTGTTGTACTCCGTTAAACATGCTAATTGTTCTTCAGCTGCACTTATGGCATTCTCATCACCCACTTCAGGCATCTTAATAATCGTTTCCTTTGGTTTTTCTCTAACAACAAAATGGCGTGATGAAGCACCAAAATGGAAGTCATCATTAACATTCAAAAACATTGGAGTGAAAGGTTGTAATTTAACTTTTCCACAATAAGTTCCATGACTTGATTTTAAATCAACAAGTGCAAAACGTTTCAATGCCTTATGATAAATTAAAAGACCATGCACGCGTGAACATGATGCATGTTCTACTGCAATGTCAACTTGTTCAGGATTTCGGCCAAAGTAATAAAAATGTTTTTCATCAACCATTATTTTCTAAAAATATCACATTATATATGTTATTTGATATACATATATGTATAAATGTTTCGTAATAAACAACATACTTGGAATAATTACTTTGTTTATAATATGTCATCACCATGTTATCAATAAACGCTTACCTGTATTAAATTGTCTTCCTTTATAACGTCTAAATGCATACCTTGGGGTGGTTCTCCATGCCATGATGGTATTGAATAATCTGGGTATGGATTTTCTTCATTCATAATTTTTGTTTGTATAACAAATAAACTAAATATTTTTTAACAACAATGATGTTTAAAAAGTGGTACTTCCAATAAGATGTAATAATAAATATTAAATTTAGCTAAAAGTCATCCATAGATGACAATGAAAAAAATTTATGTACTTTGGTTTTAAAAAAAATGATGTACAAAAAGAGGCAAACTATCTTATTATTTTGGAGAAACGTCTTTTCAGCGAATTATTTTCATACTTATGATTCAAAAAAATGACTTCTTATAAATTACAATATTTACCTCTAATTAATCTTTGGTCTAATAAAATAAAACTAGAATAATTTTAGTATCATTTCCTTTTTTAATCGAATTATCTTATTAATCTTTCGATTTTAAGTAAAAAAAGGAAAAGGTAAATAAAGTTTGGGGTCAGGGGAGAAACAAATCAGATAGTATGATCATTGAATTTTGTAAGGTATATGAAAGTCAAACTACACAAACTTCATAAAAGAATTGTTTCAATAAGGATGATATGTTTATTATGGGACAAAGTTTCATGTGCTTTTGAAAGTATTAAAATATTACTTTTGAGTGGATTGAAGAAAAAGACACTGCAATTGTTGATATATACTTTTAAAAATATCTATATTTGTTTATTATCTTATTACTTTGAAGTCTCTTTTTTTAAATATACATAGATAGAAGTTTAAATTATATAAGAAAAAAATTAAAATTGGAATGTAAACCATTAAGGATTAGAAATCTTTGGGTACTTGTTATATTATATTAAAGATCCGTATATATTATAAAATTAGTTAAATATATAAGTATATCATAAGTAATTTTATTTAAGAAGCATTTTTATAAGGAAGTAATTTGGTGCATGATATCACACTTTATCTTACCTTTTATCTTTCTTTGTTTATCTAATAATTTGTTTTCTATTAAATTATCTCTGTCTTTAATTTATTCTCTAATTTGAATGGATACCTATCTTAATAATATATTATATAACTTTTGGAAACTGTTGTTTGTTTTATCTTCCAACTTTTATGTATATCTTTACATAAAATAGATTCAGGTCGTAATTAACGTATTATATGTAATAATCAAAATGTTTGATTGAAAAATCTCCAGCTCTTTCTTTTGAACAAATTATTATTACTTCTTCATGTAAAATATATTTATATAAATGTCATAATTAACGTGATATGTAGCAAAAAGATAAAATACTAAAATTTCTCTTAATTATTATTATTATAAATAACTTGCATATTCTTTTATTGAAAATTATAGGCGTGTTCTAGGAAAAGAGTGATATGAATGGGTGTAGTTATAAGTGATTATAAATTCTTAAAGGTTATCACTAAAATACAAGAAATTGTTAATTAATTTACCATATTCCTTTCTTTTATACTTTATTTTTTTATATTTTTACTATTTTTTTTTTCTAAAATTATTCTTGAAAATTTTATATTATTTTTATTTTAGTACTTGTACAATGAAAATATCACTATTTCGCTGTAACAGTGTTTGGTGGATATTATTGTTACAATTGTTTTTTATTAAAGTTTCAAGTGGTTCACACTATCTTGAAGTTGATATCAGTATTTTATCAAGTGAAAAGTTATGCTTTGATAAATGTGTAATACCGTACAAATTAGTATTATCAAAAGAGGTAAATGATATTGAGACATTAAATGTAAGTTTTCTCATGTACTTTAAAAAATAGTTATTTTTAAGGAAGATATGATGGTATATGGAGAACTCACTGTTGTCAGTAATAAATATAATGATAGTTACTTCAGTGAAATCACCGTCATTCGACTCCCCAAAGCAATAAGGAAGAGTAAAGAACCGGTTCATCTTGAGCTAACTATACTTGATTTACCAAAACATATTGAAGGTATTGTCGAAAAAATATTAAGATTATATTATATTAAGCTATATTCTAGATTACATTGATGTTAATGTTACATCTCTTCTTCATAAAAGAAGACAAATGAAGGTACATTCAATGTTAAAAAGTACAACCAAACTTTTGATGACTGTGACACGAAAGCATGAATTAGAAAGACGTAAGTTAAAAAAAGTGCATATTTTCATGATCAAATTAAAAAAAAACGATATTTAATAATAAGTAAAAATTATATACATACTTTTAACTCATATTTTTAAAGCAATAAGTATGATAAATAGAAAATTTTATTATAAGCATAAATATAAGATTCTAAAAAAGAAATAATCAAGGTCATATGTATGTCTAGAAGAAAGAGATCAACAAACTTCGCACCTTCCTTGCACAAATTTTATACTACTTAATTTACATACACTTCTTGGGTAGTTCTTGTTTATCAGTATAGAAACCTTATTAGTATCCAAGAAATATACTTTTTTCATTTTATACTTTGATACTATCTCTTTTGTTTTAGTAAATGATAGTAAATTATATTTACTAAAATTAGTAATTTTAACGAGAAATGGAAGAGATAAATTATCATGATTGATAGTGTTGTTTACATTTATGAATTTGATTTTTTTAAATGTTATATTACCAAAGGTGCGCAATTTGTACATATGTATAATAATGATATTTACTATAAAAATGGGTTTCGAAAATTGTAAACTTAATATTACAAAGATAATTATACATACATAATAAAAAATAAAAATATTTAAATAAAATATAGACCAAATTAAACTATTGTACTTCTATAGATACAATTTATATGGATAGTAGTAACTCTGGATGTATTTGTAAAAAAGGAAAATGTTCATGTTGTAGTCATGTTAATATTCCTGTTGTTGGATTGGATCATAATACTTGCTTTAATTTTACTTACAACAAAAATAAAAAAAATCTTATTTTGACAATGGAAATTGAAAAAGAAGTAATTATTAAGAAGATTGAAGATATAATGTCTCCAACGAAACATTATAGGTATATTGAGGCATTAGACAAACATGTCTACGGAGATATTCAGATGTATAATGTAATATTATTTCTATTCTCAAATTGTCATTACATTAATCTTTATTTTTTTTAGATTAATATTAGTCGCAGAATGATGTATTTTTGCACAGAATTACTAATGCGTAGATTCCAGATACGCGTTGTTAAAGAAAAAATCGGGTGTTTTAATATTTTTATTTAATAATATATGTGTCATTATACAATTGCATACTCATTTCATTATAATTATTTGTTTTAAATATATATGTGTTCATATTTTTGGATAAAAAAAATAATTTCATGAAGTTAATTTTCTAAAAGTTTTTATAAATATAGAATCATGTAAAATATGTATTTGATTAAAAATTAAGACATTCATCATTTGAAGTTTTTCAACAAAGTTTTTATATCATCTTTAATGCGTGTGCCATCAATGAAAAAGAAATTAATTTGAAAAATAACCTTCTCTTACATAAATATGTATTTAAGCTTTTGGATTATACATTTATACACACATATAAGTAGTTAAAGTTGATATTGTGATAACACCTTTGGATGAGAATTAATATCACTTGCCTTAGTTGTGTATATAATATTTCACTATTATATATATAGTTTTATGTGAAAAAGTTAGTAATACTACAAAAACAACCATCGTTTTATATATGAAATCCTTTTTCCTTAACAATTTTACCTAATTAAAGCGTTAATTCTTCAACTACTGCTAATTATTTTAAAAAAAAAAGCTTATTACGAAACTACTATGGAAAGGTTACCAGAAAATTCACAAGGTAATGACAAATCCAATGAAAATGATAATAATAAAAGGATAGAAGAGAAAATAATTGATGTGAAAGTTAATAGTAAAAATGTTAATGCCTTGGAAGATAATTACTATAATGATGATGTTAATAATTCCAATAAATATTCCCAATTTAATTTTAACGCCAATAATAATATTTCACTTCCTGCTCATAATTTAAATCTACAAAAAAATAAACAAACTATTTTTAATAATATACGTGTAAGTTTGAATAATGATGTAATAATAATAATAAATCTTTTTTAAAAATTTGTTTGTTATAGAATAAAATTACAATTAATACTTTAGATTCTTTTGATTCTATTTCCATGACTGATGTTTCACAAATTTCTACTCCCTCACCTACTTCAAATGCTACATTGTTTGGAGATCAAAGTAACATTAGTGATGATGATACAACATTAAAAGAAAAAAGAAGAAAACACAGCTTATTAGAGGAAAGAGTTAATGATATTTTGAAAGAGTTTGATGATGAAAATATAATTGAGGAAGTAAAAGAGAAGGTTGATGAAGATATAAATAATGAGTATTTTGAGGATAATGAGGATTATTGTGATGATACACTATCAATATCATCAACAGATTCGGAGGAAGATGAGGTTGTTAAAGGTAAAGGAAATCAATTATTATCAGTACCGGAAAGAGATCTTGCTCTTCATAGGATGTCATTTATAATGCAAGAAAAACTACATGTACTAGCACAAAATATAAAAAATAGAACAACATATGTTAGAGAAGAAATGATAAAAGATATCTCATCAGATGATGAGGATGTTAAAAGTGTAGCAGTACCGGTACTGGAACAACAAACATCTTTAATGGATCTTCTTGGTTTAGAAGAAACTGTAAAAGAATCTTTATCGTTTAGTGATATAATTTTTAAATCTAGTATTAATTCACATTCTAAAGGATATCTTTTTTGGTTAGCATTTGTTGTGGTAGCTTTTGTTTATAATGCCTTAGTATGTCCATTACGAAGTTCTTATCCATATCAAACTCCAGAAAATTTAAAATATTGGATGATGGCTGATTACACAGCAGATTTAATATACATATTAGATATCCTTTTTATTAAACCAAGATTATCATTTATGGAAAATGGAATGTTAATAAAAACTAAAGCTGAAACAAAAAAACATTATTTAAAAAGTAAAAGATTTATTTATGATGTTATATCTATACTACCAACTGATTTGATGTATATTAGAACGGGTCCAATAAGTTTATGGAGGTACAATAGAATAGTTAAAATTCAATCTTATTGGGATTTTTTTTACATCCTTGATAATTCTTTTTCGAATCCTTATGCTATTAGAATTTTGAAAACATTTAGTTATATGATATATATAATACATTGTAATAGTTGTGTATATTATACATTATCAGCATGGCAAGCATTTGGTCAACTTGCTTATAGAATGAGAGGTAAATGGTACTTAAATAAATGGGTCTACAATAATCAGGGAAATTCATACTTTAGATGTTTCTATTTTACTGCTGCTGTTGCGACATCTACAGGTAACAATCCAGCACCAACAAATGTTATTGAATACATCTATATGACATTTTCATGGATGATGGGTGTTTTCGTTTTTGCTTTACTTCTCGGTCAAATAAGAGATATTGTATCAAATGCTAATAAAAATAAAGAAATGTTTAGAACAACTATGGATCAAGCATTGAGTGAATGTAAAAAAATGAATTTACCTAAAGAATTAACTAATAGGGTTAGAGATTGGTTCCTATATACCTGGGATCAACAAAAAACATTAGAAGAAAGAAATTTAGTTAATAAATTACCATTAAAATTACAAGCTGATCTTGCTTTATCAGTCCATTATAATACATTAAGTAAAGTTCAACTTTTTCAAGATTGTGAACGAGCATTATTACGTGAATTGGTTTTAAAATTACAACCAGTAATATTTCTTCCTGGTGATATGATATGTAAAAAAGGTGATGTTGGTAAAGAAATGTATATCATTAATCAAGGTATTTTGCAAGTTGTTGGCGGTGATAATAATGAAATTGTTTTTGCTGAAATGTGTGAAGGTACTGTATTTGGTGAGATATCATTAATGGCTATTGGTGGAAATAATCGTCGTACAGCGTCTATACGTTCTAAAGGTTATTCAACATTATTCGTTTTGTCTAAAGAAGATTTAAATGACGTGATTAAAGATTATCCAGAGGCGCAAAGATTATTGAAGAAAAAAGCAAAACAAATGCTTAAGAAAGATCAAAAAAGTAAAGAACCAGAAAACAAGGATACCAAAAAAGATATTGTTGAAAAGTGTAAAGTCACTTCTGTACTAAAAACACCAAAAATGTTTTCTACTATTGCAAATATCCTAAGACCAGGAAGTGCTATCTCAAAAACTATTTCAGAAATTATAGAACATGAGAAAGAAGATAAAAAAACACGCCATTGGGGAACATTACAATCCGATTCAGATTTATCAGAAGTTGAAATGCCGAAAATTTGATTATGAAGAAAATTAATTTAACAAAATATTTAAATTACTTTGATAAATTTTACTTTTAGCAAATCTTATTTAAAAGAATAAACATTTTATATTTTTTAATTGTAAATAACCTTTTTAATAAACATTAGTAATAATAATGAATATCATAATAGACATGGAATTCTGAATCAAATATTCCGAAATGTTAAGACAATTATAAAAATTTTAAAAATCATTTATAAATTAGACAACTTTAAAGATCCCTTAAATAATTTTTTTAAAATCATGCCTACGAGGAAGATATTATTTATTTTGTTTGATTAATAATGGGTCTTAAATAAAATCTCTAGATGTAGTCCTCTTCTATATGATTTTTATTTATCAAAGTTCATTATTAATTAATAACATAAAAAACATAATTCCATTTAATGTATGTATAAATGTCCTACAACGCTATTTTATAATCCAAGTGTATATTTTTATAACATTCATAAGAAGATCGAAGTTCATTTTCTAGTACTAAAGTTCAAGTGCCGGGCAAAAAGTTATTGAAATTGGAGATATTTTCTATATCATTACAAGTATTAAATAATGTCTTCAAAAGGTGCACATGTAAAAGGAACCGATGGAAGTGACTTTAATTTCCGCCAAAAAGTTGCTTCACACTATCAGATCAGGTAGGTATATTATTTTAGATAACTAATTATTATATATTTATTATTGATTATTATTCAGTGCAAATTACAAATTTTACTTAAAATGTATGTTCCTATTACATTTAGCTGTGTTAACTTGTATGTGGTCAAAAGTAGGAAGTGAAGTTTTAAAAAAACAATTCGGTATTACATATCCATTTTTTGAAAAATTAGACCTACCTGCAGCATATCATTGGGAGTATGTATGGTGTTTTTCATTTATTCCACCATTATTCGGTTTATTATCGTTTAAAAGAAATAATCTTCAATTAATGAGATATCATTACTATGGACAATTTGTTCTTGGAGTTTTACCATGTGCTGTTGGATTGGGTGAACAATTACCAGAGTTATTTGGCTTCTTGAGAGATATGGAAAATTATGAAACACCAACCTTTTAGAGGAACTTTCCCAATGGTTATCCTTTGGTTTATTTTTTTCATTCTTGCGTTCCAATTAAACCTTTTCTCAATGTATTGTGGTAGTATTCTTATCAATTGTTGGAGTGGAAGATATAATAAAGTTGCCAAGAAAAATGAATAGGTGCTGAGGGAGCGAAATGTTTTTTTTAACTAGTGATAATATGTTTTACTAAAATGATTTTTTTTTCTCTAAAAGTATGTTATTAAGTTATTTTTCCTTAATAAAACCGACTTATAACTTAAATTATCATTATAAAATTAAAATATACATAAAATTGAAATTTCAATCAAATATACATTATAAAAATGGTATGAGCATTAATTTTTTGCTTGTTATTTTTATTATGCTTAATATAAGTATTTCGGATGATGACAATATACTTCAAGAGATTCATGAAAAAAATCGGAAAATCAAACAAAATGATATTGTAAGTTCATATGCAATCAAAACTTACATCTACTTTTAGCATATACAATACTTAGAGGCAACAATAAAAGCTCAAAATGCTGAAATTGATAGTTATAGAAATTCTTTAGCTTCATTAAGTGATAAAAATGGAATATTAGAAGAAAGAAATTGTACTCTTGAAAAATTAAATGAATTCAAACATTTACTGATGAGTGAACTTGAAGCTAAAGTTGAAGAGTGTACAAGAAAGGAAAACAAAATAGAAGAATTGATTGCTGAAGTTGAATGTCTAACAGCCTGGAATAATATTATTATGGAAGAATTAGAAAATTATAGATCTTCAGTGGAGTCTAAAGCATCTTTAAATGAAACTCCAATTGATATTTTCTATTCTTCTTTCTGCTCAGAAAGTAATGTGTCTGCATATGATAGTCATACAAAATATGATGAGGTGGTTGAAATTTTAACCAAAAAGAATAATGAGATAAAGGATTTAATGGATGAAGTGGAATGCCTAAGACATGAAAAAACTAGAATGTCTTCTGAATTGAACATATTAAGAAATGAACTTGAGGAAATTAACAATAACTTTAACTGTAGTCTCCTTCTACAACCATCTCTTGACAGAATCAGCTTAACGAATATAATGAATCTTAATGAAGAATATTTAAAAGTTCCTCAAAAGGACATAAGTATAGCAATTGAAATGCCTGAAAATATTCAATTTATGGATCCAACAATTCGGGTCGAGGAGGAAAATTATAAAGAAAAGATTGAAGAACTTGAAGTGCGACTTTTCGAATGTAATCAAAAATTACATGAAAGTATCGCGATCATGGAATCTCACCAATGCCAGATTAGTTGTAATGATGAAATTGAGGAGGATAAGACACAATTTTCAACAGAAGATAGTGTAAATGAGGAATATTTAATTAACCTGGAGAAAATTAAGAAGGCACATGAAGAAGAAATTAAAAGTTTGGAGGATGTTATTGGACACCTTAAAGATGAACTTCTGTCATCCACCAAGCAGGAGAGTGATAAACTGGAAGATAGAAAAAATATTTTTATCACTATTTTTGATTGTATATTTGTTGTAGTCAAATCCTTTCTTTATTCAATTATCAGGAAATTACAATATATGAAGTAAAATTCATATTCATGTACCTTTCCAAAATTAGATCAGTAATTTATTTTAACATCTAACAATAATACAAAACATCAACGTCTATTTGAAATAAATTTTATCACTTGTTTGCTCTGTATTTTATCATATTAAAAATTAGAATATAAAGAATTAATTAATCACTATTTCATTCTTCAATTAGACATTAAACTGAGAGAAATTACTAGAAGTGTAATAACCATTACAATATTTCCATCAAGAATCCTTGAATCACCAAAATACATTTCAATCACCTTGTTATCGTGATAAGACCTTGAGAAGGATATATAATACCATTTCTTGTTTACGCGCGCATTAACTGTGTCATCTTCAATAAATAGTTGTTTTTTCCCTGAATCTCTACTGTATACGTAACGTGGTAAAATAAAAATGTCGAATCTCCAACCACTGAATGATGATGAACTTTTTGTTGAAGTCGTGAAAAAGTAAGTTTGTTTATTTATCATTGATAGTAAATATTCATTTAAGAGCATGGGAAAATATGAGTGCTACTGTTGGGAAGTTAAATGAAGATTTCTCGAAACTTCAACGTAAGAAAGTACCATACTCCGAATTGGAGACAAATTTTAGCGTTGATCTAACTGGTGTGGATCATTTATATGATTTATCAAGAGATGAAATATGTCAATTATATCAGCAAGAAAAAATATCTAATGATAACAAGACTAGAACTAATGAAATGTTGACGCGAAGAAAAAATGAACTTGAAGATAGGTTAGCTGTTGCTGAGACCATTTGTAATGTACAGAAAAGTTTAATAAATAGATTAAATGATACACTGGGTGAAATGTTTAAATCATTATCTGAACATGAAGCTTCACGAATACAAAAGGCAAGAGAGTGGAAGAATAAAGTTGTTTCATTAGAAGGGACAGTCACATTCTTTACTAATGAAAATAATGAGTTAAGAGGTAAAGTCAAAGATCTAATGGATTCACAGTGGAAGAAGGACAAAGAATTGCTTGATTATAGCAATAAATTACTTAATGAGGAGGGTGAAAAAAGAAATATTCTCGGAGAGTTAAATCTATTGAAAGTTAACCATGAAGGTAATAGTAAATTAATGATATATTTTGATAAATATTTTTAGCACTAAAAAAAGAACACGAAAATTTGCAAATTAAGTATAATGAATCAATGCAAAAGAATGTAGATGTTAATCAAGCATCTTCTAGAATACGTGGGGAACTAGAAAAGATATCAGAGGAGTTACGAATAGCTCAAGAAAAGATTGATCTTGAGAAACAGACATGTATTCATATTGTTGAAGCAAAAGAACTTGAGTTTGAAAAGCGACTTAAAACAGAAAAAGAAAATATTGAGAGGGAGGCAAATAAACAAATGACACTTCTTCAACGGAGGCATGCTGAGGAGATGTCTAAATTAAGGAATGATACTGATCGTGTATTAAATGAAGCAGCTTTGACAGAAAGATCCCTCGTGAAGGAAAGGGATATGCTATCTAGAAGATTATCTGAATGTGAAAGTATTCTTGAAAATCATGAGAAGGTATTTAGTCAGAAGTTTCAAAGGCAATTGGCAAATAAGTACTGTGAAATTGTGACTGACCTTCAGCAAGGTAATGTTAAGCCGCCAAGAATAGAAACAGGAAGATCGACAGTTCCATCTAGATATGCTGAGACATGTCTCGGAGAGTTGCGTGGTGACCCCCTTTCTAGAGTGGGTACATCATCTTCAAAAGGGAATGAAAGAAGAGATAAGTTACGCGAGATATTTAATCAAGTGATTGAACCTAGACTTCCTCCAAATGGTGGTCGTAAACGTAGTTCATCTGCTACCTCAAATATGCGAAGATGATTCTTGTATTTATATTTGGTAATTAACTTTATTTTACTGATATATTGCTGTATAAAATGTATGTTATTTTTTAATATTTAATTAAGAAATATGTAATGTGGATAATTTTTTTATTAATATTTATAACTATATTGTAGATACTCTTTTAAACGTTTGTATGCCATTACAATTGTTATTATGTTTTCAATTCTTTTTTCTATATTATATTTGAAAAAAATTGGAAAGTTAATAAATATTATTTCGAGAATGATGTTATTAGACAGCACATTATTTAACAAATTAAATCTCATGTTTATTTATAAATATTTTATTTTTATTGAAGAAGAAAGATTTTTAATGTAAATAATGCAAGGATAATTTATATATTTTATTTATCAATAACAAAAAATTCTTTTTGTATAGTATTATGGCTTTAATTTTATGTTTGAATTATCTTTGGTTAAATAATTTTAGTATTTTAATTTTATTTACATGTTAAATTTTTAAACTGTACTTGTTTTTATATATTTTATTTTCAAAAATAAATTTTTTTTATGAGTTATAGTGAAGTATACTCATAAATGACAAAAAAAATGCTTACTAATGATATAATTTCTCAATAATTACAAAATATCATGATATCAATTAATTAAGATGCATAAATATACCTTGAATATTATCAAGTGTAAACTTCTCAAGTGAAATTCTATATGTATATTAAGTTTTTGAAAATTGTTCTTTTATATTGGATTGATGATAATAAAGTATTAATGATTTTATAATTGTACACCTCTTACTGGAACCCAAGCTTGTGGTTTTGAATTTTCATATATAGCTTGATTAACTTTATGCATAACTTCATCAGGTGTTGTACCACTAACAATAGAAGTGAAAAGATCACCAAATGTTTGTTCAATTTTCATTGCTCTATTATACATACGTCTAGCTTCCTCATCAGTCAACATTGGATCCCAATCCTGTAATTGATGGTAACTTTGTGGCTTAATAAATATAGCTATTGGATAGATATTAGCTTGATTTTGAAGTCTTTTTATGGCATTACCACTAACATCAAGTATACAATGTAAACCAGATTTTGATACATCTTCAACAGCTTTGATACTTGTACCATAAAGATTATTTTCATATTGTCCAGCTTCTATAAACAAATTATTTTTTACATCTTGCTCCATTTGTTGTTTGGTGGCAAAGAAATAATCTCTACCGTGAATTTCATTAGGTCTTGGTTGTCTTGATGTATGAGGAACACATGATGAGAATCTGTCTGGTTGTCTTGTTACTAATTCGTCATTTATACGATCTTTCATTGCTCCAAGAATGATGACTGGACGGACATAGTTAATTTGTTGTAATTCAACTGGTTCATAAGAAAATATTGGCTCTTCATTTGTATTCACTGCAAAATCGAAAAAAAATTTATTATTGTAAATAATTAAATAAATATGTGTAAACTTACTTTCTTGTTCTGCTAATTCATGAAGCCTTTCGGTACTCTTAACAAATGGGAATTTTCTTGAAAAACTCAATTGACTTCTGCTTCCCCTTCTTCCTTCCATACCGTTTCTTCCTAAACTCATACTACCTTGATTAAAGTTAACTTGTTTCCTTCTTTGTCTTTCTCTTTTTTCAACTCTTTTTTTGGATGGAATAATACCTTCTCCAGATATATCTTCACCAAATTCATTAAGTTTTCTAGCAGTCCACCAATCATCATCACTAGCATTAATGACATGAAGAATATCTCCGTATTGGAAACTTAATGCACGATGTGGATTACCATTTTGAGCAGAAGCATCATTATCAAAAAGTGCTCTAACAAAAAGATCACCTTTTTTTACGGCACCTCCCATATATGGATTGATAGATTCTGTAGCTGAAATCATTTCATTTCTTAATCTTTCTAATTTCCTTTCGAATGCTTCAAATTCTAATGGACGATATTGGAGAGTTAATGTGACAGGATTAACAGCATTTTTTAATGCAAGAGCAGCTTCACCATGTGATGCATTTTGAACACTAACACCATTAACTTGTAGCAATACATCACCCTTTCTGACATTACCAGATTGATCAGCAATACCATTTGGTAAGACATATGATATGTATATTGGTTCATTATTTTCTCCACCAACAATATTAAAGCCAAGTCCTTGGTTACCTTTAAGTAATGTAACATGTCTAGGTGATGTTGGAAATTCATTACCATAATTAATAGGAGCATTTAAATGTGTTTGTGATGCTGATAAGTTATGGAAACTATTAGAATTTCTAAGTGTTCCACCATTACTTATAATACCACTGGCAACATCATTCAATGACGAAGCGGTAAACTCTGGATTGGGATTAGGAAAATATAATAGTGTAACTCTGTTTCCAGTTGATTTTAATGTTTGTACAGCAAAATCGTGTGTAACATTTTCAAGTGGTGTATCATCAACACATATAATTTTATCACCAACACGTAATCTACCATCATTATATGCAGCACCATCATAAATTATTTTTGTTATATAGATTCCTGTATCACCTGGTACATGTTCATTACCAACACCACCAGCGATTGAGAAACCTAAACCTTTGGTACCTTTAAATAAATCAATTTTTTTAACTCCTGGTATTCTTTCTAATCTTTCGACTTCAGAAATGGTTCTTGTTATTGGAAGTCCAGTTAAAGATGAGTGTGATGGTATACGAGGTGGATGTGAAATTCCTTGAGATGAGTTATAGGTACCATTCAATGGTGATTGATTATAACTTGAAAATGATTGATTTTTTCTATCATCTGGATTTATTCTTCTTTTAAGAACAAGTTTAACTAAATTTCCAGATTCTTTTAATGTTTGGACAACAAATTTATGAGGTACATTTGTACAGTCAACATTATTAATCTTAAGAATAATATCATTAATTTTAATTCTACCATCAGCGGATACAGCACCTCCAGGTGTAATATCACTAATATAAACATGTGGTCCACCATTCTCAAGTATCTGATCAGAACCACCAGTTATAGAAAATCCTAATCCAGTATGACCTTTTTCTAGAACAATATGTTCGATTTCCCAATTTTTACTATCATCTTGGTTTAGATATCCATTAGATGTAGATGTTGTGGTAGTTGTTATTGTAGTATATGGAGGATTAGTTGAATTTCTACCATAAACATTAGAAGATTCTATTGTTTTAGTTGTGGTATTCCAATTATCTGTTAAAGATTTATTGTAAGAGTTAATGTTTGTGTTAGCATTATAATCTTCATTTAAATTTCTCGATATAATATCTATTGTTTGTGTTTGATTAAATGATGATGTATTATTATCGGTTCCATAACCACCTTTACGAAAAGAAAATGGTGGATTCGTATCCCATTTGTCAGCCATATTTTTGGCTTCAGAAAGCTTTTGATCGGAAGTCTTTGTGGTACTCATTAATGTAATATCATAAAAATTTTTGATCTCTACAATTATCAAAATTATATATTTATGTGTGTAGATAAAAATGTATTTTATATTAACATGTTATAAAATGAAAAAGTTTAAAGGAAAGAATTAGTAATTGTAAAAGTTTTTGATGATTCATTGAAAGATAAATGGTATTTACCATCATCTTACCTCTTCAATATTTATCTTTAGAAGGTAGATACATTTTTATACGAAGAATTTTTAAAAATATTTTGATTAAATAAACTTTTATGACTAGAGCGTTAAAGGTTTTAGCTTTAAATCTTCTTTAATAACTTATATACTTTTCTTTTTATTTAAATATTGTAACTATGATAAAGTTAATATAAGTATTGGAAATATATTAATTATAAAATAATGTATATTTTTGTAATGTTAAAACATACCTATGAGGGTTTCAAAAAGATTCGTTTTGAAGGTTGTTATAATTCTTTCGATTGTATTTCGTAAGTCAATATCATGAATGGAAGTCAATCTGGAATGATATTCTTCCAGAAGTTCCAATGCTTTGTGAGCATCTAAATAATATGTTAAATTATGAAAATACATAATAATAAAAATTTAATGTGAATGATAATGATATGTATTTTTCATTAATATAACTTACCTCCAGAATCACGGATGGGCATGATTAATATTTTGTGATAGTAAAATAATCGTAAAAATAATTACTAATGACAAATATACTAGGTGGTCTCCGTTGATAAGAACGAACTATAAAGTAAAAAGGTAAAAATAAAGTATCGTTATATGTGTTAATAAAATTATTCCAAAACGATATTTCAAACGATTGTTTGAGAAATGTGACTGTAACAGAAACGTAAAAAATGAAAAAAAAACTGTAAATAAAAAAAAAATAATTTTTAAACTTTTATTTCTAAAAATATTTAATTGCGCAAGTTAAAATTTTGATGCAATTATATTAAGCACCAACCTATAAATTGATTGTAAAGCTTATACTTCTTTATAAGCCACAATGATTTAAAATTAGTATGCTTAGAAAATAACGAAACTAAAATTTGCTAGAATGTTCTTAACGCGTAATTGTCCACCTTTATATATAGCTTTTATTTTTAATAAAAAAAGGAGAATGAAATATTATACATTCATGATCATATTCTTTTCTTAGACTATACTTTTCATAACATTTTACATTAATATATATATTATTATAGTAATAAATATAAAGCAAGAGAATAAAAAATTATTGAAATAAGATAATTCTTTTATAAACAATATATATGAGTATTTAAATTTCAATTATGGTAAATGTCAAAGAAAAAAAATTAATGGTGAAATCTTACACAAGTTAAAGTATATAAATTTATTAATAATAAAAATATTACATTTATATATATATATATTCTGTTTAAAGAAAAAGAGAAAATAGATAATATTTTTATAATGTAATTATTTTTATAAAGTTCTTTTAATGCTTCAACTGTTTTACAACTAATTATAAAGATTATCGTTTTTATTTACTTATAATTAAATAAAATTTAAACATACTGATATATGATAAAGAGCGGAAAAAAAGTATACAATAATAACAAGAATAAAAATTATAAATATTAAAAAAAATTTTATATTTTTAGTGATTGATTTTTATGATGATTCATCTTCTTATTATTATTGTAATTATTGGTTATTTAACAAACTGTCTACAAACAACTTTGTAGCTGTTTAGTATAGTTAAATAGCATATTTTAAAGTAAAAAAGATTATCTTATATCATTAAAATAAAAGTATTTATTTTAACATGTTAAAAAACTTGGTAAAAAACGTTATCTACAATACACATAAAATTTTGCATATAAAAAGTTATAAAAATATTGGGAAGGATAGAATGTAGAATATTAATAAATTATTATTTTATTAAATTATTGTTTTAATATAATAATAAGACCATTATCTTACAAATCGTCTTACCTCAAAATTAAAGAAAGTGATGATTTTATAAATTAAAGTTTTACTCTTAAAAACCTGTCATCTTACCGACAATCTTATACTATTACTCATCCCCATTTTATAGAAATAATTAGGAATACACTAAAAATCCGATGTATGTTATTAAGAATGATAAAAATTTGATTAAATTAAAATAAAAATAATAATAAATATCTTTTCAACCGGTGGATACAAAAAAAATATTATTTGCATGTAATAAATAATAATATATAGATAAATAAATACATCAATGAGGTGGATGTGATTCTTAGTGAGGGATTTATTTAAATATATTTAGGTATAAATTTTGGATGATGATAATATAAAATATATTAAAAAGTTAAGAAGAAGATCATATAAAAAAATGTCCTTGATTTTTGCCTTTCTTTCCTGTTGTTACTATATATTTTATATACATAAATATTTTAATACCAACCGTTCATCAACTAAACAACCGACCTCGAATACATATACATGTGTGTATATATATATATAGGTATAAATTGAAAGTCATGGAAAAAAAGCATAAACCTTGATCCGATAAATCTTTTTTTATCATCACTCTCTTCTCCTTTCTCTATATCTCTAAAATGTATCTTTTTATATTTTAAAAGTAACATGAAGATAGTTTTATTTATATTATTAATAATTATAAAATGTCTAAACACAATTACAATAATCTATTAGTAATGACCCCCTATAAAGAATCCCTATTGTGAAAGTATGAAGAATTATTAAATAGATATTCACATTAAACTTCTAAATTTTACCAAGGTCAGTTATTTTATATAATTGTGAGGTTGAGTTATGATTATAAGATAATAATGAGATGTGCCGAAAAAAGAGTTTGATCAAGGTAAGATAAAAATGTTCCTTTCTTTCCTTTTAATTTCTCTTTTTGACATAAAAAGTAGTAAAGTTTGTTGTGTAATAGATCATTTAATATCTCATATAAACTTTCATCTCTAGTGATAAACACTTAATTGATAAATATACTAATAAAAAAATATAGAAAAAAGATATTTCAGCAAAAATTTATATACACCATAAAAAAAATTGACAATTCAAAAAATATTATATATATGTAGATGTTTTAGTGATTCATAAAGGCATTGTTGACGAATATATGTATAAATGTAAGAATATTACACATATATATATATATGTAAATATCTTTTAAGTTCTATTTTATACGCACATATATCTATGAATAAAAAAGAGAGGGGGGTGTTGAGAGGGAGAGAAAAAAATGACTGAGAAAGGTATGTTATTTTTTTATATATTGAATATTGATATAATATTGAAAATATAAAATATATTGTTATAATAGAAAAATCTTGTCTATTTATATATTTTGTACAATAAAAGATCTTTACAATAAAAAAGTTTCTTATTATTAAAAGTAGACCAATGATTATGTTAAAAAAAATATATGTTAATTGCGATAAATGACTGAAATTAATTCTAGTTCTTGTAAAGGTATGACTTTAAATTTTATTAATTAAATAAATATCTAATGAATCTAACAAATAAAGAAATAATAAAAGCAATTTATCAATATTTAATAAATATTTTGTATAATATTAAATTTGAATAATATTAGAGGTAAAGAAAATTGTTATAATGTTAATAAAGTGAAGATTCTAAGGAAAGAAATGTTTAACTTTTTAATTGTTAAATTGTAATAAAAAGAAGATTGCAGTTAAAGGTAAACATTCTTTAGATTTATGCGAGTAATGTTAAAAGAGGTTCTTGAAATTGAAGATAGAGTTTTATATGGTTTTGATAAACAAATGATATGTGATTAGAAAAAGGGTAAAGAAAAAGATTGACGACAGGTCAATGATGAGGACCCTATTTATTAAATATGTTTTCCCTGTATATATATCTTTTCTATCATCGGTTTTAATTATTATTAGAGTATACCTATACCTTATAAAGACACTCAGAGGGGTATAATAAATGTATGGTTATATTTAGGAAAGGTCAAATGGTGAAGTAAAAAGGGAAAAGTTGTATACAATTTGTTGAAACAATTATAGGTACAGAGATTAAAATGATATCTATTATAATATGGTCCAGGTTAAGCTGGGATTTGGCAGAAGGAAACAAAATAAATAATTAAAAATGAAGAAATAGTAAATGGCTAAATGAGTAACAATAATATATAAAAGTAATTATTAAAATATAAATGTTTAAATATTTATATTGATAGTAATCATGTTTTGAAATTTTATTGTACTGAAACTAGATTTTTAGTAGAAAAGAATTTTGACAATTGTTTACCTGACATCAATGTCTTTAATAATAAAACAAAAAGATAGCATTTGTAATCTCAATTACTTAACTGATTATGTCTCTTTTCCTTTTATCAATACACCTATCAATTAAACATATCTAATATTTTATTCTTGTATTCTTATTTACCTCCTATAAACGTTTTTATGTGATTATGAAGTGTTATGAATAAAGTAATTATATATCTTTTTATCATATGGAATAAATGTATTACAACTAATTATTAACTATGATAAGATTATTTGTTAAAAAGTACAAAAATCTGATAAATAAAATTTATTTTGTATAGAAATTTAACATATTACGTGAATAATGAAAACGAAACATTAATGTAATTGTAACATTAGTAGATTGTAAAAATAAAAAGTTACGTTATAAAAGTGACAGTAAAAAGGAAGGTGATTCTAGATAATGATCAAGAGGTCGTCTTTAAATCACTTCTAAGATAGATGTAGATAAAAAGAAAGTCAAGTTTAATTCTATAAATAAAATATAAATTTTCTCCTACCATAATGACATAAGATTAAGCCCAAAATAAAAGAGTATACATTATGTACAAATTTTAATGAATTTTTTTTACCACCATTCTAACCTTAAAATTTCAAACATCAATGTGGCTTAAGATGTGTTAAGACGACAACAGACTAAAAAAAAGATGGGGAAATTGGTAAATGTTAATAGATGTTTAGTTGTTAAATAAAATTAAGGTTTTATAATTGCAGAGATTAATGTGATGATTAATAAGATGTTCCTCAATATATCTAGATACAAATTTTATTGTTTTTTTTATTATTAATATAATTGTATATTTATATATGTGTCATATGAAATGTCAAAATTCACAATAATAATAATGATGATATTTAAATAAGAACGATAATTAAAAAGATATTATTTTTATTAGAATAAACATAAGTAATAATATTAAATGTGAAAAAGTAAAAGTTATTCATAATGATTCTTTTTTATTATAAAGAACCGTCTAAGTGTAAAAAAGTAAATAAATAAATAAATAAATAAATCTTGTTTTTTCCATTACAATAAAAATCATAATTTCCACTTTTTACTTCAATCATTTTAATTATTTTTAACAAATAAAAAATTTATGGAATAAATTATTTATTGTCTCTCTTACTTATGAAATATACTCTTGACCTGCCTTCTCTTTTTTCAAGATTATTCTTTAGACTGTTAATGTGAATAAGGGTAAAGATAGTTATAAGTGTATGAAAGCAAATAAAAGTTAAGAAGTTTAATGATTAACAAGTTAATGGCTTTATGTTTTTATTCTACTTTTTACACTCCACTGATGTAATCTATATTTGGTATCGTTATAAATTTCAGTATCAAATAATAAATATGTTTACCGAAGAAATTTTTCTTATTATCTAAATTAAGTCAATTTACTAAAGATCTTAAGAAGATATCTTGTAAAACACCTACATAAATGATAATAAAGATCTTTCACACATCTGGTATGTTATAAATTTTATATCAATATGTAAAATACAAAGATAAAATTATATTTATTAGAAAATAAATTTATATATTAAGAATAAAACATGATAGTGAATTTTATAGCGATTTAATAAGAAAATTTGCTAGAGAAAAGAAAATTTTTGTCCTTGGGGCATCCCATGTGGTCTAGTGGTTAGGATTCGTGGTTTTCACCCACGCGGCCCGGGTCCGATTCCCGGCATGGGAATATCTTTTGCTTTGGAACCCATGGAATCCATGGAATCCATATATGAATGATATTAGACATAAAAGTCGTCTAGTATGCCACTAACGTTTAGAAAATCGCATTTTTACTATAAAAACATTGTTATTTTTAAAATAAGGATTGTAATTAAATATTTTTATCAGTTTATATGTTATCACATTGAATTAACTAAGCTTTCAAACAAAAAATTTATTTTATTAGAGATTTATTTATTTTTTAAAACCATTAACAATTTAATTTGTAGGTGGGTGCTCTAATTCTTCGGAAGCACTATTGAGATTTCTAAACATTTCAAAAGATTCCAACTGTTGGTGTAATCTTATGTTTTCTTTCCTAAGTAACATTTCCTGTTCTTCTAACAATTTTTTATATATAAATAATTCTTTGTCTTCAGTAGGAATATTACCATGAAGTATCATACATTCATGGGTGATTTTTTGAGGATGATATAAAAGGTGATTCAGGTATATATTGTCTTTTAATTTTGAATTTTCTAATTTAATTGTTTTAATTAATCTTTTCGAAATCATTGTCATTCATAGATTCTATCTGTCTTAATAGGACTTTAGAATCTTCCTTCTCACAATCTAGATCATTTAAACTCTCCAGTATTAAATTAATATTAGCTTCCTTGAAATTGAAACCATTTATTGTTCCGTGTCTTTTGAAATTTTCTTTTGCTTTAGAATATTTCGAAGTATTTTGAATTATTCCATTGAATTCAGCGTCTTTATTGTATCTCAGTATATAAGGAGAATTATCCATAGTTAGAGGAATATGTTTGTAATGGCAAGAGAATATAGTGAAAATATGTTAAAAGTTTAGTAAAAATAATAATTTTATATTATTAATTCAAAACATATTTATAACATATAAATTATTAGCATTTTTCTAAGTTACACCCCTGGAAGTATACAGAATTTTAGTGATGTTACTTGTTTAACTTGAAGGTTAAATCTTTTAGCATAACATAACATTACTTTTAAGTTTCACTAAAACTTTAATTTATTAGTTTTTATTTTATTTAGAACAATAAAATACATATTTCATTTGAAATGAAACAAAAAAATTATAATATACAAAAATGTAGGTATATACAATATTAAGTCTAGTATAAATTTTAGACAGATGTTTCAGAAGGAATTTTTACCTCACTTGATGGAGTGTTAATAATTTCAAGGTCTTTGTCAATTGTTGTATAGAAATCCATATCGTCAACATTGTCTTGCCTTTTTAAGACGTTCATCTCAATACTATCTTGATTTACGTAGTTGTGATTAAGATTATTTCCATTATCCAATTTTTGTACTTTTAACGGATCATTATAATATTCAGCCATACATTCGTTCATTGTCACAACATCTGTATATACAGAAGAAGCATCTTCATCAATTTCCCTTGGAATTAGATAATTTTCAGGTTCCTCACCTAATACTACCTCAAATTTATTGTCCATTGATTGTTCTTTATATCGTAAACTTGAAGAAGTTAAATTATCACATGGAGCATCATATTTTGGTAATAATGGTCTTGTTTGACTGTTAAGGGAATCATTGAAGAAATTTCCATTTGGATAGGAATTTTGTGATCTTTGTGAGATATCTTGGTAATCAAGTGGATCCATAATATCTTCATCATTTAACAAATCGGCAATCATCTTAAATTGTTCATAATTTGAAATAATTTCCATCTTATTATGTAAATGATATTCTGTAACATATTGATGTGGAGCTTTACAATAATTTTGAAATGTTTCGGTTAATAATGTAAAAGTTGGACGTGCTTCAGGATTCAGCATCCAACAATGTAACAATGTATGGTATAATTCTTGACTACAGTTATTAGGTTGTTCTAATCTATTTCCAGATAATAAATGATCTTTGATATCAGATAATGATATCCCTTGATATGGAGCTTGTCCAAATGTTAAGATTTCCCAACATGTAACAGCGAATGCCCAAACATCAGTTGCATGGTTAAAAATTGTTTGTGTTAATGTCTCAATAGCCAGCCATTTAACAGCAACTTTTCCAGATAATTTTATACACTCTTCTCCATGAAGCATCTTAGCCAAACCAAAATCTGTTACTTCAACATGATTAATATTTTTGACAAGAACATTTCTTGCAGCTAAGTCTCTATGAACTATTCCTCTTTGAGCTAAATATTCCATAGCCGATGATATTTGATAACAATACAACAATATTTTTGAAGCACCTAATTTATCTTTATGTTTTTTTAGAAAATGCAATAAACTTCCTAATGGTCTTAATAATGTAACTATTTGTACAGTATCACAAAGACATATACCAATAATTGGATGTAAATGCTTATGACCACCAGAAACTTGTGCCATCATTCCAGCTTCTTCTAATATTTCTTTAGAATCCATTGATGTTATTGCCTTTCATTACTTTAATGGCTACAGGAACATTTTTACAATCTTTTATAGGATTTTTCCATTTTCCGGCATAAACAACACCAAATGCACCTTGACCAATAATTTGTGTAGTTTGCTCTAATTGATCTATTGTAATTAAATTTATTCTTCCCATATTTGCTTGTGTTTTAGACAAATCATAATCAGGAATTGACGGCATATTCAATTCAACTTCTTTACGATACTTTCTACGGTAATTAATGCAGTACCAAATAGCAATTATCAAAATAATTAGTATAATTATTAATATAATCCCGACAATTATGATAAATTTTGTTCGGCGATGTCTTTCTAAACTAACAACATCCTCTGAATAACATAATCTATCATATTCATTTATAAAAGGAAATTCTGAATTACATTCTTCTGTACATATAATGGTTCCGTCATCCTTTTTAAACCCAGCATATTCACAACTTTCACATTGAAAAAATTCTGGTCCGTAACATGATTTATGACTATCGCAAAGTTTATGACAACTTTGGCATATATTTGGTTTACCGTATTCTATCATTGAAAATGAATTTATTGGACATTCATTAACACATATTTCTTCTTCATCAATGTTAGTGGTGTTAAAATTTTGTATTAATATTTTATTTTTACATTTACAATCATGCATTTGGACGGATTTTCCAATACCACTACAACTTTCACACTCATCATCACATTTCTGACATACTAAATATTCAACTTTCATTCCATTTTTTGGTTTATGAGTTGAAGTAAAGTAATTTGTTAAGCCAACATCTCTACAAACATTCTCTGCAATGCCATCATAATATAAACATGTATATAAATGTTCCTTCATTTCATTGACATCTTCCTTAGCAAATTTACATCCATTACATCCACCTTCTCCAAGAATATCACTTTGTCCAGTACAACCATAATCATAACAACTTTTATGACACGGTATACAATTATTATTTGATAGGTAATGAGTTTTTGGACATGTTTTGGAGCAATAATTATTTCCATCATCCTGATAAACTAATAATGAAAGGCATTCTAAACAATGATATTGTGTTTCTCCATTACAGCCAATACATTCAGGGTGACATTTAACACATTCTTTTGTTGAATTATTTCTTCTAAATGTATCAGGTGGACATTTTCCATAACATTCACCATCATATTCAACATTTTTGCATGATAAACAATATTTATTACCAGAACCCCAACATCCTGATGTATCACATTGATCACCACAATAATTAATATTATTACCTTTCACACCATTCCTTTTTACCATTTCTCGTTATTTTATTTATAGTATTAGGGAAATGTAATATTCCAATTAATTGTATCGGCTAGACATAAATTTTCATTATTTGAAATAACAACATGTCCTCTATTAATACTTTTTAAATTTTTTAACTGTAATTCCCTTAAGTTATTATTATGAACGATTGCTAGTGATACGCGTTCCATATAAAATTTTCTTCCAACTATGGTTTCTAAATTTGTTAGAAAATTAAGATTTGTTATATAACTTTTGCCAGTTTTTATTATTACATAATCTGTAACAAGTTTAACATTTTTTAGATAGTCTAAATCACTTATACTCAGTGATTCACTATTAAATCTATCAAAATATTCTGATGATATATCTATAAAACCATCAACATATTCGCAATTTTTTAATTTCTTAATATTACTTTTTGTTAATGGTTGATTAATTTCACATATTTTATCACAATATGATCCACATTCTCGACATGTTCTATCATTCAATGTTATATTATAAAAATATTTTGGTTTACACCTTGTTACACAATAATCTTTTTCAATTAATGTTTCACTAGGACATTCACTAACGCAATACCTTTTAAAAGTGTATCTTGGATCATCAGCATCTTCTAATCTTCCTGTTATTTTATTATAATAATTTAATCCTCTACAACTTTGAACACATTCACCATCTTGGATATAATTTGCACAAGCAGCACATTTACTTCGTCCATGTCCAAAACATCCACCGGTACACATTGAATCACAACACTTATAATGTCCATGATGATCTTTGTAACATCCGTGATTATGGCATGATATTGGACAAAAATTTTTAAATACAATTTGACATTCATTTTCTGAATTACCCCAACAATTTCCATTACATAATGGATGACATTCTCTTATTTCATTATCATAATTACATGTATTATATTCACTACCATCATCAAAGATAACACGATTATTATAATCTGATCCTAATAATTGTTCCCAATCAATTTTTTCCCTCAAATAGCATAGTTTTTTAAAATGATTAAATTCAACAAATCCTTTTTCTATTTTTGTTAAATTAGGAAATACAAGCTTTTCCATATCAGTTAAACCAACATAAATTGAATATTTACCTTCTCTATGAGTTGGATCAAAAAGATTATCACCCCAAATTACACGGAGATTTGGTAATATTATTTGTGGAACATTTTCTACTTGATATATTAAAAGATATCCCCTTATTTCTTCTATATTTTCTAAAAAGTCAAATGGTCTTTCACCATCTTTTATTTCCTCTAATCCATTAATATGGGTAATTTCTAAATTTCCAGATATCCTGTTGCATAATGAAAATTGTTTTTTTAACATTTCATAATGACTTAAATTTGATAATTTTGATGGTCCATTTGATGTTCCGAGGCATACTAAAAAAATAAAATAGAATATATATAAAAAAATTGTAAAATATTTTAAAATAAAGATAGAATAATTTTAATTTATAAATACCACAATCATCAGTATTTGGAATACAAATTTGCAAATCCGTATTTCTATTAGCAAGCTTTATATATTTCTTAGGTTTCTTTTTAATGTTTTCATATTTATTTTGTGAAATATTATGATTGTCTGAATCTTCCACCAAATCAATTGAATGTTTAACATTTAATAGATTGGTAGTATTAATTAAAGAATATATTAAAAAATATAAAAGTATATAGTAAATTTTTGGGTTCATTTTAAGAAGTGAAAATATATCCTTTTCGTCTTTTTTTACTGTTTTTATACCAATTTTCTTTATACCACATTAGATAATTATTGTTTATCTTTAATATAGAATATTAAAGAATAATTAACATTATAAATATTAAATTTGATGAAGATGGTACTTATAATTAGTCTTTCTTTGTATATATATATTTATAGATTATTTTTATAGTGAAAATACAAATATGCATATATATGCTATGACAAACCTTTAAGGCCATTAAGAAAATTGTGATAGTGAGAGTGTTTGTGATGGTGATTATGGTGATGATGGTGTAATGAAGCATGCACTATAGTTGATAATAAAAAAAATTAATCTAATGAAACAAAAGAAAATTTTTAAAAAAATATAACAAAAATTATTTATTTTTTCTTGTGTTTCTTATGAAATTTAAGAACATACCTGAACCATCATCAAGGGATATTGAGGTTACTGTAGTTAGAAGTAGGAGAAATAACTTCAATATATAAATTTTATCTTTAATAAATAAGTGTCTTATCATTTTATTTGCTTTCAATTCAATTCAATCATTAAATGTTTGATAAGTTTCTTTCGCAATCCCTTTATAATCTTTTTTCAAAATAGTAAGTCTAAAAAATATATATTAATAATAAGTTTTGGGCTTCCTTTTCACAGGTCAAGACGAGATAATACTCATAATCTTATAATAAATGTAGATATACAAAAATATATTATATCTAGTCTTCTCTTTTTGTTGTCGACCTTTTCAGGAATAACTTTTACATCTTAAATAAATTAATCTAATCATTAGCATATCAATTACTCCATCCCTATATCTCTTAACAACATTTCCGACAATTATTTTTTTTATCTTTTGTTTCATTAAAATTACAAGAAATATTTTATAATAATAGAATGAAAACACCAAAGTATAGTGAGGAGGAAAATTATTTTATGGTATTTTAAAGGCATTTAAAATGCTCAATGAGACATTTAAATATGTATGATCTTATATATAGCATTTATAATAAAAAGATATATTATAGAAATCGACGGCAAGATAAAAAAGAGTGTAAAAAGTTAAGGTAATTTTACTAAATTTTATTTACCTTAAACTTTTAAACTACTATTATTATAAGTGATAAAAGTACCTAAAGAATTAGTCATCATGATTGATAAGAATAAACTGTTTAAATCAATGCTTGATAAAACATATTATGTATGATGGAGTACACAAGAAATGAAACGAAGATTAAGTTTATATTTTGTCAAATATATAAAATGATAAGTTAAGAAAATGATTAAATAATATAAAGAAAGTAAATGGTTTTATTGTATATAAAATCAAAATATTACATTATATATAATTTAAAGGTTTTATCTTAAAATAATAACAAAATATAATGTTATATTTTCTTTTACAACACTAAAGCTAATTTTTTCAATTCTTTAAACTATAATGTTTGAAAGAAAGTTGAAGGATAATTGTACTAAAAGTATTTTATTAAAAAATAAATACATTTTTAAGGTTTATTATACGTCCTCTATAAAGTGATTTATTCAATGAGGCATAAGAATATTGTTAGAGTATTATATTAAACAATAAATATATCATTTTTCCAGTTATCTATATATATACATAAAATTTTCTTTATGAAAATTAATTCTTATATTTAGCAAAAACTTTTAAAACAATTTTAATTTTATCATTACATTTTTTTATTTAAATTATCTTCTTTCAATAAATGATTATTTTTATGGAATCATGACAAAAAAAATAAATTTTATATATTTACATCTATATTACAATTACTAAATGTATGAACATTTTGTGAATAAATGACTAGAGATTCTATGATATGTAAATGTAGAATGTTTATTAGTAACAATTTGTTATCCGCTTCATACGTTTACCCGATTGATTTTTTTAAGTGAGCTTTCGTTACTTTGTCCACTATTACTATATGTTAATGTAAA
This sequence comes from Strongyloides venezuelensis, assembly GCA_963280985.1. Taxonomy (NCBI): domain Eukaryota; kingdom Metazoa; phylum Nematoda; class Chromadorea; order Rhabditida; family Strongyloididae; genus Strongyloides; species Strongyloides venezuelensis. The sequence goes on from CAUJLX010000001.1 coordinate 13,110,788, forward strand.
TTCAGATGTTGAATAGTCATCTTCAGTCCATATAGATTCTTTACTAGATTCATTGGTTAGAGATGATGAACGTGTTATTTTTATATTATTTATAATCATTACACTTTCACTATTATCATCTGGAATTATTATTGAAGCTGTAATTTGATCTTCCTTTATTTCACTATCATTTATCGTTACTTGATGTTCTTTTGAATAAATGGTAGAAACTGGTAATCTTCCAAGGTATTGAGGATCATTGATTAATGAAGGAGAAAGATTATCATTTTTAAGTTTTAAATTATCATTACTATTTTGTAATGTATGTTGTATTACTGAGAGAGAAGAATATGCATCCCACAGAGAAGGACGGGAATGATTATTTTCTGATTTATATCTTATCTTCTCACAATCAGAAAAGTTGTTATTTTTTTGAAAACTAACTTGTTTCCTGTACATTTCCCTTTTGTCATTATTCTGAGCATAATATCTCATCTTCCAATTTAAATCTATCTTTTCTCTACATGGAACAACTGTGTCATCTAAATTACCTGTAAAAAAAGTCTTCAATTGATAGCCACAAAAATCTTGCATTATCCAACCAACAATTCCATATAATAAACTTCCTGTTCCTATAATTTTATAATTAATTATCAGTTAATAAGATAAGAAAATAAAACATTAATATTTATATGACATACCTACTAAAAGTGTTGAATAAAAACAAGTACTTAAACTGAAAACTAAATCAACTACATTTTTATTTGGTCCTTCAAATCTAATAATTAAAGGTTTAGGTGTATTATAAGCATATATTATATCAGCAGCTAATATTGATATTCCAACAATACATGATATATGAAATGTATGATGTGGTACAAAACATAAAAAAGTTAATTTTAATATCCAAAAACCAAAAGCTAACCATAAACAAAATGATGCATAGTAACCAGCTAATCTATATTGACGTCCCCATGGAAAACCACCACCATTAACAGAAAGATACTCAACAACTTTTAATATAGGATATGGTAAACCTTTTTTTGTTGCTATTAATAGTTCTTTTGATAAAGTAGATACTTCATCAAACTGAAAACGTTCATTATAAAGAAATTGATTTGAAAATTGTGATATTGTTTCATTTTCGAATAAATCATTCTCACATAATGATGTTAATGTTATATTTACATGTTTAAGTCCTATTTTAACACCTATCTTTGCATGAATCTTTCCTGAAGAGAAAGACCGATAAGATGAAAATATTCTTCCATTACTTTGATGCCATCCAGGATAGTAAATAGAAACTGGAAGTAATAATATATTAAAATAAAATTATTTTATGATGGTATTATTTTAAGGTAAAAATACCAAACTTGATTTTTATATATTATTAATTTTTATATTAATCTCCTTACCTAAAATAGTTGCTCCAGTAGACATTGCTAGAAGAAATGATAAAGATGAGATAGCTTTTTTATTCCTAACTCCTGGTAGGATAATTAAAAATGCTGCTATTGGTGTTAAAAATAGCCAAAATATAGCAACAATAAAAATATCTGTAGGAAGAGGAGACTTGATTTCATTAAACCAAGTTGGTTCTCCATTTTCACGAAATGCGTCAAACCATCCAGAAATCATATATAAGTATATAGGAAAACTAAAATATGACTATTCTGGTGGTAAGACATAAAAATTATTTTCCTCTGATTGTTTTTCTAAATATAAGTATATATATAATAAAAAGTTAAAATTATAATACAGATGTTAAAAAAAAGGAATGAATATGATAAGAAAGATATAGAAGGTAAAGTAATTGATTATAAAATAATTTTTTATTCTATTAAATGATACTGAAATAAACACTTGTAATAAGTTAAATATAACAAAACAAAAATATTAATCAGTGGATATGTTAACAACTTTTCATGAACATACTTGTTACTCTATAAATAAATTATTTCGAAGAAGAAAATATGTATGGTATAGCACATTTAATGAAAGTCATATATTTTAGAGATAATTAAGATATATTTACGTTTAAAAGAGTAAGATTGTAGAGAATTGTAAATTATAAGTGTTGTATATGGTTTTCGTACTTATGATCGTTGTATTTTAATAAAAAGTTAGACGATATCTTATTTTCTTTTATATTTTTAAAAATATGGGATGGAGAAAGTTTGATATTAATTTGAAAAAGATAACAATATAGGGTGATTTATTATATTTATATAAATCATTTTTTTTATTATACAATTCTTAATTTAAAAAAATGTTTCTTTTGATGATATTTTTATCCAAATTTACGATAAATGTTCAAAATATAATATCAATAAAAAAATATTTTATTTAAAAAACAGGCTTTTTAGTTACTTATAATATATATAAATGTTATCTATTTAAAGTTTAAGTTATTTCTAATGATATAATTAAGTATATACATATAAGCTAATAAAAAGAAACTTTGATATAAAATTTTATACTTGTAAGGTTAAAAATTAGTTAACATTCTATTTGTGACGTCAAATAGATGATAAAATGCTAAATATTCATTCATTACATATTTGATTGTATGTACACATATAAATTAAACAAAATATCACCACACATAACAATAAGTTTTAAAGAAAAATGTTTATTTTTAATTTAAAAAATAACAACATTTATAATTTTAAAATATAATTAAAAAAAAAAAAAGATAAATATTATAAATAAAATAGATTCATACGTACAATGGATGGCGCACATTTTGAACAGTGACAAACTATTTTATTTTTTAAAAAAAATAAATAAAGATATATCAATATAAAGGTATATAATAATAATTCATTTTTATTAATCATGATAAAATTATTTGTATTTAAAGGTTAAAAGAAGAATTATTTGTATTTTTATATAAAGAAATAACATTAGGAAATTAAAATTTCTATATAATATGAATATATTTACACTATATTAAAGTGTTATTTTAATAACTAGCTTATAAAAATGTTAGTTTAATAAAATTGAAAAGAAATTAATCTAGAAATATGATTAAAAGTATCAACGTTTTACTATATGTTAAATGAATATATTATATTAGCTGAAAGAAAGTGATAGGTTAAAAAAAGATTTATATATTGAAAAGAATATTATAATTTTCATATAAATTACAACTATACAACTTTTTTTTTAAAATTATCATCATATATTATAAATATAGAACCTTGAACATAAAAATGATCAATGTTTTTTAGCTTTAATCATTTTTGCAAATATAAATTTCTTTTATTTTAATTAGATAAAATATTTGAAAATTTCTATAAATTAAAATCAAAGTGAAATTATTAAATCATATAGGTATAAATAATGTACGCATATACATCCTATTATTGTTGGCAATATAATTTCTTACTTATAATAGTTAATTGTGTATAAAGTTTATTTTGTAAAAAGAAGAACCGAACAGAACTTTATTGTATTATATCTTAATGAAGAAAAGCTTTAATATATATTACAGCATTAATAGATTTTAGAATTTAATTAAGATACAAGATAGTTTTTATAATAATATTTTATCGTCAAGGCTGAATGTTAACAAAATATATATTTGATTCTATTACATTTATCTTTATAACTTTAAAGATATACTTTTTGTTAAACAAAAGGAAATTTTAAATAGACATTTAAATAATAACTAATACCTTGACAAGTTATGAAAATTTTATAAAACAATTATTATAATATATTTTTCAATTTGATTTATTCTTAAATGTTATTTAAAATTTATAAGAAAGGTTAGAAATTTTAAACTATTATTAAACAATCTAAAAACAAAATTAAAGGACAGAATGATTCATTTAAAAAATTAATTTATTGAACTTTTGATTTATATAAAAAAATTGAATGACAAATGATGAATTTTCATAAAATAAAGAGTTTAAATAATCAAGGAATGTTTAAATAAAAAAAAAGAAAATTTTCTTTGATTTAGTTATATAGACTAATATATATATTATAATAACCTTGAAAAAAGATGTGAATATATAAATTATCTTTGTTATTATTTTATTGTTTAGATGTTATTTAAAGTTTTTAGACAATTTTTATGCATGGTAATTTTATACTACGTGTCATTTATTAAATAGCACTAGTTTTAAGTTAATTAACATTATTTAAGCTAACTATTTATGTTAAATGTTGTTTTAAGGCAAAATAAAAGAAAAAGTTTAATGATACATGAATAAGATTAATTTTCAGGTAAATAGAAATAAAACTGATACAATAAAATAGTATTTAGATGTAATCAAAATATTTGAAGAATTTAAAGTTTTTAGACTATATTTTTATAGTTGTAGATATATTGTTACACAAAAATAACTAATTTCTATTAAAAAGAAATTCCTATATTTTATTTTGATTATCATTGTACGATATCAGTATTTCGAATTAGTAAAGTAACTGAAAGTAATAGTATTTGCCAAACACTTTTTAATACTTTATTTGTCTAAACAAAATTTGAATTTTTTTATTTTATTAAAATATTTACTTTTTCCCTTGTACCTTTGATCTTATTATAGACATATTTCTCCTTCACACATTCAGGAATTTTATTCAAATAAAGTTTTTTTAATATTCTTTTATTTTAGAGTGATCTTTTAAAACCGCCTCTATAAAATTAGATTAACAATTTTTTTTACAGTAAAAAATCATTAGATTGAATTACCAATTACTATATTTTCAAAAAATCAAAATGCAAAAAAGACATTACTTTAGTAAAATTTTGAAGTATCAATAAAGTTATTTTTAATGAAACAATACATTAGTAAATATTTGTAAATGATATAGAGAAAGTGTCTCCTAAAATTACAAACCCGTTTACAATATATAGGAGTTTTATTTTATTTAGTATAAAAAAGTTAGTTTAATTAATAAAACTTTTGTAATTAAAAAAGTATAAATAGTATTATTGTTCCTCTATATAACAAGTTTAAAAATAGTTCATGTTGAAGTTTCACGTCCTAAAAATTGAGATTGATGTGGATGTCTCAATGTTAAAGGAGGACCTTGAATATTTTCTGTGTCATCAAAACCTCTATTATAATATTCATATTCGTATCGTTCTTCCATTTTATACCTTCTGATTGGTTGTTGTGGAATTTCTTCTTCTCCTGAAAATGGTACCAACCTTTGAGAAGGAGTCATTTGATTGATATAAGTTTCTCTTGATTCTTGACTACTTTCAGTTGATGGTGGTATTACTTGTATATCTGGTACTTGAGCAATTCTAACACTCCTCTTTAACTGTATTGGACTTTTTATAGTTTCTGGTAACCTAGAATCATACATTTCACCAGACGTTCTTCCATTAATATAGTTTTCATCTTCAAATTTATCCTCACCACCATCTTTTCTTCCACTTTTACCAAATCTACTTAATCCACCGCTAAAAAATGTTTTAAATATAAGTAATAAAATTATTTTATTTTACAACATACCAACTTTCAGCTCTTCTTAGAGTAATTTTCGTTTCTGGATGTAATGAAATGCGTCTTAAATAACATGCAAAAAAGATTGAAGCGATAAAAAGTAATATTGCAGTACTACTTAAGACTCCAGTAATCCATTTTAAACCTGTCTCCAATGTTCTTCTACGACACCAGGTCCACCAACCAGGACTCCATGTACCATTTACACATACTCTTTGTTGTGCACCATGAATAAAATATTCAGGTTTACAGGTAAATGTAACTGTAACACCATCTAAATAGTTATTTCCTGGTGGATATTTGATAACACCAGGGCCTGTTAATAATGCCCCACAACTTTGTTTTCTCTTACTTCCTTTCTCCTTTAATTCCAATAATTTTTTTTGTACTTCCAGTGTAGCCATAGCAATTTCTCTCCTACCAGTCAAGAAGTAGTCGTATTCACATTCATAAACATTCTGACAAGCAACACGAACTTCTTCTAGCGTAAAAACTAATGAAGCATTATATTGTAATCTATATGGATCAAATACTGGCTCGTAAGAATAATCGTTTCCGAATTTCAATGGATCATAAATGGGTTTTATATAATCTTGAAACAGTAATTTATATTTAGAACCATCAATTCTCCCTAAAAAATTATTTTCATAATTTTTTTTAAATATTATTAATAAACTTACATCTTTTACCAAATTCATAGGCATTTCTATTATCCTGTTCAGTTGGTGGATAGTTAACGATTGTGATTTGTCCATCAGGTGACATTAAATCATCCAAATGATTGTCATTAAATGTACCTAATAATCCAACTGTTACGAATCGTTGTATTCCTGCAGAATATTGTAATGTAGAAGGTGGAACAAGAAGGTCAGAGAAATCAGCACGAACATTTGATGTTGAACGACCATACTCATCATAACCTGTACCATAATAATCATGACCACGTGGAAAAGCATATGTTTCATTGAATTGTGGTGGTAGAAGAACCATTACTGACAATACGCCATGGGCTTCTTGAACCTGAATACCAACACCAGATTCAAACATAACGTGAATTTCCGATTGATTATGATTTCTTTCTGGTGATCTTAATGTAACACCTTTAAATTTTTGAAGTTTTAATTCTGGTGTATCGAAATAACAATAATATCCATTCACAACAACATCCATTCTATATCTCCATCTACGATGATCTTTTCTTGCAAATATTTGAACTATATCACTATCATTTTCACGAGCCGCCATGCCAGTTATAACAGTTCCCATAACTTCTTGATTCCAATCTGTTTTTGGAGGTTGTTCCATTCTAACTTGTACTTGAAAATCATGAATAGAATCTTTTGCCATAGTTAACATATAATATCCTTTACCATTAAATGAATATCTTGTACCATCATATGTTACAAAGTGTGGATCACCATATGCTATACCAGCAACAGGTGGAATGTACTCTTGACAACCGGATGTTTGTCGACGCCAAAAATAAAATTCACAATTTCCTGCCCATTTACAACATTTTTCATATGCCATTACATCAGTATGGTAATTTGATAGTGATGGTACATAAGGTGGTCTTTTAAATGGATATGAACCTAATGGATGACTTCTTTGTGAGGTACCTGGTGAAAAGAATCTTAAATGTGCAGCATTTTCATAGTCATCTGAATGCATTAACCACCCTTCAAAGTCATAACAACAAACTTGTCCTGCTCCAGTCCATGTTGAACCAGTTGACATAACACAATGTTGTGCTCCTTTATTATAATTACACGAAGCATCACCATCTCTATCACATCCTATTAATGGCATAAAACGTCCAATATCCAATAATGCTTGATCTAAGACACATGGGCATGGTACTGAAGGTTCTAAATCCATTGCATAATTTATCCGACGACCATCATAATCGAACCAGTCTTTACATAATTCTAATGCCCAATCACTACCATATTCATATTCCCATACATCCCTAAAATACCAACCAAATGGTGTCATTTTACTCCAAAATGCTCCATTTGATTCATGTTGATCTGATAATGCAACTCTTACAAATCCAAAAGAAAATCTACGCCATGAATCGAGTACCATATGTGTTCGTGCCATTGTTCTTGGATCAAATTCAAAACTACCAGAATTTGGGAGACGTAGACCTAATGTTCCAACTTCTTCAAAAACATGATCATCTGTATCTTCCCAATATCCCATTAATGTTATATCAACTTGCGCATTAATATCATTAGTTAAATTATATGGTGCCCATTCTAATCTTAGTTTAGTTGCATTTGCTGATCTCCAATTATTAAAGGATTCTCTAGGATTATCAATTAATTTTACCTGAGGCATCGCAAGTGCCGGTTGAAGAAGATAAAATGTTCCTACATATGGATAACTTTGTCCACCATCTCTTGACATTCTTGTTTGAACTAAACCTGTTCTGAACATCTTATTGACAGGTAAAATACATTGCGCTCTTATCATACTTAATCTTTCACAATCAACCTGATATTCATCGAATATTACCTTTACAACATCACCACCTCTTAAACAAGGTCCTGAAACATTAACTAATACTCCACCAATCATTGATGCTGCAATTGGTGCTGTTGTCATGAAACCAACAGATTCATTAGAACAACCACCAGGGATTATTTGTTCATCGACTCTGTATAACCATCTCCCAGGAACACCAACATTTGAAAATTCTTGTAATTTTAATACTCTACCTTCACCAGAGTACGGTAATGGTGTCCAACCAGTTCCATTACCAGCATTAAAACCAGCAATAGCCGATTGAAGACCACCACGACCCTGTAGTGCACCAGCAGTGTTTGATGATGTCCAATTAATATGAGCATAATTAAAGATACAATAACTTCTAATTTCATCTGTTGCCAAAACAACTTGATATGTATTTGTCCATCTTTTAGCTTCTTCAAATCTATTGACTTGTGTTATCTTTGGAGCACCACCATATGCCATTCTTTCCCATGTTACAATAACAGCATAATCAGCTCTAAAACCATGTGCTCCAATAATTCCTTCTCTTATAGCCATTGTTATATTATCTAATAAATAGGGATCTTCAACTCTTCCCCATTTTTGTTTATGATATCTATCATATTGTGTCTTAAACATATCAGAATATCTTTCATTACCATTCCTCATTAATGGATCACCCCATTCATCAAAATTTTCATAAGCACGAGGACGGAAAACTAAACGATACCAAACATTTGATATTCCCTTTTCACCAATATATTGAAATTGTTGATCAGCATAAAATGGTGCTATAAAACTAGCATCTTTTTGTTCTGGCCATCGTGGATTAGGGAATGTATATGGTGGTTGTATAAATTCTGGATCAGAGAATGCTAATAATCCACCAGGGTATATCATTGTATAGTTAAAACGAAAACCATAAAAAGGAAAATCAAAGTCAAAGTCAATTTGTCTATCATGATTTGTTTTTGTTAATATCGATGCATCATGGTATAATGGTCCATATGGAAATAAATGCCACCAACCTTCTTCCAAACGATGATCGGTCTGTTCAAGATATTCATCTAATTTTTTAACATCAACATGACCAGGATTCGGTAAATAATTATATATTGGATTTTTATTGCCAAATAAATCTACTGTAGAATATTCTTGATATGTTTGTTGTGAAAATATTAAAGATGAGTTTTGTAAAAACAAATACAAAAATATACAAAAATATTTATATAATGACATTCTAAATATTAATAATAGTAATTTTATATAATATTAAAAGGATATACAAAAATGTCCATATATTTTTAGTAAAGAAAATATATAAAATTATAAACTTTTCCAGGTACTACTGTACCTTAATGGTACAATGAATAATTATTCTTCTTTTCACTTCAATTTAAAATTAAATCTCTACTTTAATCTTCCCTTTTCCTAATAATTAATTACTAATGGTCATTTCTATTTTATTTTTCTGTATTTTGTAAAATGTGACAGGTGCTTGAAATTACAAATTACTTTCTATTATTATATTAAGAATATACTATAACATTAGTAGTTTATTAAATGAATTTATAATATATAACCATGATAAAGGTCCCTTCTTACTACATTACTATCATACAACAATAAATATGCCTCCTTTTGATAATTAAAAGCCGATTACCTGTATACAGCTTAACAATACCATCTGGTTCTAAAGGAAAATTAATATATAAAAATTCAATTATTCTCAATTAGTTAATAAATATAATAAAAAATATAATATTAATATTTCTTTATTACAATATGATTTGTTATAAATATTATATGCAAAAAATATTACTGAAAAAATATATAAATTTGATTAAATTATCTACTTTTTATTTCAAAATTTAAAATGACAAAATTGTTATTTCTCTATTTCATAACTATTATACACATATGTATTTTACTTGTTTACTCTAACTCGATAGCTTCAAAAATCAAATTACGTTACAAATTTGAATCAAGTAATATTTTAAAAAGATATAAAGAAAATTATGGTGTAAAGGAAGAGTACGTGAAAGAGAAATTCCATAATCAAAATGCAAAAAAAGAAGTAATTATATTTAAAATATCTATAGGAAGTCATAATTTTACTCATAGAGATGTTGATAAGCGATTATTAATGAAATTTGTTGACAATAATGATAGTATAACAAATGATATTTACGATCCCGAAGAGAGTAATATACGAGATAATTCCACATCTTCAGATGAGACAATCTATTGTACCTTCAAGTATTGTAAAATTGGATTTTTGTATTACAAACAAAATTCAGGCGATCAAAATATTTCCAATGATGTCGGTAATGTTAATGAAATTTTTTATATTGGCTTTCACAAAAACAAATGAATTTAGTAATTTAATTTTGAAGATCCTCCCAACAGTCGACAATAAACACATATTTAATATCGTTTTATGTCCGGATAAAAAATGGATACGAAGTACACCTTGGCCAAAATATATTCCAAATACAAATAATACTATGAAGTTTCCGGTATCTTACAAAAATACAAATAATTCAAATTATAAATTTTTGCATTGTCATAGTGGGAATGATAAAACATTTTTGAGCTGTGGTCGCCTTGAACAATTATTTATGCCTCCAATAGACGTTGGCTACGGTTGCACAAAACTTAATTTCCAAGAATGATAATTATACCAACAACTTGGAAGAAAAGGAAGTAAATTTGATTGTTACATTTGATTACAAATTTATATGTAATAAAAAAAATATACTTGATTCAAAGTATGCCACTTATGGGATTCTTAAACCTGATGATAATAACAAATTAAATTCATCTATATTTACTCTTTTCGACAAAAATATTAAGTTTTATTCTAAACAGAGAATAATTATGATACCTCTAGATGAACTAAACATTACAAATTTTAATATTACTGATGATTTAATGGGATATACCCTTACCTATGAGCCTAAATGTACAGTGCCAAATCTTAAAGCAACACTACATTTAAAAATAAATGACATTGTACAGAATTTTGAAATTAAGACGAAAGAAAATTCTGAAGAAGTAAAAAAATATATAATTGATAAAAGAAAAATTAAGAATGCTCCAGTTAGATGTCAGGTAGTTCCTGATGGATTGAAAAACCCAGCATTTGATAATTTTTACGATTATTATTATTCAACATCATTGGTAATGTTCGATGAAACTAAAAACCGATATAAAAAAGTTAGTGATCTTCAATCATTAGTATCAAATGCAAAATATAAATGTATTTTAAATACAAATAATGGTATTCCTAAGTATGGGGAACTAAATTTTATAAAAGAATCCAAATTTACAATTATTTTAATTGAATCAACTACTATTGATATGTTTCTTTTTGGAGCTCTTATTACCGTTGCTCTCCTCTCCATAGTGGGAATTTTCATTTTAAAAAAGTTTCAACCAAAAAAAAAGAAAGCTCATAAAATTAAATCCACAAGTTCATCATCCTCAACATCCACTTCACCATCGAGAAGTAAATCTTCATCTGTTATATCGAATGTTCATAATGTCCCAATTATACAGAAAAAGGCTGTTAATATAGTAGCAAAAAAAATAGCTGGTAAAAATGCAAATAAAAAAGCAACTAATAATGAAGATAGCATATTTATATTAAAGTAAATTATATGACACTATCGAATTCCAACAATTTTAATTTTTCATTAAATATCTCAAATCTTTAATATGCAATTATTCACTTTAAATATTTAAAATTGATTAGATAAAATAATACTTAATTAATTAATAATAATAATTTCATTGTCATTACAATATACTTTCATTTATACTGAAATTTGTCAAAAACCATTAAATGTTAAAAAAAGATTATATCTAAATTGTTTTCAGAATAAATGGTTAATTTATTTATTTTTTTAGTAATTTTAAAAATAATAAGTTTGTAACATCAGTTATAAATATTTATCTAGATTAATTAGTATATCTAGTTCAATAGTATATCTCTTGAAGCAATTTCTTGTAGATATTCCATTTTTTAATATCATTGAAGAAAATGTATTCATCATCGAGATATTGAAGCTTCTTGGAAAATTTTTTAGAATAAGTTGTTAGTAGTTCTTTATCCGTAGAACTTTCATTAGTATTAATCCAAGAATTTCTATGAGCAATAAAGAGAAATTCTACCGTATTAGGAATTTTAATTGGAAGATTTTGAAATGATATAAACGTTCGTAAATTCTTGAAACTATTTAAACAATCTTCATCTTTATATGACACACCATCCATTACAAGTACATTTATATTTTCCATAAATTCGTTAAATATATTAGTCGTTTCTTTACATAAATCAAAGCCATTGAATATTGTTGCTCTCTCAATACTTTTTGGCATTAAAGGACAAATATTTTCTAAATTATTTTTAAAAATTTCAGTCTTTGAAGTATCTTCCTCTGTTAAGTAATCTGAAAAATCAAATTTGACATTCTTTAATTTATCACAAGATTGGAGAGACAAAGAAGTAAGTTTTAATCTATTCATTTTCTGATTACTTTTTTGAATATCAAATGGCATAAACTTTAATTCAACTGTTTCCAGATTCTTAAAATGTTGTAAATTCTTCATACAGGTAACAAAAAACTTAATATTCTCAATTGTAATTGAAACAGAAAATATAAAATCTTTAATTGGGAAATTTATAGAGTCCTCAACAATATCAAGACAATTATTTTTTGTACATAACAATAGAGAGATAAAATCTCCATCGTATTTAACTTTGATATTGTATTTACTAGCAATTTCTAAAACCATATGAATGTATTGAGCAATCTCATGATAACCCCAATCAGATAATTTTAAAATTAATGTAGAATTTTTCCTGTTAGATAATTCTTTTAAGACAACATCGATTATATTTTTATTTTCCATAAGCTTAGTGTAGTTATCTACAGCAAGTGATCCGTATATTAAAAGCTCATGAAAGTTTGGGAAACCATCAAAAAATCTTGTATTTAAGTTTTTATTTTTATCATTACTACAATAGTTAGACAGAAAAACATTTTGCGATAGCTCAATACGCCTTATATTTTCATGATTCATGAAACTCAATGCATGTAAAATCATATAATTATCACAAGAAAAATCTACCCATAAGTTTAAAATGGTTGAATTTTTCCGTAATTCCATATTTAAATTTATTTTCCTTAGTAATTTCTTAATAAACAACAACTGTTCTCTTTTTTTAATTTTATCTACAAAATTACATATAATAAAACTAATTCGATTCTCCTGATGAATAGTTTCTCCAACGAATTGATTTACTTCACTTAAACTTTCACAAGAGTACTCATCTTTTTCAAATTCAATGTCTTCCAAACTATAAACATTAGACTTATTTTTAATACCTTCTTTAATTTTTATTGTAATCCTTTGAAAATCACTATACATCATCATATTTCTTTTAATAATATCTCCCTCAATCAATGAAGCAATTTGTTTTGATGTCATTGAAAGGTTATAAATATCGTAGAGTGAAGGAATCATATTTAAAATATTTTTTCTAACCAAATCATTTTTCATTATCTGTATGATAGATAAATTCTCCTCACTTTTCATAATCTTATTCTGGGATAAAAAAAATTAATTATAGAGTTAAATAAAAAACAAAAGCTAAAAAATGGTATAAAGATACAAAATTTCTCTACAAGATATATAATAAATTATACATTTTAATGTTAATACATATTGGTTGGGGTAAGAAAATTTCTTTAAATTAATTTTACCACTATCGAAAGAAAAGTTGTTTTTCAAATAACACATTTTTTTTCTACGAAGATGTTGGGAAAATGAGTGTAAGTTTTTTTTGTAGATTAAATATTCAAAATTCATATCTACAAGAATTCTATATTTAAAATACTTTAAAAAGTACAAATTCATTAGATTCTAAAGTGAGGGAAAACATAATAATATGATTATGTAAAATACGTATCGAAATAATGATATTACAACATGAACAAGACCAATAAAGGTAGAATGCCAACTGTTAATAAAATAAAATTCCAAATATAGATTTCAATAAAAAAGTATCTCCTCACCAACAACATAGATTTAACTTCATCTGGAGAATGTGAAACCAACTTGTTGGCCTGGAAAATTATTCTATTAGGTGATTGTGAAATTATCTATAAAAAAATGATTTACTACAAGTACAACTTCAAATTTCCGCCGAAACTTGTGTGGTGCTGCAGCGGTTTATGAAAAAAGTAAAAGAATAATATGACAAGTTTTACCTCTCTATTGTGAAAATGTTTTCAGTTATTTTCTGCTCAATTTTAAGTTTTGTTCAAGTATAGCTGAAGTTCAAAATTAAAATTGAGAATGTTTTCAATGATAAATTGGATTTATTCTTCTCGATATTGATAGTAGACGTTATCAATCTGATAAATCTTGATATATTTGTATCCATAGGTAATTATAGTATATTCAGGGGTTTCAGAAATTGTTCATGTCGAATTCTGGGTCTTAATATGATTAGAAAATTAAAGATTTCGAAGAATCATGGATAAAACAACATGTTTTCATTATTAAGATAGTTGGATTAAAGGATTTAGAGATAAAAGACAAGTAATAATATGGCGAATAGACAATGTCACCACTAAATATAATTTGTTACATACTTAATTGTACAAAAAATACATGGAAATAATACTAATATATTGCTCTATGCCTTTGTTTAAGTTAAGAAAAGAAAAAATTTAATTCTTTTTAACATTGGTTGTAAACAATTAAGTACATTTATGGATTGATAATCTGTTTACTACAAAGAAAATTTGTAATCTTTTGCCCAAAAAAACTATTAAAATAGGCCCTGGTGAATCGATGGATCACTGCACATGTTATAATAGAGAAAACATTCGTGACTCATCTGGTGAACTCATTTGTATCTCAGGAAAAATTGTTGATAATAACTATGACATTATCAAAAAGGCTATAGAAAATTATATATACTTTTTACTGTAAAAAAGAATAAACGGAAGAAAATTTACAAATTCAATTTCTCCTTTAATAAATATATAAAATAGATTATTGTTTCTTAGTTTTGGAAGCAGCTTCTGCAGCAGCACGTTCGGATTCGACAACTTTTAGCAATTGTTCAACTTCCTCAACTGGAAGTATCCTATGAGAAGTATGATGAGATGCTTTTGGATCATATTTCATTACTGCAATCTCAATATTTTGTGCTCCAGATTGAACAACCTGTGATAAGGCATTAACTACTAATTTAAGAGTTGCAGCTTCATCTTTGACATTTTCTTCATTGTAATGTTCCTCCAAGTATTCACGTACTGGTTTTTCACCGCGACCAGTGCTGTTAGCAAGATATTCATAATAAGTACCTGATGGTTCAGTTTTGTAAAGTCTTGGAGTTCCATCGAAAGTCAAATCCTCCAACAAGCATAGAGATACCAAATGGTCTTCTACCGGGACTTTGAGTAAAACGTTGTTTAGTATTTGCAAGGAAACGAGCGATATAAGCAACAGTTACCGGATCTTCTAGTGTCATTTTATATGTTTGGCATTCCAAACGAGCGTAATCGACAAGAACTCGAGCATCTGCACTAAGTCCAGCAAATGCAATCATTACATGTTCGTCAATTTTATGAATTTTACGAATAGTTCGATCGTCTTGTAACGCTGGAATCGATTTCTTCTCAACCCCAATAACAATACAATCTTTTCCTTTTACACCGAGCTATAAATTTTAAAATTAAACAAGAAAAAAATCCAACTTACAGCAGTAGCACCTTTTTTAACAGCTTCTTGAGCATAATCCACTTGAAATAAATGACCATCTGGAGAGAAGATTGTAATAGCACGATCGTAACGCTGCATTATCTGAAAATGTTTTCATTAGTATATATATTTTATTCATAAATAAAAAAATACACAAAATACAATGTCTAAAGGAATATGATGATTTCAAATTTCACTTTACATTACATCTTACCAAACATTCTTTGTAAGAGTTAGATGTTTGTTCTTGAAATTGCAATTATATCAATTTAAACTTTACACTATATATTTTAGATTTAATAAAAGAGATGCCTTTATATGAAGTTACATTAATTCCTAGACAACTTGGAAAAGTAAGTTAAGTGGTGTGTAGAGGTTAATTTATCTATTTTTTGTAGACCGAATTGTTTAATGCCTTAAAGAGAGGTGTAAATTTACTACTTGATCATGGAGCTGTTATTACGGATATGAAAAGTTTAGGTCACAGAGAATTACCATTTAAAAGGCTTTCAAAACAAGGTAAAGAGCCTGTACATGAATCAACGTAAGTATTGTTATTTATTTTTTAATAACTTTCAAACATTCTAAAGATATCTTTTACTGAAAGCATATATGCCAATACAAAAACAATGTGATGCATTAAAATTGCTCTCAAATGACTTAGATATGGCATTTGCTCATTTTGTGAAATACTAAGGATTTAGACAGACCAATAGCTGAGTGTAACTTTAGATGATTTGCTGAAACCACCAGTATATCGTGAATCAGTTAAAGCATTGCGAGATGGTGGAAAGATTAGTCATTTCACAAGGCAAATGATCTATAAAAGAACAGAAAAAGAATGGAAAGCGGTACCAAAAAGTTATCCTATTCCCCCAACAAGAGTTTAATGTTTTAAAATTTACTTTTATTATAAATAATAGAAAAAGTTCAAAGTGTTATGTAGTTGTTTTAGGTTATTGGCCACATACAATAATAAATGTTTTACAAAAGAGTTATATTTTCCATGTTTCTTCCCATAGGTTTCGAGAACGTATGCGTAAATATCCTTGATGTCCCATTTTTGAAAGGTAAAGACGTAAAAGACTTGGTAGGAATTCTGGAGCTACGGCTGTTCTATTGTAATATGAATCGAGAACATTAAAAAAACCAATAAGAATATCTGGGTAGATATCATTTAAGTGATGAAGAAATTCGATTACAGATCTATATAGCAATTCTTCTAGATAGGAATCATCGGAAGTTTCAAGACATATAGCATTTTTATAGGTACTTATAGTTGCACTAATGATAATTAAATTTGCCAATTTCCATAATTTATCATCCATATCAATTTCGTTAGTATCATAAATAGCCTGGGCTAATGTTGAAAAGATATGACAAATGTTTGTAAAATCCTTTTGACTGTAAAAATTTAAGAAGATTAAAGTTTTTAAGGGGGTTGGATTGGTAAAAACTTTGCCAGCTATTTGTTCAAACATCATATCCTTTGTAATTAAGTTATTTATAAGACTAATAAGTTCAAATGATTGAGTATCTTGTAGGTATTCTAATTCTACATCTGCTAAAAAGAGAGTAATTGGTTGATTAACATCAGAAAAAGTAACAATAGGTTTGAAATAATCTAAGAAATGACTAATGTAGTATAATTTTGTCTTAGGATCAATAGATAGACTTTTTCTTATATCAATTGTGGCAAAAGAATTTTTCAATGATTCTTCAAGGACAAGAGAAATAATATTACTTTTATAAATGAATGGTATTGGGAGCCAATGAATGTTAACAGCATAATTCATAAATATTTCAGAAACTTGTATTCTTTGGTTACTTGAAAGGCGTTGAATATTTTCATCAGATGCTAATGAAGATAATAAGTATTTATCATTATTTTCAATTGCAATTTTCCATAGTAGAATAATATTATCATCTGTAATTGTAAAAATATTGTCCAAATTCAGTGGTGGTAATCTCTTGCCATCACTTCTTTGTTGACCTATAAGACATTGTAGAACAAATATTTGAAAAGTCTCTTGATCAACTTCATTCTCTATCAATAATCTTAGTAATTCTTTAATCATTGATGAATTTGGTAAGTGTGAAACATCATTAGGTAACTGTTCATCGACCATTTGAAGAATGTGGCCATGGGTATTAATTAATTCATTAAATAACAATTCATAATCATTCTCCATATAATCAACAGTTGAAAGAACCTTAGAAAGTTTCTTAAACAATAATGTTCTACATTTTATTTGGCTTTCAAGATGAAGTCTGTTAAATGAATTTATCAGTTCAGCCATCTGTGAAAAAGATATGTTTTTACTCTTTAGTAGTGGTAACATATTTTGTTCAAGGTCCGTATCTCTTTCAAAATTTTCGTTTATTCTATAAATATACTCTTTGTCAAGGCCCAATAACCATACAAAATTCTTAAACAATGCATTGTCATCGAAACACATTTTCATATCAATTTCATTAATTAAATTTCCTTTGGATAGATTTGTAATAATATTACTTAATTGATCATTTACCTGAATATCAAGTAAAATGGTTCTTGTGAGACTTTTAATCCATTTAGGTATTATTTCCTTCATTATTATCATCATCGTCCAAAAGTTGCTGAATCTCTCCACGACAAAGATCAAGCATTCTTGTTAACAAAAGTTTTTCCCCATCATTTGACATAAAATAGATGGTAGAGAGAGAAAAAAGAATATAAGAATTATCATGAGAAGTTCTTGTTACATTTCGCCAATTCATAACTTTAAATTTCCCTAGAGTTGTCTCTGGGACAATTGAATCAAATAGGAAATTAATCATTTTTGAGAATGCAGATGTTTTATATGTAAGGAGATAATTATCTATATAATATGAGGGTTCGGTTGTTGTTTGACGGTAACAGCGAATCCATTCTTGGATATACGATAAGAATAATGGGATATTTGCAAAAAATTTACCAACCGATTTGGAACTTTTTACAACAAAATCACTTATTTGTTCATCAATTGTATTTAACGCATGTTTTATATCACTTTCATGTAGTCCTTTAGATTCAGTTATTGCTTTTTCCATGATTGCATCAATTGCTTGAATGGCGATTTGCTTTGAAGAAACACAATAATTTATAAAATCGTTCATATCACAGATAGTATTATTAGGTATCTTCATTTTAAAATAGTTAAAATAATTAGTCAATCTACACCATTCACTATTTTGCTCTTTATTTTTAACAATTAAATTTCCAAATAATGCAACATACTTTTCTGGAATTCTACCACGATCCACATTCAAGGAACTGAATGCTTCCTTAAATTCTTTTCTAAATTCAATATCTCTGGCGTAAGTATATGGTGATCTTCCCATATCTTCTAAATCATATTTAATTAATGTTCTCATAAATGACACGAATCCATTTTCAATGGCTTCATTGTTTATGTATAAATTTTCATCCTCAGAATAAATTTTACCAATTCTTAGTATGTCATTTGGATGGAGTGTTTTTATTTCAACAGCTCCCAATATATCTTCTAATTGATAATTTAAAATAAAATTAGATAATGAATTCCAGGCTGCCTGTGAAACGATATTTCCATCATTATCTTTCAATTTCCATAATGTTTTTATAGCATAATTATAAAAATCTTCGGAGGTATTTTCGATTGTTGATAAGGAAAGTAATCGGCAATATTCAGATAGTTCATCATCACTCATAGAATCAATAAGTGGTTTTATATTTTTATCCAATTCCATTATTGGTAATGCTTCATTTCTACATAAATTTACTAGAGCTTTAAGCGCCAAACTTCTTAAAGGTGGTTTACCATTTAAAATGGTATAAAGTTTTTCAATAAACTCAATAGATTTTTCATCTTCTTTACATATTCTTATTATTTCATTCATCTTTGCGATTTCAATACTTTGATTTCCATCAACTCTAATGTCAAATAAATAATCTTTAAAAAAATCAAAGAAACGCCTGTCTCTTGAATTTAAATCTCCCATTAATTGTAATCCTTGTAATCTAGTTTCCTCTTCCACGTGATTAAAAACTTCTCTAAATAGTCTTTCAACACCTTGTCTAACGTGTAATGAATTCATATTTAACTTTATTACGAATTTTAAAATTATATAGTATCTTAAGTCTCTTTTACAATAATTTGTCATGTGGTAAAACAATGAAAATACTTGGAAAGTAAGATCAGGATATTTATTTGATAAGCTTATAAGTGCTTCACAATATATACCCAATATATCAGGTGCTATACACCTTGAAAGACATGCTAAAATATAGTAGTTGTCTTTATTAATGTTCTTTAGACATTTTTTAATAAACTCTGTTAAATTTATTTCATTATCAGCAACCAAGAGGAGGTAATTGTAGTCAAATTCGTTTCCGTATTCACCGTCATACCAGTCAGATAAAATTATCGAAGATTCTCTACATTTCGTTGCTCCATTACGTAATTCTCTTTCAAAATCTTCATTAAAGTACTTTTGGTGTAAATGTGATCTGAATCCGAAAACATGTAAATTTGCATGAAGTGTTAACAAGTCATTTAAATATGGATGGAAAGGAAAATATTTGTTGTCTTTAATTAATTTATATAGAGAATCATTAAATCCATTTTTCAGAAGATTATTAATATCAAAAATGATATTTCTATACTTCATTATTTGATCGCATTCTAGTATCTCTTTTGGAAAAGAATCTAAAAGATATTTAAATACATATCAGAAACATTCTTTTAAACTAGTTATATATTAATAGTTGATAAATAATGAGAAAATTAATTAAAAAATACTTTTAGACAGGAAGTTATATAGTACAATATTATATGTACAAATAAATTACCAAACTAACCTAAATTTGCTAAGATCATTTTTGCCCATTTCTCACGTATAACTTTCTTTTTTTCAATTCTATTTTTTAAAAAATTTATAAAACTATTTTTGTACAAATGACAGTTAATGAAATGATCACAAAGTGTCTCGATGAATGCATGAAAGTGAGGGGAATCATCATCTCTTTCAAGAATTAATTGAACAATAATACTACGTAATGGGGCTTTTATATAACCATCTTCTTCTTTTTTTGTTCCATCTAAATGATCATATATTATGGATGCTGTTATTTTTACTGCACTAAAAAATATTATTATTCACAAGTTTTTTTCTATATCAATGAAAATTTTACATACCGTTCCATACTGATGTTTTGAAATAATTTTATAAGTCTTAACTGTTCCTCATCTTTCCCACATAAAACACGAAACATTGATAAAAGATGTCTAAAATTTTCGTCATTTATATTATAATATTAAAATAAGTTAACTTAATGGCCTTGATATATTAATCTTATAGGTAAAAAACACATGTTCTCAACAATCAAACAACTATTAAAGGCCATTTAAATATTTTCAAGGTATTCTTATACTTACTCTAAATATTTATCATCATCCAAAAGTGATTCAAGAGTTTTTATGTAGTCTACACAAACTTGTCCTTGTGAAATATCAATTTTTAATTCATTAAGAAGCGATTCCTTATCAAAATATCCCTTTTCAATGAGAATTTTTGCATATTCCAATGCCAATGAGCATACATTTTCTTTGGTACTATGAAAAAGTTCATAGTATATTGCTCTATATTTGGCCTAAAAATTTTTAATAAATTATTATCCCTTAAAAAGTATTTATATTCTTTTCAAAACTAGATGTGTAATATGCATTACTCATAAAATGTTATTTATACTTGTACGCAAAATAACTTGTATATTTTTATAACTAATCATTTGTTATGTTTTGTACATTTTTTTATCAATAAACCAAACAATGAACAATAAGTGGTGTCCTTTTCATCTATTTTTATGAATTGCAAACTTTAAAATAAAATATTATTAAGACTCAGTTTTAATCTTAACAAAACATTTATAAGTGTTTCCTACCAAAACATACTCTTTTTTTTTCATCATTAGCAGATTTATTTAACCTTTCGATTAATTTAAAAAATCCCTATAACACATAAGAAACAATAATTAATGAAGCGTAAAATTTATCTTAAAACTACCCAATTTTGCTCCATAAGACTATCACTCTCAAGAGCACTTTTTAAGTCTCCAATATTCATTTTTAGGGAAGTAGGACAATGTAAAGTATGTAGATAAATAAATACTTAAATTCTAAAATAAAGAAAATTAAATTGTTCAAGGACAAAAATGATAATACTTATAAAAAAAATGTAGCATCAATCTTTGGTATTATGTGTATCTTTTTAACAAATTACATCATGGAGTATTTGTTGAAGTGTGTAAAAAAACTTTCAAGTCATTGTTTTCAATGAATCTGAGAAGTAACTTAGACAATATACTATTTTGAATAAATTTACATTTACTATGGTTTCACAAGTATACTTAATCTTTGTGGCATGTACTTTCATAATTGTATTTATATTGTGAAAATAACCTTTTTTAAAACATTAACTTTTTATCAAACAATCCTATCCTTTTTAAACTTTGGTCTTTTTTTTTAAATTCTTAAGATTAGTAGGAAGGTAGATTATAATAGTATAGAAATTAAACAGTAATATTTAAAAAAACTTTTATAAACAGCAAAAACCCGACAACTAAAAAAATGTGATTGGACAAACAAAAAAATATCATATAAAATATAAAATTTTTTAACAACAATAAATATAAAATCTTATACAAATACCAAACATCAATATATAAAATATATTAACGATGGTTATGTAAAAGTTATATATAAATATAGATAATAAATAAAAGAATTATACAAATGTTGCTTCTATTATAAAAAGGTGTTGAGTAAAAAAATATATCTAAACAACTTTTAGATATCTTTTTTTTATAAATGAAGCAATATTGTTTTTTAATATAATAATATGAGAAGCAAAAATAATATCATTAAAAGATCTTAATTTTAATAATAAGAATTTAACAACGGATGATGATAACAATTTTTTGGTATTTTTTGTTTTTGAAGCAGATTTTTTCTTAATACTTCAAAAATTACTTTTTTGAATTGAAGTTCTATTACACAAAAATATTCCTTTTTAAATAATGATTCATTCATAATATATTATTTAATATATATATATATTGATAATCCATATTTAGAGAAAATATAATATTTGAATACACACTTCGTCTTTTTATTTATTTTTATCAAAATATATCTTTGTAATATACATTACATTTGCTGCATACGGATACGCTTGATTTGTGGTTCAACCATATAATAATTTTGTTGTTGTCCATAAATTGAATGCTCTTGATTGTGTAAAGATGATTGTTGTGTTCCATTGATATTTCTTTTTATCACTCTTGTAACTGGCATTCCATTTCCGTTAATATAATTTGTTGATTCGGGAAGTGTTGGGAAGACATCTCTTTTAACAAGTGTAGGCTTTACTGTTGGAATGATTGTTGTTAATGTTGAAGGATGTGTTCTTTGATAGGTTCCATATGAAGGGATAGGTTTGAGAGAAGTAGCAATATTATTATCATTAGAAATTGTTACTCTTGCCATTTTTCCACCAACAACTCTTTTAAGATGTTGTTGGTTTGTTATCCTATTTTCCATAAATTGTTGCCTATGAGAGTTACGTGGAATTGGTGGAGTAACTTTTTGTTCATAAATTTGATTCATCTCCTTCTCCACAACAACACACTCTTCCTCTTCTTTTGATTTAATTGATTTTCCAAAAAAGTCGTTGTTTGATTGGGTAAAATCAACTAATGTTCTAGATGGTGATCCACCATTCAATACAGATCCCATAAATAGTGATCCACGTTTAAACTGTATTGATTTTTGTGCTTCCTCACTCTCATTAAAACGACTTTTGGAGAGTGGTGATAAATTTGGTGCAATAAGAAGACATACAGAGAGAACCATAACAGCTAAACATGTAGATGTTTGAGCTGTATTTTTGGCTTCTTTTGTAAGTAAAGCTTGAAGCTTACGTAGTTGAGCCATAATGCTTTGATTTTCATTATTTAGTGTTTCTAATTTTTGTCTTAGTTCTCTATTTTCATTATCAGTTTGATCAACTCTATGTTCTAATGCTTCAATATAATCCTAAAAATATATATTAATATTTTATATGGGAAATATATATATATCTTTTAATTATTGGTTATAATATTCCAAATTAAATACTTTTTAAAATTCATATATTAAAAAGTGATAATCTATATTTATATTCCTCTCACACTCTCACTAAATTACATTTTAAATTTTTATTTGAAGAAACAGATGAATATCATCATCTAATAATTATTCTTATTTGATTAACAATAATCCAGAAAATTTAATTATGTAAGTGGATATGTGATATATTTGAATGTAATAGATTTATCCTTTACATCATACTGGTTATAATCTTTAATAGTAAGAAATGTGTAAAAATTTGAAGTATCACTATTAAAGAATAATGTCATTTTTATTGTAAAAGTTTTTGAAAGAATATAAAAAATTTAAATAAAATAATAAATATAAAAATAAAATCCCTTAATAATTTTGAAAGGTAAACACTACTAATCAATTTTTATTTGACAACTCCTTGACATAATCTACTTTTAGGTGATATGTCACAAATATATTTCAATAATCGTAGGTGACCTTCTAAAAATATGAAAGGCATTCTAAATTTATTCTATTATGTTGTTTGTATAAACATAATTCTCAATAAACGACGTTTCCCAACTATTTTGTATAAAATAATTATTTTTATCATTGTTTATTAAAAAGTTCAATTATTAAAAGTAAGTATATAACAAATAGACCTCTCAATCTTAACGGTTTTCAAAAATAGAGGCAGAAAGTTTGTGAGAAAGAGGGAAATGTAACAGATGACAAGAGACATCAAAGTAGATTTTCACAATTTCACAAATCTTTCTAAAGTTCCTAATTACGCATCTTTTTTGTTTATAAATACTATTTGCTATTATAAAATTATCATGTGTTAGCGAAATAAGAATCATAAGAAACACCTGGTACAAAGAGGAACCGAATAAATATAGTTTGTATAAAAAAGACATTTATTCGTAATGAAAGATTTTTAGATTGATATTTATACAAATACCAAATTTCTTTATCAAGATTGTCTAACAATTTTAATAATATTAAATTAGACTGTCGGAGTAATTTTGATCAAAAAAAATGTATATATTGTTATCTCTCAAAGTAAAATAATAATTTTTACAAAAAAACGAACCTGTTTTCTTTTTCTACTAGTCTGAGCTGATTTTTTGTTTCTTATCTTTCTTCTGATTCTTTTTAATTCTCTCTCTTCAGCTTTCGTTAATGGATAATGTTCTGGTAAATGAATCCCTTCTTTCTTGCAAAGTCTCTTTTCCTCATCTGTTAAAATAAGAAGTGGAAATTTGCGATTATTTCCATTGTTATCTTTACACAAATTTGGTTCTGGAGATAATGATGGTGATGTTACAGCTTCATCTTTAGATTCTGTAAAATTAGTGAATTTTTGATGAGCTGTTGTTACTCCACGACAATTGCGGTTTTGTGGTTCTAAAATATTATTGTTATACATCATTTACTAATGTGATAGTTTAAAAAAAAAAAGAATTGTTTTACTGTTATCTTTTTTATGTCTTTATTAAATAATTTTTGTTTTAAATGAGAAATGATAATTAAATGATTATGGATTCATTGAATTACTAATACTATAGTAGTGCTTAGTAATTTGATATCATTGATAAATATGCAAAATACTGTCAAGGAATGATAATTATTCAAAAACGTATTTACAGAAAAATTTAATAGGTCGATTGTATATTAAAATCAGTCAATGTATCATCACTATATATCTTACTTTATCATAATATCAAGAGGAATTATTGTATAGATAAAAGAGTAATATAAACAAATGAAAATGATACATTATTTATAATTTTTAAAACAACTAAAAATGAATTTCTATTAATGTATATAAATATTTTTATCATTTTCCTGCAAAAAGTTTATCTTAAAGTTGTAATGTCCACTATCTACGTTTTAATAAACAACCTTTATCTAAATAATAAGTAAACAAACACAAATAGAAATGAATGATAATTTGTCAAAGAGTTAATAATTTTCACATTTTAACACATATAATAATAAACATATGTTATTATTATAAGAATTTTTGTTTTAATAAAAGTGTTCTTTTTAAAATAAACAATTGCAAATGATACTTAATATATAATGGAATAAAAAAAATTGTTAAGATTACAAAAATGTGACACAATTAAGTTGGAATAAATAATATTTTTCAAGGATGAATTGTAATATCACATTCTTATTTCTTAGAAATGTTTTAATAGACAGAGTAAATTTTTTGTTTTTATATCTTTAAGGTTTAAAAATAAAATGTGAAAGTTATCTTAAAGATTGTTTTAACATTTATAATAAATTATAAAAGTGAGTTTCCTCTTTTTGTTTTTTATTTGTCAGTATACTTTAAAGCTATTATATAATAGTGAAAACACTTAAGATAAAGTTTGTACTTTTGATGTAAAAGGTTTAAAGTTGAGAAAGCATATTTAGTTTAATATTAATTATATCTTATTTATAAAGTAATAAAGCATTAAAAGAGTAATCAAGAATTGTATAATTAAAAATAATCGGAAAGATGTATGGCCTTGATATAGGAAATATAACTATATAATAAAGACACTGTTATAGAACAATCCGACAATAAAAATTATAATAGCCTAATTCTCAATTTTTGTTATTGATCTAAAGATTAACAAGCGGTTTTATCTTTTTTATGCTAAATGAGGTCATTTTAATAGAAAGAAAGTTATATATATATAATATTTTTGTTTCATTATATAAAACTTACTAATTCTAATAACATTTCTACTTCCTTGAGGTAATCCATTCAAATTACTTCTTTGTCTAGGTGAAGTTCTTGCTGCTGGTCTTCCAATAGTTTGTAAATTATCATTAATATAAGCAGATCTTATATCATTATTAGATGTCATTGCATTATCATAACAAATATCTAAACTTTTTTCATCGAATTCCATCGGAATATCGTGTAATGAAATGTCATCAGGTGACAAAAGACCCGCTTTTGTTCCATTTGTAAAGTTAGAAAATTGCTTCTCATCATAGTCAGAGGAAAGTTGAATAGAAAATAAATCAACTGGTGGTGATTCAATTCCCGAATCAGATGATGTTGATGAGGTATGGGAATGGAAAATTGATTCATCAGAACCAGGTGATGAGGAATGAAAAGAGAAAGTTAAATTATCATCATAATCTCTAAAATTATTGTTTTTTTTCTCCTCTTCTGGTAAATTATTATACATTTGATCTAAATCAAAATTCTCAAATACTTCATTAGTATTTAATAATGACATTGAAGAATTTTGTTGATCGAAATTAAAATATTCATCTAATGTTTCCATAGCTGGTAAGGAGGATTCACCATTTAAATAAGACATATCATCAAAAGCATCCATGTTTGAATATAAAGAATTTTGTTGATTTCTAGAAAATTGAATTTGATCAGTCTTTGAAATATGACGTGAGTAACGTCTTAACAATCTACAAATTAAATAATATAATTTTTAATTATGAATTTTTATTAATTACATTATTATAATAAAAAAAAGAAATAAATAATTATTATATATAATAAAATAAAAATATTATATAATGTACGAAAAAGGAATCTTCGAGAAGAATTTTTTAAAAAGATTATAATATATAGGGAAAAATGACTTTTAAAATAAGAAATTATTTGTATGTATGTGAGAGAATATGTCAACAGAAAATGAAGAAAAAAAATATATGAAAAGGGGATGGATATATGTTAAGAGAAGTTTAGATGGACCGTGGTTGTGAAAATCATTACCATGTTGCCTTTTATTCATTATAATAATTAATTTTATCTAAAAGATTGTTTTTGATATATAGATAAAATGAAGTAAAATTTGATCTATAAGACCCAGGAAGGTCATTTTTTAATATAAACTTCTATTTACTTTTTTTTGACCGAAAAAAAAAGCATTAAGATTATAGATTATTAAATTTTGACAATAAAAAATGTTTGTAGCATAAATTAAAAGCTTGAAATATGATCAAGACAGTGGTACTCCTGATAGTTTGTCTATAAATTTTTGAAAGATGAAGGTAAAGTAAAAAGAAAATGAGAGAGGCCATTTTGACAACAACTATAAAGTAACGTTTTGAGGCGGCACACATACAAACATCCTTTTTTTCTTCACCAAAACCAAAATATGGTTTTGATGGTTGGCCAGGATGCTGTGTGAGTTTATTATGTGGCGTCACACATAGTAAAATATCTACATTAATACTTTTTGCCCAACCCCTTTTGAGTTTCATTCTTGTACATAAAGACAGTGTCTTCGTCCACCATTCATTATATTTGTTAGAATAATGGCTTACATAGGCCCATACCAGTACTATAAGTTAATTATTTACACTACAATCTTATCACATAGAAAGCCCTTCTCAGTTAGATGATCTATTAATAAAATTTTTTTCATATTTAACTTTTTTTTACATTAAATATTTAAGTTAATGAAGTAGAAAAAAAGTTATTAATAATATAAATAGTATGAAAATATTAAATATATTCGTCAAATAAATTTACCTAATTCTGGAGCTATAATTAAACTATATGATAAAAAAATAAATAAAATTTGTATCAATATGCAAACTAAATAATGAAAAACAAAATTTTTTTAAAAAAATAAATATAATTGTGATATTTAGAGTAACATTAATTATGTTTAGAAATTAAAGGAATAGTAATTATGTAATATGAATAATGATATAGGATATTATTAAAAAAATATTGTTATAATATGTATTAAAATGAATAATAAAAAAATATATAATAAAGAAAAGAAAGAGGAAAAGCCTGTTAAAATATGTAAAAAATATTTATAATACATTTAAATGTCAAATTATTTGTATTATATTAAATATTAGAATAAAAATTATCGGGAATGTTATATAACTTTTTCATTTTTCCATTTTTTCACTAGAACAGAATAATGGAATTACTAAATATTCAAACAATGTAAAATAAAATTTAAAAAATAATAAAAAATGTATTAGCTGAAGAGTATTAAAGATGAAAACCTAAAAATAACCATGCTTTATATGTATTTTTCTCTCGATAATGATTTTAATGTATGTTAATAGAATTGATTAAAAAATATAAATGAAATGATATCATAAAATTTGAATAAAAAAATTTTTGTGTTATACTATTAAAACAAGAAACCAAAAAAAAGTATATTTGAAATATTAAATTAAAAAAGGATTAAAGTATAGTTTCAGTTAAAAATAATAATCTACTATGAATATATGTATGCTGTTTTGTTACTTTTAAGAAATTGTAAAAGTATTCAACAATTAAAAGGTAAGGAAAGGTTATGAAGGATATTAAATGGGTCAATAGAAGATGAAATGAAGTGAGGAGAAAAAGTTTTTTAAATTGATATATATTGTAGTAGATAAAAGTGTTGTTTAATGAATAGAATATAAATAATATTTTTAGAGGATTAATAGATATACTATTAATATGAGACATATATTTTCCATAAAATCTTCTAATTATTATAATTTAAAAAGAGAAGTGGATTTGATTTAAAAAAGTTTATAATATTGTTTTAGGGAATAATTATAATAATAATACATACACAACGTGATATTTCTATAAATAAAATAAATTGCCTTATTATTATTAAATAGCACTTGAAAATTATTTTATAATTAAATTCAAATTATAATTTCTTTCTTAAAATATTCTTGTAAAGTTATAAATCTTTAAAAAATCTCTAACGTGTTTCTTACATTTACATGATGAATAATTTTTTTACCATTAGAAATAATTACAAGAAAATTATTGTATTTGTTTTTTTAATATATATATATATATGCATAGTTGTTATGATTTTATTATAGTGATATAAATAGATAAATAAAATGTAAAAGAAGATTAAGATATTCATTTATAGTAATACAAAAGGTAAATGAAAAAGAATCTCTGTAGAGAGTTATGATGTTCGTTGTTTTCTTTATAAATTTACT
Source organism: Strongyloides venezuelensis (assembly GCA_963280985.1). Taxonomy (NCBI): domain Eukaryota; kingdom Metazoa; phylum Nematoda; class Chromadorea; order Rhabditida; family Strongyloididae; genus Strongyloides; species Strongyloides venezuelensis. The sequence continues at coordinate 13,140,606 of CAUJLX010000001.1, forward strand.
AAAAAAGGATGGCATAAGAAAGTGACATGACCATAAATCTTAAGTAAATAACACTTTATTTAAATGTTAACTCCAATATAGTCAATAAAAATATATGAGGGGGTGGCAAATTTATGTCTAATGATTTCTTTCAAACCATAATTTATTACTTCTAAACATTTATCCTTAAAATAATAATTAAATTAATTTGGCTTTATCAAATCATTTAATTTTATCATTTACAATATACGTCATATTTTTTAATTGTAACAATAAAAAAATAACAGAAGTAATAAAATGTTTTCATGTTAGAATTCTGAATGTTATATGATGAGGAGAAGAGACGACAAATATATATATTGAATTTCAAGCATTAATGCTACTTTTTTAATAAATTCATTGCTTTTTACAGATTATTTTTGTTTAACATTTCTAAACAATCCTAACAAATAAATAAATAAATAGTAAATATAATATCTTTAGGATAAAATAATTCTCAAAAACATTTGATTGAGTGGAATTGATATAAACAAAATTATTAAATGACGTCAAGATATAATAATATTAAAATTTTTGTTATTTTTTATTGTTATAGTAGCTATTTTTATAATTAATTCTAAATATATGGAGTGACTCTCTTTTCTATATCAAATAACATCTAAAAAGTGATGGTGAATAGATAGAGGAAAAATAAATTAAATAAGTAATTCATTATAATAAATATGCTCACCATTGACAAAATGACCTAATATATATAGATATACAAATAGGATGAAGAATATATTGGCGATAAAGCCAATATATCCACTTCGGTATATTTTGACAGAAATAAATTTTAAAAAGAGCGTTACTATTATATTTAAATATAAAAAAGACAGCTGCTAAGATATATGTATATATTAATGATATGGTTTTTATAAAATGAAATAAATTTTAACAAATAAGTTACTATAGCAATTAGTATTATAAATAATGATTATAACATATTTATTCACATCAAAGTATTATTTTTAAAGTTGTATTATAAAATACAAAGGTTTATAAAACTATTCATTCACTTTTTTTCTAAACTTTTGTAGATGATCTTTTATTAATAGTACTATTAGTAAAAGATATAACATAAAAAAAATTATTAATAAATAAAAATCAATTTCACTATGAGGTTACATATAAAATATAACAATAAAAGTGAATGGTCAGAATATGTATTTCAAGGATATTTATTAAATCAACGGATAAAGAAATTGTTTTAATAAATTGTAAATAAAAATTGCTGAGTAATTCTTTTTTTTAGTAAATCGTTGATGAAATAGGATAATCTGTGTGTTGTGAAGTTATATATAAAAATATTTAATTATTATTTTTTAGAAATGAAGGATAAATCATGTTTTATAAAAATATATTTTTAAATAATATTTCAATAAAATATTGGTTTATACCTTATTCATAGCATAGTTAAATAAGTATTTATTTAAATATTGTTTTTTAATCAACTGAATAAAATTTTTTAAATAGTTAACGAACCGAAAAAACATTTTTTATTTTTATTGCTGATACATTAAAAAAGAAATAAAAATAAAAATTTATTCTTTTGAACGATGTATTTTTAATTGTTATTTAAAATTAAAATGATGAAAATAAAGAATAAACTAAAATTTGGCTTTAAAATTTTGATACCAATTTTTAATAGCTACATTTTCGCATTGTGATAGATTAAAAAAGATTTAAATTAATAATATTACATTTAAATTTAAATAAAAGAGGATGAACAAATTGGGAAAAATAATTCTCCACAAGTAATATAATAAAAAATATTATTACAGGTGCATATTTGTTTTAAAAATAATTCTTCTACATATTTTTGTTATTTTTCTATATAGACATTTTTTATTGCGCCTATAAAAGGTAATCAAAAAAACCTTTAGGTATAGTAGTGTCAGTTATTATAATATAGTAATAAAATAATTAATAAGCCGACAAGCAAATATTAATGATCTTGATCTCAATCAAATGTGAAACAGGCGAAATTTTATTACAGTAGGCATATAATTTTCAGTAAATTTATGAAAGCTGTCCTTCAATTAAAATCACTTACAATACAAATATCCTTTGAGTTACTTTGATAGGACAGCTAATTAAACAAATCAGTATATTAAATCAACCTTCTATTTAATTATAAATCAAAATATTCAATCACGATTAATAATACATACCTTAAAAGCTTAAAAGAACAGTTTCATAATGAAATACTATCTAATAACGAGCAAAAACCTTCTTAATTTGTAAATATAATTTTTAAGATAACGCTTATCGTTCTTCCTAGAATATTTAACATTTACTACACACTTATACTTTTTCTTTTCATACAATACTCGATAATATGCAGGAATATATGTGTGATACATAGAATATTAAAGTATACGTCAGCATTGGAAATTTTTTTGTAAATATTTTTACATTTTCTGAAGATAATCAAATAAAATAACAGTGAATGAGACACTATATAATATAAATGTATGTCAAAATAGAATATGAAATTTTTTTATTATAAAAAGTATGTTATTAAAAGAAGATGAAAATATTTTATGACACAAAAAATATCTTTAAAAGTCTTATCAAAAAAATATACATATTTAAAATTAAAAATTTAAAAGGAAATTTTGATAAAGCATATTTTTAAAAAAATGTATAGATTATTATATTTTATTGATAACGAAAATAGTTAATTTGACATTCCTTATCTTATAAGACATTTTCAGTAAAAAAATATAACAAAAAAGAGAATGGAAAAAAAAATTTTTTAAATAAATTTTGTATATATTAATATTGAATGTTATCGAATTACATTTATGAAAGTTATTCAGAGATAGTACATTTCAACTAATATTTTATATATCTCAATATATATTATATTTAATAAACATATTATGTACACATATTGATAGGATAAAAAGTTTTTTTTATCAAAATATAATTAATTAACATTCATTTTAAATGCCTTTTATTCATTAATTCCGTTTTATTTGAAAATTTACAATTCGTAATAGTATCTGAAAGTAAATTAAAAGTTTAACTGAGAAAAAAATTATTAAAAAATTTTAGAATGCTAATATTGATAAAAGGTGGAGTGAAAAAGTGATATCTTTTAATAGCATTTTTTTAAAAAAGATATATTATTTTCAACAAATAACTAGTACATTTGAAGTAACGCTCAAAGTCATTCTACAAAATTTGATGATAAAAATTATGAAATATATATAATTTTTAAGAACCTAGTATTCTTTAAAACAATACCAAAATAAAAGAATTTCTTATTAACTCACTTATATAATATCCATATTGGTCTATCTATCGAATAGACTTTGGAAGTTCATCCTTAATTCCCATTTTTAGTGATTTTTTCATCTTTCTACAAAGGATATTTTCAAATGTCAGGAAGTAAATAATTATCAAAAACAAATTTTTTTATATTATTTTATTTCTCAAAATATACTACTTATATCAAGTATGTAAGAAAGTTTTTAATAATTATAAAACTTTTTTAAACGCGAAAAAAATGAATCAGAATAATATGATGATTTTACATTAATTTAGTGATCTTTTTCATTCAAATTTTATCTTTTAATCAATTGCTTTTTTGACTTTGTCATTCTAATAGAAGAAAAAGTAGTTTTTTATTTGACCTATCATTTCAAAAGTTTTACCACTATGTTTATGGCATGATTATGATAAAACTTTTGATACCATAAACGAGATTCCAATTGTTTAACACGTAATTTGTGAAAATAGATTTTACAAGTTGAAAAGTTGATAAAATTATTATTATTTTATATATTAATTTAAGATGAGTGATAGTCAATATGCTCCATTGACTGCTAGTTTGGTTAAAGCATTAACGGATAAATTATTTGAGAAAAGAAAGTTGGCTGCTACTGATTTGGAAAAGTAAGTGATTTCTTCTTTTTCTACCCCTATATTACATTTCTTATCATTTAGACAAGTAAGGGAAATTGTAAAAAATGAACAAACTAAAGATTTGGAACGTGTAATTTTGATACTTTGTAGTTTGACAACAAATCCCAATATGCACGCTCGAGCTGGTGGATTAATTGGGATCGCAGCTGTTGCAATTGCACTGGGAAAAGTAAGCTAATAATCGTTATTTATTTATCTTTTTAGAATTCACTTCCCTATACAAGAACATTAATTGAAGCTGTCATGCCAAGTTTTATGGATCATGAATCAAAAGTCCGTTATTATGCTTGCGAAGTATGTTGAAAATTTTTAACAAATATTTACATTAATCATTTCATTTAATATCAATTGTATTTTTTAGTCTTTGTATAATGTTGTTAAAATATGCAAAGGCAATTCTTTAAATATGTTTGATCAACTTTTTGATACGCTATGGAGGGTTAGTTTATAAAAATGTATTCATTAAAATGAATAATTTTTTAGCTTTCTGCTGATACAGATCAAAATGTTAGAAGCGGAGCAGATTTACTGGAACGATTATTAAAAGATATTGTGAAGACAACTGAAGGTTTTAATGTTGAAAAAGTAATGGTTTTGATAAAAGAACGTATTTATGCTGAGGAATTTTACTGTAGACGATTCATCATATCATGGTTAAAACATATGATTGATATTCCAGGATTTGATATTGTTGTTTATATACCCGAATTATTAGATGGTCTTTTTAAAATGTTAGGTGATAATATGGACGTTGTTAGAACTTTTACGGAGAATGTTTTAAACCAATTATTGATGAAGATTAATAAGGATAATGTTGGAAATATTAACATTAAAGGAATAATTGATATTCTAGTTGTTCATACAAAAAGTTCATCGAATAATGTAGTGGGAAAAAGAGTTGCTTTGGTATGGCTAGAAAAATTAGTTACTGTATCAAATATTCAATTGATTTTCCCTCATTTACCAAACTATTTAACTGCTGTATTGCCTTGTTTAACAACAAATGATAACAAAGCCAATATTATAAACAAAAAACTTATGGAATTAAATTTAATTGGAAGTACTTTACCCATAAAAGAGATAGTTGATGTTTTACTTTTTTATATGTCTTATGAAAATATTGAAACAAGAGTAGCAAGTTTGAATTGGATACAAAAATTGTATTCAGCTGTTCCATCAGAATTATTCTTATTTATGGATGAATTATTTCCAAAATTATTGTCATCATTGACGGATTCTTCTGATGAAGTATTAATATTGGCTATTGATATATTGGCTGAAGTTTGTGGTGAGAAAAGTGTTAAAATTGATGTTGGAGAGTTAAATATAAAGGATGAGTTAACAGAAGAATTGTGTTCTGTATCACCATATCTATTAAAATTTACTACATCATTATTAGATATGTTTAGGAAAGAACCATCATTGATGAATGATAGGGGTGTAGCCATTATCCGTCAGACATGTGCACTTTTAGGTCCTGATCACATATACAAATCATTTGCTCTATTATTAGTGAAAGATTGTGATTTTGACTTTATTTCGAAAATGGTATCAATGTTAAACATGATTCTTAATACCACATTAGAATGTTATGAATTGAGGGAAAAGTTACGAAAACTAGAAACTAAAGAGGGCGTAGATTTATTTTTAACTATTTATCGTTGTTGGTGTTATCAGCCGATTAATGTACTTGGTTTATGTTTATTATCACAAAATTATATACATGCAGCTGACATTGTGCAACGCCTTTCAAGAGTAGATATGACAGTAGATTTATTGGTAGAAATTGATAGGTTAATACAACTAATTGAATCTCCTATTTTATCTCGTAAGTTGACTAATTTATTTGCATTTTGTATTAGTAAATTTATTTATTTTATAGATGTAAGACTTGATTTATTGTCAATAAATCACCAAAAACCTCTAGCCGCAGTTTTATCTTCACTTTTAATGTTATTACCGCAAACCGAAGCTTTCAATACATTACATAAACGTTTACAGTTAATACCATTATTGTCAACAACTGAAAATTCAAATGGACAGGAAATCAGAAAGTATGGAAGAGAAATAAATTTTCAAAATCTTTTACATCATTTTGATAATACATTTGTCAAACGACAAAATAATATAAGAGCCGTTCATAAAAATAAATTACGGCAAAATCTTAGTGGAACGAGTTAAAATATTTATTTCTCTTCTAAACATGATCACATTTTCAACACTGTAAAAAATTATTTACTAGTCTTTTTTATCAAAATGTTTAAAATGACTATATTTTATGTATATATCAATTACAAAATATATAATTTGTTTTAGGAATTTTTTTAAGAGAAGGAAATTGATTAATTATTAATACTTTTTGATATTTATACTATTTTTTTTAACTATCTTAGATTTTAATATATCTAATACTCTATCTTTCATATATATTATTTATTTGTAATTTGTTAAGTTAAGTAATATATATAAAGTGCCTTAATTTTGTTAATTTAAACGCTAATTTATTGATAGTTATACATTCTTTTATATTAAAAAATTTCATTATTTCCTTCCAGTATATATTTAAACCAATAAATGACCTTTTCTTAATTTCATTATATCTTTAAATTTTTATTCTTATAATATATTTGCTAATAACAAAAAGACAAAAAAATAGATAACTTTCTTGTTATTTGATAATTAGAAAGTGTATTTTTCTCAAAAAAAATCAGTATCTTAAAATACGAAAATTAAGAAAATGTGCATTTCTCAATCAATAAGGAGGTTAGGTTGATATTTATTACTTTTCAATTTCCGAACATTTTTTCATTTCATATAATCATATATATTTTTTTATTAACTAGTTAAGTAAAATAAAGTATATAGTGTTTAGTTGTCAAAGTATTTTTGGTTTATAGAATTTAACATTTTTATGGTATATTATATGTTATAGACATATAAATATATGATAAAAAATTCAATTTAATGAGATTTTATAATCGCTTTGTAAATTTTTAAGTACATATTTGTCTTTGGAAGTACATATTATTGTTAAAATTTTCTTATCTATACTTTTAAATCATGAGATTTAGCAAAAATTTTTAATAGTGACGTCAAAAATATCCCTATTAATATATCTATACTCCTACCAGAACTAAAACATCACCCATTTACTCTGTACTTCAAATGCCTTTTAACGAGCTTTCTTAAGACAGCTTTTAATAAAAACTTCTACTTTAATAATATTTTCGCATAAGCTTCTTTATACTAACTTTAATTCTTAAAACTTTTTCATCATGTCATTTAAATATATTTTTATGTTATAAAGTTACTAAGTATATCAAAATATATGATAATTATTTTAATATCTACCATATATTCTTTTTATAAAAGTGTTATCCTATAACTTGTATATTTTCAATTAAAAACTTTTCTCCTATTTTAAAGTAATTTAATAAAATTATACATCAACTTTATTTTCATAATAGTTATAAATATATAGACGTATGTATATATTTAAAATATAAATTTGTATTTTTCAACCTTTTTACCTCACCTTTTTATCGAGTATCTAAAATTACTATATATTATTATATCTATAATGGCGAGATATAAATATGGACCCAAAAATATAGTATATATGCATTCTTTATAATGTTTTTACAACAGAACTTGTATGGCTAAAATCTCATTCATAACTTGTCTACCTCTTTAAATAACATTTTTACCAATGAATGAATATATCTTTCGATAACAGTAATTATTTATTTTTATTTTATGTCATTTATATCATTTTTAGAATTACATATATAGTTAAGAGTTAAAAGTATTATCTTATATTTTCCTTTAATCTCTTTTTCAAACATTATCCTTATTTTTAAATACTATATTGTGTAGAGATAAATTATTGAATATAAATTTTTAAATAACCATAAGAAGAAGAAGGGAGAACCATTAAAAATGTAAAATAGAGAAGATTTTTTAAAGATTATATTTAGAATAAGTAAAAGTGCGGTTTTTAAGATTGTCTTTATCGATAAACCTATATTGTTGTATGTTAAGAAATTAGTTACTATACAAAAAATTTTTTATAGGGTTTTTATTAATTAAATACATATTTATCTCAAATGATAATATTTGAATTCATAAAAAATTACTCTTTTTTCTTTACTGCAAGTATATTTTAAGAAAATAGAAGTTTTTGGTATTTCCGTATATCCCTGTGTTATGTTAGATTGTTTTTATTTTTACTACCATGTTTCTATTGTTTTCCTTAGTCACATACGGCATAATACTTTATAAGAATTGGGTATAATATTTATAATACTCAATTTTATATTTTTAGTTATCCCTATTTTAGCATATAAAATATTAAAAAATAGAGAAAAAATTGAAGCTTTTGTTAAGAAAGTATATAAAAAAATTTTTCAATTTAAGTTATGTAAATAATATGATATAATTGTATTTCTTAAATATTTAGTTAATGACATACAGGACTTAAATAATATTATATCTTACATTTATAAACATCATTTCACCACACTTTGTCTACCCTTTCTTATTTTAAATTCATGGTCAATAAATTTTTTTCCTTTTTTTTTGCTCCTCTAATTTCATATTACGTTATTATTTATTTAATATTTTATTTTGATATTATAGAATTTCTAATTTTTCCTTATGTTATATCATTTACCAGAAAGCCACTTTTTTCTCATCCAATTATTGTACTTTGTTATCTTATTCTAATTTAAAATTCTTTATTTGATAAAATATTATAAACAGATTGTACCAAGAATTAAAATACTATTTATTGGGAAGTTTCTTCCAATTTCCATAGTTATGATAAAATAGATTAAAAGTTATTTGTTTTATTTTATAAAATAAAACATTATATAGCCGTTATAGATATAAATGGCATTCAAAATGTGAATGTCATTAAAAACATATGATGAAAAGAGATATATGACTAAATAATTAACACATATTTCTCAAACAACTTTTATATATTTACATTATACATAATATTTCTTTTTTTCGTTCATATATATATATTATTATAAATAAAAAAGATTTAACTGTATTACATTGTAATTTTCTAGAACAAGAAGAATGTCACTTTCGGGACTTCGTAAACAATTTAACAAAGCTAATCAATATCTTAGTGAAACAATTGGTGCTGCTGAATCAACAAAATTAGATGATGAATACAATGAAATGGAAAGAAAAATGGATGTTTTTTATGAATCCATATCAGCATTGATAGCTGGAACAAATGAATTTCTTCAACCTAACCCTGCAACAAGAGCTAAAATGGCTGCTATGGGTGCAATGTCTAGAGTTCGAGGAACTTCAAAAAGTTCACCTTATCCCCAAACAGAAGGATTACTTTCCGATACGATGGCAAAATATGGGAAATTATTAGGTGATAATAGTGATTTTGGTGTGTCATTATTAGATACTGCTGAAGCTTATAAGTTATTAGCAGATATTAAATATCAATTAGAAGATAGTGTTAAGCATAATTTCCTTGATCCAATAGCTCATATACAAGCAAATGAGATAAAAGAAGTTAATCATCATAGAACAAAATTAAAAGGAAGAAGATTAGATTATGATTGTAAAAAAAGAAAAGGTAATAGAGATGAAGAATTAATAATGGCTGAAGAAAAGTTGGAAGAATCAAAAAAATTAGCTGAACAGGCAATGTATAATGTTTTGTCGAATGATGTTGAACAAATATCTCAATTGAATGCTTTTATTGTAGCTCAAATAGAATATCATAGACAAAGTTTAGATGTTCTAGAAAATCTTCATACAACATTAAAGTCTAGAATTAAAGAAGCGACCGGAAGACCTAAAATGGAACATATTCCAAAACCAGTTTTAACAGATAGAACACCAAATGCTAGATCTCCAATTGGATCATTAGCCAATTCAACAGCTAATCTTAATTTTAACGGACAACAATCATGTAATCAGATGAATATTAATCCTAATTATGCTCCTGCTAATGGTAATACACCAAGACAACCACCACCACCATATTCATCAGTTTCTGGTGGTCCATCAACATCACCAGCACCCCCTACTATTCCTCAAAAACCAACATGTAAAGCATTATTTGATTTTGAAGCACAGAATGAAGGAGAATTAGACTTTAAAGAGGGCGCTATTATTTCATTAATATCACAAATAGATGAAAATTGGTTTGAAGGTACAGTTAATGGAAAAACAGGATACTTTCCTATCAATTATGTGCAAGTCCTAGTACCACTTCCAAAGTAAACAAATTTTATACAATAAAATTAATGTGTGTATATGAAATATAGAGGCTTCTTTTCTAAACAATACTACATTTTTAACTAACAAGCATTTAAAGTATAATTACTTTTATATATATATATAAATTCACTTAAATATTATTCAAAGAATTACTTGAATAACAATTATATATAGATTTTTATTTTGTCACAGTATTTTTATATTTTTTTATTGAGAATTTATAAATTTTTGATAGATTAATTTTAAAGATGTGGAGTGCCATTCATTTTAGATAAACTTATTTTACACTAAAATATGACTAATATTTGTTTGTTTTTTTGTAAAAAAATTCTTTTAATGTAAAAGGATATCAATAAAAAAATTTTATTTTAACTTCCTCTTATATATATAGTAAATGAAATAGAAGATGAGTTAGAATATCAAAAAAGTCTGGAAAATTATGCATTATTTTTTAGAATCAAATTTCAAGAGATATTCAAGAATTTTTGGCTTATTTTCATCATTTGGACCAAAATTTCTTACCATCATTTTGGAAAGTTGCAAATCTTTAAGGTCGTTATAAAGAATCCTATGTATTTTTTTGTCCTTAGAATATGAATCAATTTCTTCAAATGTCAATATACGTTTCTTGTACTTTAATTCTTCAGGTATATTTTCTATAAATAAATGATCACCTGGAAAAGCATAGATATCAGGATGGATAGGATCGTTAGAAAATATAGCTTGTGGCCACATCAGATTAAGATCTTTTTCATAATTTTCATGGATTGACCAGTGAATTTTACACATTTCATATAACTGTGGAGGTGGTAAATAATTCCTAACTGTAAAATTAGATAAAATATTTTATAATAATCAAATTTACCATTAGGATTACTTAGAACATTTCCTGGATTCATCCATGAAGAATCAACCATTTCCTTGGTACACAAATTTATCTTATAATCCTTATCAACATCAACCATATAGAAAATAGTTTCAAATTGAAATGGTAACGTGGATGGTGTCAACCAATGTGCCCAACATTTTAAAATTTCCAAATCTAGATTAAAGTCATTAAAAATATCCTTAAATAATAATGGATTGTTTTTTACTTTATTTTGCATATTTTGTAATATTTTATCATCTGATGCAGATAATACACCTTTTTTAGTACTATTTTTTTCAGTAACAAACAATAAACCAGTTTCTTCAAATAACTCCCTTAGTGAACAAACTCGTATTGAAAAATCATTCTCCATACCATTTGGTATAACTTGAGGAGCTTCAATCTTGTCATAATTAGTTAAATGAAGAGGAAATTGTGAGTCAAGATCTTTCTCTAAGACACCACCTGGAAAAACATAAGAATGAGGAACAAATTTGGCAGTTGGTCCACGACGTAAAAGGAGTAAATTTTTTGAATTTCTATTTACTAAAATTTCAATAAATATATTGGAAAAAATTAAACTTACTTAGTATTGTAGAAGCTGATGTAGCGACACGTTTAAGCATTTTTTTAACACAAATTAAAAATTTATTTAAAGAATTGTTAAACTAAATTTGAAATGAATATTGTATTTATATTTTTATTTCCATAGATTTTTTTGAATATAGTGGAATAAATGTATTGGTGGCTTATTTGGTGTGCCAATATTTTTGACAAATAGCTCACAATTACCATACATTGGTTTTGAATCATATGTAAATCTATGAATAACTTTCTTTGGATCATTCATATTTAAATCTTTCCATGTAATTTTTCTTACATCGAATTTTTCAGATTCTTCAAAGTCATTGACAAATAAATTGTCTCCCGGAAGGATAGCAACAGTCTTTATTGGTTCATCAACAGTTTGATACAATTGAGGACATATTATATTTGGATCCGTCATTTCTGACAAATCAGTATCACCTGAAAGTCTTATTCTCATTACCTCATAATATTGTGGTGGTGGTAAAAGAATATTTTCTATATTAAATAATTAAATATAACTTTAATTTTCAATTACCTGAAGCTTTCTTAATAATATCACTTGGTTTTCCCCAAAAATAAGTCATCATTTCTTTGTTACACAAATCTACATCATAATTTTTGCTTACATTTATGGCATAAAAAATAACATTAAATCTCATTGGGTACGGAGCTGGAGTTACCCATGATGACCAAGGGATTAAACTTTCTACATCAACAATAAAATCTTTAAATAAGTCCTTAAATAATGATGGTTTTTCTTTAATTTTATCTCTCATTTTGTTTAAACCTTCATCATTTAAGGTTGACAGTACTTCTTTTTGATTATTTGCTTTGTCGGCTACAAATAACAATCCAGTTTCTTCAAAGAGTTCTCTTAAAGAACATATTCTAAATCCTAAATCTGAATCCATCCCTTTTGGAATAATTTTAGTTCCACCAACAGATGTATAGTTGGTGATATCAACAGGGAAATTCATGTCTGATGTCTTTTCAACAACTCCACCTGGAAAGACAAATGCATTTGGCATAAATTTGGCAGTTGGACCCCTTTTGAGCATGAGGATGTTTCGTAACTCACGATTCCCTAAACAAAACCTTTATTTAAACAATATTTGACAAACATACATAATATTGTTGAAGCTGATTTTCTTATTGCAGAAGCCATTAAAGAAGTTTAGTCACTGTAAAAAAAACAAATTGAGATCATAATTCCAAAAGCACTAATACAGGTTAGGTTATTTCGAGATCAATCTTAATTTACTCGATATTAATATTTTATTACTATTTACAGACTGATTAATTGGATATATGATTAGTTAAAGCGATAAATATATTTACATATTGATAACATCTTATAGATATGTTAAATTCATTAACGTCTCAAATTTTCTAATCTTGCAACAAGATCAGCATCAGCGTCTACCGATCCTCCTTCGTTAACTAATTTACCATCTCTTTCATTTTTTACTCCAATATTTTTGGGACCCTCTGGAAGACTCCTTAACTCATTGCCAATTTGAATTCCCATCTCATCTAAAATTTGATTTACAATTCCTTCACTTTCCTCTGGATCATCAACATCTCCCATTGTGTCATCAACAGCATCATCAAGAATCTCTCCTTTCATATCTATAATATTGGTTTGTTTCTCAAAATCCATCATAATCTTTTGAATTTGTGGGAGATTCATACGATTATTCATTTTTTTCATAGCAATAGTTACACCTTTCATGGCTGCAGCCATTGAATCTTGACTTTTTAATGTTGCAATCTTAAGAGAAACTGTTTGAATATTAGCTTTCATCATGGAAAACCTTTTACAGTAATTTCGAGTTCTAACCAATTGTTTGGCCATAACACGAACAGAATCCTAGAAGGAAAAAAGTATATTACATTAAGGTTTAAATAAAATTACCATCTGATTCATTTTTGCCATTTTTTGAATCTCAACTATAATCTTTTTTTCCTCCGCCTCCAAACGACTTTTTTCTCTATCTAACTCGCGTATTGCCTTATTCAAACATCGTTGATTTTTTCTAAGAGCTTCAGAAGGATTCTCACGTTTTCCAAATAATGCTTTCATAATGGTAAAATAGTAATAGTTAATTTTTACTATAAATAGATAGTATTTTAAAATAGGATGATATAAATTTTATTAAAAGTCCAACGGCGTACCAAATAATATAATTAAACAGACAACATTTCCTTGTAAGATTCATCGACGTTTTGATGTTGTTTTTTAATAAAAGTGTAAAATAAGTTGATTGATAAAAGTGTTATCTTGTATTTTTCAATACAAGACTTTTTTTATTGAATTTTGGCAGTTCAATTGGAGAAGAGTGTTTCTCTATGTTTTCACTAAAATCTTGAAATTATTTTGAAAGTGATGACTCAAGGGAGATAAAATAAACAAAAATATGTATTGTTGAAAAGAATAGTCATCTCGATGAGATATTTTAGACGATCTCTCTATGGATTTGACAGATAATAAATTTGTGATTATGTGGTGATATTTTTTTGAATTCTTTAAAATAACTAAAATTTAGGAGTAACCACTGTAAAAGTATTTTTATTTTATCAAAAATTAAAATCAAAAGGATTATATACAAAAAACAATAAAAGAAAAAAGTAGTTTATGAATATTTTTGTCTAAAAAATTACGAAACCTTTTTTAAAACATTCATTTTTATCCATTCCTTTTTGATAAAGTTGAGATAAGATTACAATATTCCTTGGCTTAAAAAAATCAAAAGATGTTTGTTCTCTCAAAATACTAAAATTCTTTTAAGAACATTCACCAATAACTGTGTTCAAGTATGCCAAATTAACTGTTGCTTTAATAACATTTTCAACATCTATTATACACACAAAACCTAAACATGTTGATTTAATCAATACGATTTATGATAAAAAAAGACTATATTTGATAGCATTTTGGAGTCTACGTTTTTACCCATTTTACAAACACACTCTAACTTATTTTGCATGTACATTGAATCTTATTTTGTATATACAAAACGAGGTAAAATGTGCACTCAAATTGAGGTAGAATGTGTATACTTAATTATAATTTTTTTGTAATTAATATAAACAAAATAGTGTTTTATTGAATTTTTACACAAATTTTGAAAAGTTGATACATAGAGGTAATAACAAATATAGATAATAAGAGAAGGAATGACGGCATCAATTTTAAATGACGTATTCTTATATTTATTTTTATATCATTACGTTTACTTTACAAGAGTAAAAATTATTTCATTAGTCTTATGGATATAATGAATATAAAATACAATAATATTGACAATATTAAAATATACATTCTAAAAATCGTTGAAATCTCTCACCAAGTAAGACTCCTTAAAAAGTCAAACTTGTTATCAATGCGACGAACCGCAATTATTGCTAAAAATTCAACATTATTACTTTTAGCTAGCGTTTTTTTAACAGTAATCATATTTTTAACTTTCTATATTGATACAAAGCTAAGATCGTGATATGTTTATATAAATGAAATTTCACAATCACTTATTACTACAACAACTATAACCATAAATGTTGCATGGACATATAATAGAGTAAGGATTATGATTATCAGCAGTTATAGCTATTGATTTTATATGAGTATGACATTTTAAAAAATCACTTGAAAAATCCTTAATTGTTAACTGATAGAAGAGAATAAAGAATGTTTAACAAATTATGTAGATTTCATGGTAGACATTGGGGAAAAAATTATTTATTTCTAAGAAAAGTAAAATTTTTATTTAATAAAAAGTTTTGTGGCAGTAAATTAGACGAGTTTTATTTAATTCTTTATTCGTGGCCACCTATAAAATAACAATCAAGAAAAGAAATTTTAACTTACGAATAGTCAGCAAAATTAAATGTGTTAAAATTATACTGACTATCGCTTTATATATGTTTTTTTTTAAAATTATTTTATCGATGACCAATGACCACTATTTTCTTTCTTATTTAAAGATGCATGGTTTTACTACCTCCTATTTTTTGAGATAAGAAAATAGTATAGAAATGAATTAATTACGTTTAACATTTTGTTTGTGGACCGTTCTTTCAAGATTACCAATTTTGTAAATTAAAAAAGTCCCACAATCCTTGATTACTTTGTGAGGACCATCATATCTATAACCAAATTTATTTGCATCCTTATCATTAGATCTTATGAAGAATTCATCACCAGCATTAAACTTCAAAACTGGTTTAAAGGGGAGTCTTGAATTTTCTTCAGTACGAGTTTCTTTTAGACATTGGTAAATTTCCTCTCTTATTATAGCTGAATTTTTGTACAAATCAAATAAACTCTTAGACGTATCATGAACACCGGATGAATACGTTTTTAACATTTGATCAAGAAGCGTGTTAGGGTGTCTAAGATGTTCAGCATAAAATGGTGATACTCCTGTACTTTTTGATATTGTGCTGTTAACGTAAAATTGAACAGCTTCGAGTGTATCTGCCCAAGTGGTAGGTAGTTTTCTACATATTTTTGCTATGATATCAGAAATTGTTTTGAATGAACGTTCACATTGACTATTTCCACGACTATGAAAAGCATTAGAAGTGATATGGTTGATGTTCAAGTTTTGTAAAAATTGTTTGAATTTTGAACCTACAAAATTACTGCCATTATCAGTTTTGATAACCTTAGGATAACCTCTTATCATAAATACTCTTTTGTGTAGGATAGGAATTAAGGTTTCAGCATCATAATTTTTCAAACTAAATAACGTTATTGCTCTACTATAATTGTCAATTACCGAGACTACATAACAATCTCCATTATCAGATGGAGGTTTTATCCTTCCCATAATATCCATGGAATAACATTGTCCTGGACAATCATACTGATCTATAGCTTCTGGAGGAGGAACACGTTTCATACCAGAATTTCTAAGTTTACAAGTAAGACAAGTTGATAAATATTTCGCAATTTTTCCACGAAGATTTTCAACATTGGGTAATCTTAATTGTATAAGTTCAACCATTTTATCTAGGCCTAAATGCCCACTATTATGCGTAATTTCAAGAACTTCATGAAGATTTAAATCATCTGAATCTACTCCTTTATTTTCAGAAAAATTGGAAAAGTTTTCTAAAGATGGTTCATTAACATCAATTATATTATCAGGAATGTATCTTGATTTAGGGGGACGACCACGGCGTTTATGAATTTCATTTATAACTGTAGGTTGGGGTACCTCAATAAGATTGACATTACTATTTGCAATGAACTTATGAGCGACAGTAGTAGTGTTTTTAGCAGGTTGCTTCTTTGGGCGACCTCTTTTCCTTTTAATTCCATTAATGTCACTAGAATTGTGTATTTTCTGAGCTCTTGTAGTAACATTACTTTCATATTCATTTATGGTATCACTTATAGAGGATGTGGTAGTCGAAGACAAACTATTGTCACTTTCAAGACAGGAATCGGAGTCATCAGTGTTGGAACCATAATGTAAATGCTTAACCTCAGGTTGTATAAAAGTATCTGACGTATATTGTGGAGGACAAGAAAATGTATTTGTAGTAGGAGTAAGGATATAACGAGATATATAATCAGCTGGATTATGTGCACCTTTCAAATGAGATATATTGTAATGAAATCCTTGCATTTGAGCTATCTGACCAATGTACCGAGGGTCATCGGTATGCGAGAAAATTCCTACTAGAGGACCATGATCGGTCTTGATATTGACAAGATTTCCTACAAACCAACTTCTATAATGCTTAAATGATTTTACAACACCAACTAATTCACGCCAAGTGGCGGATTGTTCAGTTTTACCAGGACGAAATCGTTTAGAGTATGTAGACACAAGATATTCTTTATTATCAGGACCAATTTGTGTAACAATTGCACCAATTGAAAATTGACTCGCATCTGTTATGAGATTAAAGGGAACATTAAACTTAGGGATGTCTCATGAAATTATCATCATTCATGGTTGATAGAAGAAGTTTATATGATTCTTCCATCTCAGATGTCCAAGTTAACCGTTTATACTTTTGACTTAGAGCTGCTTCTAGGGGATAAATGATTTTTTGCATATGAAACAATGTGTTGACGAAAATAGTTACTGGAAGCCAATAATGATTTCATCTCACCTTTAGAAACCGGTTTTTTACGTGATAGAAATTTATCAATGTTTTTACGTGCCGGTTTGCTGCCAAGAGAACATATTTCATAACCCAGATATTGAATTTTACTTCCACAAAATGTCGATTTATCAAATGACAATTTTAATTTATTTTGGCGAAAACATTGAAGTACCTTTCTAACAATGTCAAAATGTTCTTTTTCATTATCACCACCATAGACAACTATATCATCTATATAATTAATTACATCATCTATATTTTTAAGCATGTTTTCACATAAACGTTGGTACTCTGAAGAACGATTCAAAAAACCTTGTGGCATACGTTGATAACAATATGTGCCAAAAGGTGTACGTATACCTAGATATTTTACTGAATTTGAGGGAACAGATATCTGAAAAAAGGCATTTGGACTATCAAGTTTTGTAAAATATCTACTTGAATTTAGTTTTCCTAATATTTCTTTAAACGTTGGAGCAGCATGATAATGAGGAACTACCATACTATTTATACTTCTCATGTCACTAATCATACGTAATCTATTGTTTTCTTTTTGAAGAATTATACAAGGATGAGTATAAATTGTATCCATTTTTACAAGAACACCAGCGTTTTCTAATTCATTTAGATAATGTTTAAATTGTGACATAAAGGATTCAGGAATGGGATAATGAATAGGTTTTTGAAACACACCATCAGGTTTTAACTGAATTTCACTACAACTAACCAACCCTTCACCTAGATCGAATTCGGATATTGAAAAAACATCGGAATATTCAAGCTTTAGGTTATCTAAAAACTTGCAATTTTTAGGAACACTCTCTTTCACTATTATATTTACTTCATTATCAGTCCTAGCATTTTTAAAAAATTTTCCATACACGTTTAAACGTTTTATCAAGTCCCATCCAATTATACAATCATACAATCTATCATTAAGAGATATATCGGTGATGTATACCTTTTTGGTTAAGCTTTGCTTATTAAATTTGAAATTCAATGGCATTTTTGTTTTGATAGCAGATAAAGGTTTTCCAGTAGATAATGTTTTTAACGTTATAGATTTAGATAAGTCAGATGAAATACATAATTTTGTAGCAAGATTCTTTGGTATCAACGTTTTCGTTGATCCAGTATCAAAAAGAGCTTTAACTTTAATCAAATTATTTATTGTAACAGTAATAATTGGAAGATGTGACGAGGAATCTTCACACATATCTGTTATAATATTATTTGACTCTAGTATATTATTAACTTCTTGTTTGGATTGCTTATTGTAATTATCTCTTTTAAAATTAGATTTGTTTGAACCATCTTTAACTCTTCTACAATCTTCACTCTTATGGTTGGTATAACCACAATGATTGCATTTTTCTCTACCTTTTGGTTTAGCATTTCCTCTATTGATGATATTGCCTTTATTTCACGATCAAGCATGTTACGAGCTTTTTTCCACATAGTAATTTCAAATGTCTCACCACTTGATTGATATTCAATAGCATTAGCAACATTCGGTGACTTTATTAAATCAGCTAAGTGTTTACGTTTCTTTATCAGTCTATCATCGATACTTTCTCTTGCATAAGCTGTGTCAACCAATTGTCAATTCTCTTTGCCACATCAATGATCTTCTCTATTTTTACATTATAAAATGATCAGTTCTTGCTTTGCCGATTCAACACTCTCTGTTCCTTTGAAGTGTTCTAAGAGAAAATCAACAATTTTGTTATATGACGAATAAATGTTAAAAACCATATTGACCTTTTCAGCAGGTAGACTTTCGAGATGCATGATGAGAGTAGCAGTGAATAATGATTCTGGTACCATATTTATATTTAACATTGCCTCAAATCGGGTAAGATAAGATGCAAACATTTCTTTTCCTTTAAATGGTTCAAGAGTAAATTGTTTCATTTGATATCCTGCAGTATTACTATTAACAAATAAGGTTTTCTTTTTCGTTTCCTCATAACTATTTTTAAACATTGGAGTACTCTGATGACGGGGATTTTGAAACTCTTCAATATAACTTTTGATTGTTTCAGTCTCCATAGATCTTGGCATCTCCGAACGAATGTCAGACTGACA
The DNA here is from genome assembly GCA_963280985.1 of Strongyloides venezuelensis. Taxonomy (NCBI): domain Eukaryota; kingdom Metazoa; phylum Nematoda; class Chromadorea; order Rhabditida; family Strongyloididae; genus Strongyloides; species Strongyloides venezuelensis. The sequence continues at coordinate 13,160,488 of CAUJLX010000001.1, forward strand.
GTTGTTTACATTTTGAGTTCTTAAGACAGATTTGTAGGGAGTTTGATTTTCATTTGGAAGTGATGTTGATGTAGAAAGCAATGTATTGGATACAGGTTTCTTATTAAGAAGCATTGGTGTATCACCAGGTTCTCGTGTACGAAGCATTGACATGGCAGGTTCTTTGAAAGTACTTAATTGATTGGCATGCGAATTTTGTTGATAATGGATACCTGATAACGATGATTTCTCCAAATCAATACTTGATTGAAAATTTCCAATTTTCTCACTGTAAAGCTTACTTAAACGTGAAACTTCATCTTCCATTTTCTTGATATTCTCCTCTCTTCTTTCAAGATCGGCTAACTTTTGCTCAAGCTTTCTCTCAAGCTCCTGAAGACGTGTCTCGTTCTCAAGTACAGTATGGTTTTCATCTTTTACCTCTGGCTTTATGTTATCAAGGTTTTCAGTCATTTTACTCGAAAAAGAATTATTGCACAAAATTTTATTATCCGTTGTCCAGTAAAATTTTTATTTAATAAAAAGTTTTGTGGCAGTAAATTAGACGAGTTTTATTTAATTCTTTATTCGTGGCCACCTATAAAATAACAATCAAGAAAAGAAATTTTAACTTACGAATAGTCAGCAAAATTAAATGTGTTAAAATTATACTGACTATCGTTTTTTTTATTTTTTTCGTTTTTATAGTTTTTTTCGTTTTTATCGTTTTTTTCATTTTTTTCGTTTTTTTCGTTTTTATCTTTTTTTTTGTTTTTATTGTCTTTATCGATTTTTTTGTTTTTATTGTCTTTATTGTTTTTTTGTTTATATGAATATTTTTACATATATATAAAATATATATTGTCAAAAATGTATAAAAACATTCGCGCTATCGGAATCTCGAAAATGTCAGTCTACATTCATAAATTAACTCATAGACCACTACGCTATCGAAGGAAGTTTTGCGGAGAACTTGATATAATCCATTTATTAAGTGCATTTATTAGTTATTAATTTTAATTAATTACTTTATTAATTACGTATTTAAAGTATTAGAAGCATAAGACTTTACTAAAGTTATAAGAAAGTATAGTTAACATAAATACTTTAAAAGTAATATAATCAATTTTTATCACTACTAATTTCTTTGAATTCAGATGAAATTAGAGATTTGTAAATACTATTTTTTATGATTATACTAATGTATTTATATAAATGATTGAAGTTTTTGATTATTCCAGTAATATTATAATGAGAATAACTCTATAATTTTAGAAAAGTAGTTTTTGTTTTATTGATATAATAAATTATTTTTAAATAAAATTTACTTTATTTACGATTTCTGGATAATTTAAATAAAGGTATACTTTAATTATAAAGTTTATTAGTTATTTAATTATTATAAGATTTCTAAATACTACAAAAATAGAAAAATATTTAGTGATCAATTAAAAATCTTTGTGGTTTTATTAAAGTAAATATATTTCATTTTTAAATACTTTCATTACATTAATAATTTATTATAAAAATAATTTAGTAGTATTTTGAATAAAATTATAAAATTTTAATAAATATAAGTATAATTTTTAACTAATTATTGTTTTAGTTAGCCGGAAGAATAATTTTTCAAAGCTAGTTACTTTTTTACATTTTCGAAATAAAGTTTAATCGTTCATCTTTTGGATTTTTCAATTAATTTCCTTCCTTATATACTTTTTCGACTATTTGTTCTTCAAATGAAGTTAATAAGCTTAATAATTAATTTTAATTGCTAATGCTTACAAAAATTTAAAAGTTTACTAAGATTGCAGTTATCTGAAATTTTACTATTTTGAAATGAACATTCCCTTACTCAGTTTTTAAAAAATTCTTTTTAACTTACCATAAACATTCTTGCAATGGAAATACCTTTAATGATTTTAATCCAATATATAATATATATATGTGAAATTTTAAATTCTATAAAATGCTGTTTTGAATTCTCTAAGTATACAACTTCTTATCTTTTATAAATCCTATAAACGAGTATTTAAATTACTTTTCCTACATTACTTAAATGAAAAATAAAAGATATTACTTGGCATAAAATCAAATATAGATATAACTATTTCTTATTAAATAAATTAACAAATAATTTTTTCATAGAATAAGAATTAAGGATTTTTGGTTACAAGCAATAATGTCAATAAAGTACTAAATATCAGTTTAGTAGGTTTAACCTAAATAAAATGATATGAAATTAAGATTTTTATATTATTAATAATAATACTCAAAAAGGACATAAATTTTTTCTTTTTCTTCTCAATTTACAACTATCTACAAAAACTACCATTTGGCCTTTATCTTAAAAAATTAATATGATAAATTATAGAAAATTTTGTAGAATTTTTTTATGAGTTATGATGATAAAAAAATTGTTCTGATTCTTTAGATAGGTGTTAAGAAATAATTGTTCAATTTTGAATTAATAATTGAGGAATCTTTAAATCATTAATAAAAGGAAATTTGTAATAATGTTGATATTATTTGAAAAATATCGTTTTACTAGATGAATTAACTTTTGATTTGGAAGTTTGTTAATCATATTTTCATCGTGTTTTCAGTAATTTTATCTTTTTTTTTAACATTGTCTGATACTTTAACATGGCTTTTGTTTTTTTTTGGCATCACCATTATTCTTTTTTATCGGTTAAGCAATTAACGTTTGTTTTATTAATTACTGATATTTTCTTTTTAGCTCGTTTTTTTTCAGTAACCAGAGGATTATTACTATTCTTCTTGTCTTTCTCCTCAACAGCAATTTTTTATTCTCATCACACTTTTGATACAATCTTTTTTCATCGTATATATGCTCAACAACTCTTTTTACATGAAAACTCCAACATTGTCTTTAATTTTTCTTCACCACGCTGTATCATCTTTTAAGATTCAATTTTTATGGTGTGACCTCATTTAGTTTTTAAAGGTTAATTATTTTCAATTTTTCATTCTTCATATCATCATTTCTTTCATTCTTTATTAAATCATTCTCATTATCTTTTTTTTAATTTAAATATTTTATCTAACCTAGTATTATCGTTTACTCTCTTATCATTCTCCTTATTTTACCTTTATTTTGAGGTATCATAACATAAAAAAATTTACACCAAAAATCATCAATTATAATTATTATTACCGTTTATGATATATTTTGTAATATTTATTTTTAATTATGATTTTTTCTTAAAAATATGTTAAAATAATTTATAGATGGAATTTGATAAAAGATAGATATTTAACAAGCAGCAGCTTGCTTCGCTCGTCTTACTTGGACAACCTATTTGCCTTCTTTTCAATTATGAAAAAATCTATCAAAAAAACTTAAAAATCTTTTGTTCTATAATAATAATGCTGTTGTAAACTATCAATTAATATTCTATGTTTATCATGTTTTATAATATTGATGATTAATATTTAAATATTAAATAACTTTTTAAATGTTAAATTACTTTTAAAAAATTGATTTATTAAATATTTTTACGATTTTAAAACAGTTTGGTATTTTAATAACTTTTCTTAAATTTTTAATAATGGAATAGTAAAATAAATAGAGAGCGTAAATTAAACTTCTAATTGGTATAAAATGCTAGTTTTGTTATCAAATATGATAGAAATTCAAAGCATAAATTAGTTTTCATCTTCCTTATTTTTTTAACATTAATAATATTTGAGAATCTGTATAAAAAGCTACATATTTTAAAATGGATAAAAGTTATAATATAAAAAATAATTTCTCGATCCCTCTTCCTCTTACATTAAATATAGAAATTATCTATAATATGTTAACTTAAAATGTATAGAACTAAATTCGAGATAATGTTTATCTGAATGTTTTAAATGTTTTACGTGTTATTGAAAAAAAAGTTAAATATTTTTAATTCTATCTGATATAAAATAAAAATTTATAATCTGTTTATGAAAAAATACTGCAAAAAAAAGTAGAAATATTTGACGATCTGCAATAGAATGATAAGATCATAGTTCACATATTCAAAATTGAATAAACTTTATACAATTTTATTTTGTGGATTAAAAATTTTGACATAAGTATTTTTTATTGTTTAATTTTCTCTGAATGAATGTATGGACAAAATAATATAAAAACATATATGTAGAATGTGTATAACAATGGCATAAAAAATGACTTAGAGTGTAGATGTAAAATAAGGTAGAATGTAGCTCGTCACCTACCCCTTTTTGGAAGATCGGTTATTTAAAGATCACTTGCAGTTTATTGCATTTTGAGCATTTTCGATCTATAAGACATGTTTAGGTTTTGTGTGTATTATAAAAATTGAAAAATACTTTATAAAAGTCATGATCAACTTCTTGTACACTTATCATATATTTAAATGTTGTGTAAAATTTTCTCTTTACTTCAATATATATTTTGAAGATATCTTTTTATATTGATTTGTAATGCTTAACGTTGAATCCATACAGAAAATTAGATTGATTTTTAGGTCATTTTGAAATAGAGTACTTGGAACAGATCGCATGTACATCAGCATTATGATCAAGTAGTGCTTTCATTATTTGACTTAATATCCTTTTTTCAATTTCAACTTTTTCTCCGGAATTATAGCGTTATGTTTTTTGTTAATAACTAGTACCAAAAAGTCGTTTGAAGAATATCTTTCCCACAATTTGATATTTTCTCTATGTTTAAGACTAAAGGAGCATTGGTTGATATAATTGTACAAGAAGAGCGGAACTAGTTTGACTTAAATCTATAAAAGTATATAATTTGTAAGAATAATGAAATTCATGTCAAAAAAGAAAATTGTCGATAGATGTGTTTGATATAAACGGATTAAATATTGAAATGAAGAAAGTTATATTTAGTGTTCTTAGTTTATAAAGTAAATATAAATTAATGATCAAAGTACATTTCTCATCAAACAGTAATCTAGACAAATTGATACATTAATTGTTATTTCAATAAAATAATTATATATATTGTAATATCTTTCAATATTTTGTTAAATCTAACAATTAAATTTCTATTTTTAAAAGTTAATTAAAATTAAAGTATAAAACAAGTGAAATTTAACTTTTTATTAATAAATATACAGTAATGCTTGATTAATTTTTTGACTAATGTTGTTTTCATCGAAAATGATAAATTGTCCATTAATATACCACATGAATACCAATAATAGTACCACAGCTAGGGCATTTATGAACAGAATCTTTTAAAGAGTCCGTTAAAAGTAATATCGGTATTATACATATTAATGGAGGACATATGAGACAAAGAAATAAGAGAATTAAAAGATTTCTTTTGAATTTCTCTCCTTTTTCATATGAAACAACAGAAAAAACATATTGCTAGAAATAAAATTAGTAGTTATTTTTTTGTCTAAAACATACGTTACATTTATAACAGTATAATGTAGTTGGGTATCTTGTATAGGGATAACCATGACAATGTCTTCTAGAATTATTATGATGATTAACTGAATAACTGTTTAATATTGGTGGACCTTCTCCTAATACAAATTGATTTGGTGGAACAGCATTAGGAGGTAAAATATAAGTAACATTGCTATTTTGATGATCTTGAGATCTTACATCAATATACGGTGGGGGTGGAAAAGGTTGTTGTTGTTGTTCAACATTATTTTCATTTGTATTATAATTTGGTAAATTTTTGGAATCCATATTTTTCTCGCTTATAGCTAAAAAATTATTTATATTAAATTTAGAAAAATTGAAATAAATGTTAGTAATAAACTATAGCTATCTTTAAGGGCATTATTATTAAACTTTTAGTTTAATTTAGAAAGTAAAGGCCTGTTCCCATAGTAATGAAATAAATTTTAATGTTTAAACATAAACAGTATGTTTTCTAAGTATTTATTAATTAATATTTTATGATAAAATAATGATATAAACTTTTGATTTTTTTAATAATTTAATAACTACACTCCCATTTATATCAATAAATTATGATTTATAATGTTGAGGAGATTTTTTTTCAATGATACTTTAATATCAATTAAAAAAAGAAAATGTTATCAATAAGGATAAATTATTTGTTCTTGATGGGTGAATCATTTCTAATTGCATGATAAAAAATTTAATATTTATTTAAACCACATAGAATACAGAAGATTATTTCACAATGTTTACATTAGTTAGAAAATAAATGAAAAATTGAATTGTAAATTTCAAATAAGTATTTTATTAGCTGGTATAAGATTTACTATTTAAACAATCAAAATATTATATAATCAGAAGATAAAAGAAATTTATTTTATCTTTATTTGGCAACATTTTTTCCAGAGTCAGTTATTTTCTTTTATAACTTGAAATTGAAAAAGATGAGAAAGGTATTTAAAAGTAGAATATAATTGAGATATGTGTATTGAAAACGTTATCATTATTATTATTAAGAATAAATTGTTTATAAGAATAAAAAAATTAAAAACCCTAAGTACTTCTTATAGAAAAAAATATTATACAAAACACAATGATGGTAATAATAAAAAATGAAAATGTTAAAATAGCTGCTCTCCTACGATGTAAAATCCAATTCTCGTGGCATTCATCATGACAATGTGTCTCCACACAACATGTACCTGGAGCAGTGACTGTAACAACTCTGGGATTGCCTAAATAGTTCGGTGGATAAGTAGGATAAGTTGGTTGAAATGTATCAACATTAGGCTGTTGAGATGTAGAATTAATTGGGTGAAATGTATTAATATTAGGCTGTTGAAATGATGTTGCTTCAACATACGTTGGTAATGGTTCTCTGGTAGGCTGTTGTTGAGTATTAGTATTTTGAAGAGTTGGATAGACAGGAATTTTATCAGAAGCTTCCATTAAAATGTTAAATATTTATAGGTAAAATATGATTGTCACGACTTGTCGATATAACCATTTATATATACTTTTATGATGGTGAATGGAGTGAGATCAAAATTCATATTAGTCATTGAAAATTTTATCATATTTTAGAGGTTCAAATTTGTTAAGTAAATATACTATCGTGATGTCATCACCATTTATACATACACTTTTTAAAATTGATATCTATAATAGATTATAATATTATTTCCTGATTGGTTACATAATTAGTAGAAAAAAAATAATTTTAAAATAATATATATATATTTCTTAGAATTAAAATGGTTTCCATAACAATAAAAAGATATATAATATATGTTAATATAAATTAATTTTCAAATGCTCTAAATAATTAAAGCAAATAATATTTATATATTTAAATATTATGATTCCAAGAAGACTCAGAATACAAATTAACAACTGATTTTGAATATGAAAATATTACTCAAGATGGCTATAATATTTCAGTTACCAAGAATCCTATAGTTGTTCAAGTTCATGAAAACAGATATGCTGAATATTCTATAATTATAGCAGTAGGGTCAGTACTTATTAATTATATGTTTATATTTAGTAAATACTGTGAAGTTTATTTAAATTTTAACATAAAATTTTATATTTTGAATTTAATTATTTCAAATAGACTTTTGATAATAAATATAATATTACTCCACCCGAATTTGATTTGGCAAAGAATATATTTTATACTCCTATTTTTATGTTCTGTAAAGAAGATTCTAAAAAATTCGAAGACTTAGTGATGATAATTTATCCTACTTCAACAGTATTCCTTTTATATGATACTTTTATGAAACCACAACGATTTTCTAAACTATCTATATATATATATATTTGTGTGATTTTTAAAGTTTTATTACAATACATAATACCATTCTCAATACTATTTTATGTTAAAACATTCCATTATTTTGAAATTATTAGACCACCACTGTTACCTCTGGCTATCATTTGGTGTCGTACTCTATAATTCAAATGATGTTTATTTTTTGCTGTTTAAAAATGTTTATTACAAAACTTTGTTATGATAATCGATTTTTAATTATCAAAAGGCATAAAATTAGCGTCCTATTGTTTGTTATGATAACGATATTAGTACAGTATAAATATGTATATATTTGTATAACTGAATTCGTTTTTAATACATTTGAGTTAGAAAAAACCATTGATATAATGAAGTAATGAGAAAATATATAGAAGTAATTACAATTTTAGCTTCATGGTTTAATATTTTAAAATCAACCATTGAAATGATATGTGTGTTTATATTTTTTCAACCAAGTTATCATATTGTTTGGAAATGAAATATTACACAATTAAAAATAGAAATTTCTTAAACAATTAAATATTATGTTATAAAATATATAGGACAATTTTCTATGTAAAATTAGCAAGACAACTGATAGCTTTTGCAGCAGCTAAGGATACTTGTGGCTCGGGATCTTTAAGCAACTTAGCTAAACCAGGAAATATAATATTTGTTGGGATCAAACTTCGTAAATTATCATTAAGCTCTGACAAAAGGTAACCTATAAATGTTGCTGAATTCATTCTACTTCTTGCATTTGTTGAATTAAAATATGCGGTGCATATTAGTGAATTATAATTTAATTTTTCTGGATACGATATAGCAATAACCATAGCAAAATCTTTGATAAAATTATTATAATTTACTGGGATATCATCATTTTCAAATGTCTTTGATATTAATGTTGACAATGCTGGGGCAGTAAATAAATCAACCGATTTTTTTAAAACCATACCACACTTCTAAAATTATTAATTAATCATATATTGTTTTTTAAAAAAACAAACTTACTTTTCTAACAGTCTCATCTTCATCATTTAAATGAATAGCAATAGTTACTATATTTGAATGCAATGATTCTATAAATACATCATTTTGGCCAACTTTAGATGCCAATTCAGATAGTAAAGAAAATGAAACAGATCTTAATACACAATTTTCCTTTTCAAAACATACTTTTAATTGAAATAACAAATGTTGCAAGATATTTTCAAACATACTACTATCTGCAACCAAAACAAGTGAATCAAAAGCTTTTAATGATTCTATAGTAACTTGATCATCAATATCATTGCTATCATCTAGTCCTTTCATAGCAGATTCTACAGCTAATTTAATATACCTCTCTAAAACAATACTAGATGATTGAGCATGACATATTGAAGCAACAATAGGTAATTTTCCTAAACCCCTTATAGATAATTTTCTTACAAGTAAACATTCATCTTTTATTAGTTCTAGTAATGATTCTACTATGTTATCGAAGAAATTTAGATCGAAAATTTCCGTGAGAATCTGGACATCGAGCAACTAATGATGAAAAAACAATTGCTATAGATATCCTATGAGCATCTACTGTACTTGAAATGTAAACTTCTAACAATTTAGTTAATGGTCTTATCCATTGTGGTCTGGTATCTGATAAAGCTTTACATAATATATCGACAGCATTAATATAATTTTGTGAATGTATTAATGAGGTCCATCCACGTTGATTATTCATAATGTCAATAATATTTTCATTTTTAGTATTTTCTAATAGTGTTTTAATTGCAGCTGATACCAAGGTTGAGGGTGATGAAAAAAGTTTCCTCAAGTCATTTGTTAATATTGATGGCTTGATTTTAAGTGATTTTGATCCCTCTACCATATTTTTATCATCTTCATTAATATCATTTGAGTATAATGGGAATTTTGAGTCTATTATTGAAGATAACAATTGTAAAAGAATTGCTAAAATTTGATAACTTCTATTAGACAAAATTTCCTCTGATGGTGATGCTTTTATAATAACATTAATGGCTGATAGGAAAGCACAACATTCTGGAGTTACATTTTTTATTATTACACCTGCTCCAATATCAATATTTTCTGTCGGTTGAAATGTTTGCATTGATATGGAAGTAGATATCACTTCTTTATTCTCCTCAACAATAAGTCCCATTAATTCAAAAAGATAATCTAAAATTAATCCAAATTGTGTACTTTCTTTGGATAGACTTTGCCATACATCTGTTGTCGAGTTGGAATATGGGAGGTCTTGACATAACAATACATCAACAACAGTGTATAATTGATGAGAGGCTAATGTTATTAAAGCATTTAACAAATCCGAATATGTTTGAATACAATTTTGAATATCAGCTAATTTATTTAACATTACTTCCGTTAAAAATTCAGCCTCTGACTCAAGTTGACTTCCACGACTTTTGATAATTGATGTCAATAATTGAGCAGCACTTGAACTAACAATACTTTGACGATCTGTTAGCATTTCAAAGAGAACGGAAAGATATTGATGGATTTGTGATTGCGGTAGTCTTGATTCTACATGTTCTCCTATTGCTGCAATTGCCTTTCTACTACTATTAGAATCCAATTTTGCTTCATTTGACAAATATATTTTAATAAAATTATCTATATCAAAGTTATCTTTAGCTTCATCTTTTGAAAATCCTCTATGTAATGACCACAAACTAAAAGTGATTTTTATTGCCTTTAAGGACAATTTCCGTACTTGGAAAAGTGAATCAGTAATTCTTGGACAAAGACGTCCTAATAATAAATACATTGGCATGAAATCATTAGCTTTTCCTAAACTAATATCAGTGGCATTGTCATTATATGACTCAAGAATAAGAACAACTATATCAATAGCTCTTGTTCTTTCATGATCATATTGTGAACCAAAATATGGTGTAAACATTTTTAGTAAATCTGAAACAGTTTCAACTGTTGGAATTTTTTTGATCATCTGTTGAATTACTTCTCTGAATTTTTCAACTGTTGCTTCCATCATTGTACTTGCTTGATCATTATCAATTGTTTTTAATCCACTTTTTTCTCTTCTTAATGATAAGGTAAATTTAGCCATAACTCTTACTAAATCCCAAAGTTCAGGTTCTAGATTATCTGGTTCTAATTTTATTAGTGATGTTGTTGCTTTACAGGCAAGTAACCTTATCCAACTAGAAAGAGTTTCTTGGTTTTCAGATTGAATATATTCTTTGATGTATCCATAAAGTTCTGTTCTTATATCAAATTTATATTCTGAGGCAAAATTAGAAGGATGAAAAGCTTTGGCGATAAGATGCATAGTTTCTAATAAAGCTTCTCTAACAACCGTATCCTGTTTTGTGTTACCCATATATATTCTTAAAAATACTAAAACTGTTTTTTCTAACCGTTGGACAATTGTTTCAATAGGACAATTCATCATTAAATATCCATAACTTAACATTAAGGTAGCTCTTAAATTTACCATCTCTTGATCTGTATACGATTTGTATGACATGAAACTAAAAAAACCTGATGAATTTTTTTTAAGATGTTCCCATTTTGCAATATTTTCTAATTCCGTTAACACTAAGTCTGTATGAGTTTTAGAACAATACCCTACAGCCATTGCACAACCAATTCTTTCAGTATAATAAGAATGATTAGCTGATCTGAAAACTAATATCAAATGATCAACAACAAAAGTATTATCAGTGATGTAAGATAATATTGATCCAATACATGTTAGCAAGAAACTTCGATCTCTAGTTTGATTACCATATAAATTAATTTGTTTTGCCATGGAAGCGGCAAATGATTGCCTCCAATCACCACTATTTATTGCAACAAGAGTTTCTTTAACAAAATCCATTACCATACTATTCCACATTTCTAATTTTGTCACTTTAATACAACCTTTTGATGATTGATTTGGTAATTTAGATGATATATAATTAGCAGATAAAACAACTTTTTCATTATTTTGAGAGGTTAACAATTCTTCGGATGCTGTAATTAAATTACTTTATCTTAGAGTCACAAACTTTCTTTAAATTAGGATGAAACCATTCACTAAGAGATTCTATTAATAACAATGATTCTTTAATCCTATATATAACAGCTGAACTTAATGGTGAGGCATTTAGAGAAACAATTAATCTTGAAAAAACCTGTACACTGTTAGCAACTTTAACATTATCGAAACCATTCTCAAAGTCTAACTCGCCATTTTTTTCTTTTATTCTCTTCACAACAATTCTAATACATTTAAATATATCAGCAGCCACTGCATTATAACTTTCTAAGCAAATAAATTCAAATAAATGGGGCCACAGCAATTCGAGAGAAGAGTCACATGTTTTAGCAATTGTATGTAATGCTTGAGCACAGTGTGAATGAACAGTTGAAAGTCCTTGAGATTCAGAATCATAACAAATACCATTTCGTGCTAACATTAATGGGTCGGAAATTAAATTTTTCGTTAAAAAATCAATAACTAAATTGCCACTTCTTTCTTTATCAACAAAACCATGATCAGCCAATGCAACACATAATTGACAAATTCCCTTTTTAACAATGGGTGTTAATGTTTCTGTTGTTAACATTGGTTTTAACCCCATAATAATTAGTGATCTTTTATCCTCCATTTGAACACTAGGGGAATTTAATAAATGTCTCATTAAATTGATAGCACCCAATTTGATGTTATCTATGACACTTTGCATTTTATGAAGTAAATAATAAACTATCTTATCTGCAAATCTCTCTGCTGCCACATGGAAGCATCGTAAACTTTCATTTCTTAATTTTATAGTATTTGAATTTGATGAGGACGAGGAAATCTTTTCATCATAATTTCCTTCCTTAGATTCTTGGTCAATACAGACATGTGGGAATACATTATTTAAGATATCATCAATATAATGTTCTAATGGTACAGAATCATCTGCATCCTCACATGAAGCTTCTAAAAAATGACATATACCTCTTGTTATTCCAAGTTGTTCTTCTAATGTACATCTTTTATATAAACTTGTAAATAAAGAAACTAATTTTTTAATGTCTTTGATTATCCTTTTTTTATCTATCATCATACATAACGTCCCCACACATTCAATTGAATCTGCCCTAACTTTGGAATCCTTTGAATTGACCCAAGTTATAATTACATCATACAATTGTTCCATTTGATCGGAGTAATCTTTTAGTATATCATTATATGTTACATTTGATTCATGTACCTGTCCAGAATGATAATATTCAACAATTGAATCACAAAAAGAACATAGCGCTTGTGACCAAACAGACTTCATTAATTCAATCTTCAATTGTGGAAGGAGTCTAACGGCTCTTGATAAGATATCTGTTAAAAAAGGAATAAAACCAGGAGGATTATGTTCTGATATTGCAGAAAGTGATTTAATAATATATTTGTGAGGTGAATGTGATAAACCAGGAGGGAATTTTTGTAGTAATGAGTCCATAACATTATGTACAAATCTATCATTTTTACCTAATGTTACCAAAACTTCCTTTCCAGACTCAGCCCATTCTTCCTCATTTTCTTTCGTTAACGTTATTTCTTGTGTAACTAAATTTATTATTAATAATCCCTGTTGTTCATCTAAACTTCCTAATATGCTAGATTTTCCCAGAACAACATTTACACAACTTAAAATCATAGCTTTTTCATTAGCTAATAACTATAAATAGTACATATGTAAAATTATATCGCTAAGAGAATAAACTTACTTTAGGATGCTGTAGCATAAAGGCGTGGGAAGCTCTTAAAAATAAAGTTGGTTGTTGAAAGCCAAAATTTTGAAGACATTGACATAATTCTTCTTTATTCTCCTTATTACCACTACTTACAATAGCATCCAGGAGAGATAGTATCAATTCTGAAAGACATTTTGGTTTTATATAATCATAATTTTTAAATTGAATTTTATCCATCATTAGTTAGAAAATAGTAAACCATGAAATATTCTATCTCTTCTTATCTTCTTTTTTTTTATCATACACAAAACTGTGTATAATAATAGAAAAAAATTAAATAATATATATATTTGTTTATACTTAAACTATATAATGAAAAGACCATCCAAAAATGTTCCTTTCTTGTAGAGAAGCATATAGGAAGGAATGTGTAATAAAGAAATAAAAATATCTTAATGTTATGAATATTTAAAATAATGTAATAAAAAAAATAATAAAGTCTTAAAATTGATCAAATTTAACAACCTTTTTTTCGTTAACAAAAGCTCATACTACAAGAAATAAAACTATATGTATGATAAGAGAAATTATGATAAATTCCAGTTTGAGGACCTCTAGTTTTTACTTACCATGTAACGACTCCACCATTCTCGATTAGCATATAAAATTTGTATTGATTATGTGTTTGTTCAGCAGTCTAATATTACTTTCATTCAATTCTGTATGCAATAATTCAATAGGACAATATTCTAAAAAAAATTACAAAGCTATTAATAAAATTGGATATTCCAAATAAAAATAAAACATTTGAAAGTAAAAAATATAATATTTCAACATTTTCATTGTTAAAATGAAAACAAAAAATTATTTATTGTACTAGGTAGACTATAGAGTTATATTGTCACTCAATTCTGTACCTCATCTAGTAAACTTTCATTATAAGGCCTGGTAAATGTTATACGAATTAAAGATAAATAATAAAATTAACTGAGAACTCCTTAGAAACAATAATCTTACCACACATCGACAATAAAATAAATACCCAGGTATATAAATTATAACTACATTAAAATATTGATAAGATACAATAGATACCATGGATTATAAAAAAAATTAATTATTTACCAAGTCTTTTTGACTTTGGTATATTGCGATTGTCAGTAGATTTGCAAATGTTTGACAAATGAAGCTTAAAATAATAACTTATTTCCACATCATTTTTAAGTAAATATATTATACATCATGATAAAATCTATTTTGATTCCGGCAAAAACATTTCTCCAAACAAAAGTCGTGCTGGTGTTCACTTTTTTATTTGGTAGTATGAATTACTATGCTCCAAGATATTATTCACATTAAATATTGGTCCATATACATGTTGCTTAAATACCAGTTTTCCTTCTGACATTCCTTACATTATTGACAATATAGGAATTCTTGTTGTTTTGTACTGTTACTGGAAATTTCAGAAAATAGGGCATGTTTGGATTATAACGCTTTAAAAAATAGCGTATTATGCCAGTTGAATGTCCTATTTATTTTTGTTATTTTCTTCTATTTAATTCTTCGGAAATAGTTAAAAGTGCAAACAGTAGTTGAGGCACATCAAATTAAGTTTCATTTCATCAAAATTACACTTTAAAGTAACAAAAAAAAATTAGCAGCAACTAATACCATTATTTTATGAAAAAGAAAACCATAAAAATAGATAAACATAAATCATAAAATTAATATCAAAAATAATGGATCTCAAAATATTTAGTAAATTTTAAAAACAAACAAATTTGAAGATACGAAAAAATATTTATTACAAGGAGTGTAAATTTAGGAATGAATAATTATTTGTATATTTAAAAATAAAACAATCATAGTTTTATGTGATGATATGTTCTGCGGGTATATTACCAAAGACAATATACTGAATATTCAAATTTCTGTTGATCTCTGAGGTAATTAAAATAAAATTTGTCTTCGAGCATTTAAAATCTATAATTAATTTTATATATAATTATTGAGCTCATTGTTAATGCAAATTTTTCGATGACGTATTGGACATTATTTTTTTACTATGTTCTTGGATAATATTTTTGTTCTTATAAATCTTGTAATTGTATGTTATCGTATTTTAACCCAAAAACATCTAAAAATTTATTCTTCATACTATTTTACTGCTTAATAATGATTTATATCCACACATCAAAATAATTTCAACGATATTTTTCTATAATCTATAAGTTATCGGTATGATATAAAAGAATGCACCATTTATTAAAATATCTTGTAAATGTCATCGTATAATCCATTAGAGAAAATAAATTGGCTATTTTTCTATCTATAATTATTATTAACAATGATCATTTATTGAAGTCAAAAGTAGTCTATACATTATTAAAAGTTTGCAAATAATTTATGATAAAGTATTTTGAAATATATGATCTCTGGACAAAACTTCTTGAACTTTCAATCGTAGTAAAAAATGTCCCATTAAAGTTCTAATGAAAGGAATTTTTTGTGTAGATATCCATAATATTGAACAGATATTGTTGAAGAAGGTATAAACTTTTAAAACTTATAATCAAATGTGTTTTCACATAAAAGTTATTTACAATGTTGTGATTACAAACATTTCAAAGAAGGTACCGAGAACGATCAAAAGACAAACATCGATGCAATTTCTGTTTAGGTAATGTTTAAAAAAGAGTTAATTCTTTCATTATGAAAAACGTTATTTTGTTTACTTATTAGTAATTAAACTTCACTTGAAATTCTAGCTTCTTCATTATTTAGACTGTTATATGATCACTTTCTTTACAAATTTGTTCAATTTTAATTGAGGGATTTCACTCTCATTTCCTGTTAAATGGAATCATTTATTTGGTATTATCATTATTTATATAATAAGGATTATGTGATTAGAGAATTAATTAATTCTATTAAAATGAGATTTATTTTAAATGAGAAAGGTATTATTTTGAATTTCTATAGATAAGGTGTATATCATTTTCATTCACATAAGGAAGATTAAAATGTTTCTAGCCTCGAAATGGACGTAAATAAAAGTGAGATGTATCAAGAGATGACAGCATGCCATTGATGTCGGTAAATGTGAAAAGGAAAAAGCATACTTGTTGTAAAACATTTTATTAATTCCGCCTTAAATGTTCGTACTAGGGGTATACATTTTCCTTATATTTAAGGAAGGAGATCATTCGGAGTGGTTGTGAGCACAGTTATTAGTTTTTAGATTGGTTTATAGTGGCGGGTAGAAGATACTACATCATTATTCTCTCATATTACTATAAGTAGTTTAGTTTGTTGAGGTGCGCATTAATTTCACTACCCTATTTTGAATTATTATATTTATATTATTCTTACTTATGGATACATTTATTATTCCTTGATTTTAGTTTTATTATTTACTTAGATTCTATATCACAATTCAATCTATTATTACGATTTATACTTATTAAATGTTTTTAGGATCATAGAAGAAGAGAAATATAAACATAATTTTTAACAACAATATATCATTAATTTCATATCTATATTATATTAAAAGATGGCTTCTACGTTTATGAAAATGTTTAATAAAAGTAAGAAACACAACAAAGAAAACGAAGTGTCATTTGTAAGTATTTTTTTCGGCTTCTTTTGAAGTATTAATCGATGAACTATTTTTAGGCGCGCAACCGTGATAGCAGATGTTCAACAAAGAGTAATTCAGGATGGGATAATTCTAAATGTAAGTATAATGATGGAGGTGTTTATACAGGAAATGTTGATATAACAAAATCTTCATATGCATATTCCGTTCCAACAGCACCTAAAAAAACACGTGGTCCAAGAAGTTGTCCTGGAGTTCCTATGTATACAATTGACGAAAGGCATTCCTTAAGAGAAACTAAAGGTAGAAGTCGCCAAAATCCATATGTTAATGAATCATACTATGAGGGAAAGAAGCACAGAAAACATGAGATGGATCGTATGAACCAAAGTGTTATATTAAATACTTCATTGATGTCTCAAAGTACATATCATAAAAAGAATCACAATGTATTAAATAATCGTAATTTAAATGAATTCATTAGTACATCAGAGTATGATAGTTCTGGACCAAGTCCATTGTCCATGTGTCGTAGAAATAATTATAAGATATCTGATATTCATTCAAAATATAGATATCCAGATGAAAGGGATTCTTTAAATTATACAGATAATGACGATACAGATTATGAAGATAACTTTGATCATCTACTTAGAATGAAAGTAAAAGTAATTAAAAATTATTATTAGTTTTGATTTTAATCTTTTTAATTTACAGGAATATCAGGATAAATATTATAAATGGAGAAATAAAGCAAAAGAGATGAGAAATAAATATGCAAGTGAACTGTTACATTATCAAAATCAAATTGAAAAATTGGAGGATTGTATAGATAAACAACAAAAAAGAATGAAAGAGATTGATAGGAGATTATCATTTGAGGTGGCTAAAAATCGTGAACTTGAGAAGTCATTAAGAAATGCAGATGAAGAACTTAAGAAATGGAAATTAAAAGTAAAAAATCAAGAAAATATGTTGTCAGATAAATTTTCACAAATAAATCATAGTCACACTGATGAATCTACAATACCAATAGCTGGAGCAGGTGAAGCACTATGTGTATTGACAGATTCAAATGCTGATATACTTAATAACCTTGCTCATAAAAACAAAATGAATTCAAACTTGATGTTTAACAATTTTATTCCACGTCCTGGAGATGAGGGGGATGATGATTGTTATGTATTCAAGAATACCCGTCATACAGATAATGAAAGCACTTGTAATTTAGAACAAACTAGAGATTGTCCTCGATCAAATAGTGTTCTTTCACAGTGTAATCATCCATCACCATTGGAACCATATGTTATGGAGTCAGTTTGTACAACAATTGAGGAAGAATATTGCAGTTTGACAGGAGATGAGATGACATGTGATAAGAAAACAATACAATTCGCTCCATTAGCTTCTATGGAAAAGTTCGACGAGAAGATATCTGATTGCATTAGTGTAACTAGAGAGGAAGAGAATGAGAAGAAAGGAAAATATTAAAGAAATTGAAAGAAATGATTTTTTGGATAACATCAAACCATCATCGTTAAGAAAATCATTTTCTGATTCAAATATTCAAGAAATAAGAAAACCAAAAATAAAAGGTATAATTTCTCCACCTCCTTCATTAGAAGAGTACGTAGAAAAAGAGGTTGAATTAAAGCCACCACTTCCACCAAAACCATCACATTTATCAAAATATAAAACAAAAGCTGTTCCATTAGAGGAATATTATCCATATTCATCGGATGATGAAATCGACTCCAACACAGCATTAATAGAAAGACAACTTCGTAAACGTGGTAATCGTGTAAAGTTTGTACCTCCACGTAAAGTAATTAATTCAAAAACTTATTCATGTTATAGAAATCAAGAACGTAAGGCAATGGAAACCTTTGAATACTTACATGATTTTAGTACAGATGTCTCAGGTTTACAATCATCACCAGATTACATCTCACCATACCACTAACTCAAGGGAAATGTTAAAAAATAGTATTTTTTTGGGAACGCTTTTAAAAATTTTTCATATTAACCATTTATATTTACTTTTTAGTATACTTGATCAAATTATAGTAGTAATAATAGGTCAATATTTATTTATTTTTCTTGAAAATATTAATAATAGCTCTCTATAATTTTAACAATTAAATTTTGTTATAATAATGTGACAATTGATAAAAAAGACATTATATGATTTGTTATAGATTAAATAAAACAAATAAAAATTTATTATGATAACCTATGCGCAGATTCCATAACGAATATTTTTTCTCATGACAATATTTGATACCATCAATGTTATTACAGATGAGAGGAAGATAATAAATATTAAAGATACTGGTATTACAGGGAATAGGATTTTTGAGATACAATATTTATCATTATTACGATTAAAATTAACTGATTCACTTTGATCAAGAATCAATAATTCAGGTGAAGCAACATCTATTTCCATTAAATTTTCAGTATCATTGTTATGTGTTGCTCGTTTATTTTTTCCCGACTTTAAGATCAAATCACCATCTTCTGATTCAATAAGTTCACTTTTTTTCTTTCCTTTTTTGGATGTAGTATTTTTTAGTATGTTTTCAGTATTTTCCTCAATAGTTGTTCTTTTTGATGGGAACTCTTTTACAGTTGAACAGGTCGGTGGTGTGATTCCTTCACATAATCCCATTTGTTTTTGACATAATCTTATTTGACATGTAAAATAAAGTTGATTTGAATCTGCATACTTGAAAACAGCACTTGTAGCATAAGCTTTCATAAGGTTATTGGTATATGTTACTTCTGATAGGAGAAATTTATCATTAGTACAACCATTAACATCAATGACAGAATGGTTATCGCCGTCACCATCTGTCACAAAACATTTCTTTATAAGAATTCCAATACCGTTACCACCGTTACATTCCCAAACATGATATACAACATCACCAACATTGGCATATGTTAACAATGGTCCATCAATAGAATTTTTTCTAACGGAATACTCACAAATAGGCATTGCCATTTCATTTTGAATTTCTGAAGTTATTAATGAGGAAACAATAATAGAATTAGTTACAATTTCTTCTGGTTCCATGTAAAAACACCTAATTTTGTATGCTTTATCATTTTTTGTTATAAAACCAGATGGATGGAATGATACAATGATGGTAACAGAAAAACTGATACCTTTGGGATTTGCTGTTCTTAATCTTTGCATACCACATTCTCCAAGTGGTAGTGAATATAAACTAGTTCCATTTGAGGAATAACTTCGTCTACAAGCTTCATCTTTAGCATGTCCTTTAACAAAAATATTTCCAACGAATGGTTTTGCTGTAATAATATCTAATGAAACATCATTATCTTCACAAACAACATTTGGAACACCTAAAAAGAGATAAAATGTGATAAAATTTATCTTACCAATGACATAATTTTCTTGGTATTCTCCTAAAATAGTACAAAAAATATAAAATGATATCATAAGTAATGGTATTGAGATCATCTTGAAAGCAATAAAACTTTTGATTTTTATGATAAAGAAGTGAAAAAAATAAATATAATATTACAGGTAAGTTTTTTATAAGTTTTAATTCAATGTCACTTGGTAGATTAATAAAAATAAATTAGTCTTTTATTTTACAATATAAATAACAATAAAATTCTTAATAATTTATATATAACTCTTTGTAGCATAATTTCTCGACTATATATTCTAATTATAACTCCACCCACTTCTTTCTTGTACCTATAAACTTCTTCACAATTGAGGAAACGGAATAATAATTATTTTCATTGGAAAAGATCAACTTTACTTTATATGTACAACCTTTTTAGAAAATGATGTGCCAATGAAATAATATGTAGATATATTTGTCCTATCCACTGGTAAGAAGTATTATTTTATGAAATATGAAAAAGATTTTGTTATAATTAGAAGTATTATTTTATGTAAACATCAATATAACTTAATATGTGTGGTATCACTTTTATTAAGGAGGTCAAAATTTTATAAGTGATAGAATACTCCATAAAATATAAATCTTTTATCAAGGTCGAAAGCATTTTCTTTGAAGGTTAACATATCATAATTTATGGATATATTTCTTATCATCCTTACTATTCTTGAAATATTTTTTTGATAAACATTTTAATATCAAGTATTATGAAGCAAAAAAAGTTATTCTTTTATTATTAATAGTATTGAATTCTCAAATGTTCTTTTATTTCGTTAAAAAATAAATAAAAAGGATATTATTTATGAAAATAGTATAAATTTCAATGTTATTTTTTTCTAGTATATTTATTATAAGGTCAAAAAGAAGCTATCATAAAAATAATTATTTTTTTTCTAGATAAGCCGATAATTGTTTCTTTTTTTTGTTCTATTGTTATATAAAAATCTTTTTCTAATGAAATGATCATTTTAACTTTCCACTACTTTTGTACCTTTCAGTTTCAAGAGGTTGTAAAAGGTAAAAATATCATAAACAAAAGTTAGCCTTGTAACTATTTTAAAAGTGTATATTTTAAGGCTTAAAAATAATAACCATTAATATGCCGTCATTATAAGTGAAAAAGTTTAATTATTGAGAATAGATAAAAGAAAAAGAAAGGGGTAAATAATTTTTATATTATTAATTATTGTTGGTATGAAAAGGAAGTTAGTGTCAAACTTTTGAGTTTATAACAATACCCTCTAAAGAAATATCATTAATTAAAATTTTTTACTTAAAATTTATATCCTAATTAGTATCATTTATCCTTAAAATGGGGACAACAAAAATTATTTATATTTATAAATAATCCACCAAATCACATAAAAAACGGATGTAAAAAAATTTTTTGAATGTAATTAAAGTTTTATTAGTACATTTTCTTATTATAATTGAGTAATTTTGGATGGTATGTTAAGAAATTAGTATGCGTAACGATTATTAATTTTATCAATAGTTTTTTGAAGGTGTTGGATCTTAGCAAGTACAACATCCTTCTTCTGTAATTCCAAATTTCTTGAAACTTTTGATTTTAATGATGTAATATTATTGTACTTGGTGTCGTTTAAAGTTTTCCTTCCATAGATAGGATAATCTAAATTATTTGGTGATCTTTTAAGGTTCCTTTTATTATTATCAAGTGTTTGAATATTAACATTATGGAACAGTTTTCCATTAATGGATTTGGTATGAATTTTAACACTATTATACTCACCAACGCCGTAATCTTTTGGTGTCCTTTTTATCTTTATTCCTTTTTTCTCACTTTCAAATGATTGTGCTTTCTCTTGTCGGTGCAATAAACCACTTTTTAGTAATTTATCATTTAATAATCGTTCATAATTATTCATATTAATCGGTAAATCCATAGGTTTTCTAAAACTTGGATCACTATAGTTAGCTACTCTTTCTATTGGCAATTCCATTTGAAGATTTATGTTATTTGTTGGTAACTTAATAACACCACTCCTTGGAATTTGTAATGGAATATTGACGTCTTCCATTTTTTCTTGCATATTATCCTTTTTTTTAATTTTAACTCCTTTACCTTCTTTATTTGGTGACTCGGCAATGTTTTTTTTGTTTTTTTCATTGTCTAATTTTGATTGTCGAGGTTTTTTTTCATTTATATTTTTTTTATCTCGTTTAGATTTTCGTTCTTTGTCTTTCATTTTATGCTGTCACCTTTTTTAGTGGAAAAAATATATTATGAAATTGGTAATTTCACTAAATGGTCTTATTTTTATATTAAAGAAAAATAAAACCCAAATTTTCTTTATCATATTAATATGTAAATAACATTAACCTTTTGGTGATATTTTTTTATCAAACTATAAATAATCAAAAATGATGATAAATCAAATGTGATAGACTGCTTATAATCATATGGTTTCTCATTTAATGTTTTTATAACATCATTTTAAAAATAACTTTTAAAAAACCGATTTGAATATTTAAAGTTGTAAATAAAAAATCTTCTAACATTTTAATTTCTATATTTTTCTTATGAGAACATGTTATTTTATAGGTAGTAGTTATACATTTTGAAGTGTTAAATGAGAAATAACATGAGAGACTTTTAAAGTTTTATAATTAGTGTTCTTTGATTTAAGAAATATCTGTAGGATACAAATTATTACACTTATTTTAAAAAGTTGTTTGGAAAATTATTCATGTATTAAGCATTTTGATATTTGTATTATTTTACTAACAAGAAAATTATTTCTTTTTATTATACATAGTATTTTTCATCATTACTACTTTATGTAAATAAAATTTATTTATATTTCTTAATTATATAGTTTTTTTTAGAGGTCTATAAAGTTTATTGATCAATTTTATGAATATATAAAAATAATACGAGAAATATGAAAAGAAATTTATATATTCTAATATGTTTATTATTAAGTGCATATTGTTGTAAAGGTCTAATTATTGATAAACAATTTGGAGATATTATAAATAGAACAATTTCAAAGTATCAAAGAAAATATGATGACCCTGTAAAACCTGGTTATCCAGTGATTCTTGGTAAGTATTTGATAAGAATTCTTGTTATAAAGTACTTTTAGTACCTGGTTTTGGTGGAAGTCGATTTCAAGCTAAATTAAATAATAAACCTTCAGTGGTCCACTATTTTTGTGATAAGACAACAAAATATTACTATGATATCTGGTTAGATTTAAAACAATTTACAATTGGCTCTATTGATTGTTTTGTTGATAATATGCGTTTGGTTTGTAATAATATAACAAGAAAATGTGAAAATTCACCTGGAGTAGATATTATAACAGGAGAATTTGGTTATGATACAGATATTGTGGAATGGCTTGATACAAATCATCTTTCGCAAACAAATTATTTTGCATCAATTGCTGATACATTGGTTTCATGGGGCTATGAAAGGGGTGGAAGTCTTAGAGCAGCACCTTTTGATTGGAGATTAAAACCAACTGAGATGGATGATTTTTATTTAAGTTTAAAAAAAACTATTATGAGAACATCATGGAATAATAATGATAATAAAGTTGTTCTTCTTGGTCATAGTTTAGGAAATGTGCATATAAATTATTTTCTTCGTAATTTTGTTGATGAAGAATTCAGAAAAAGATATATTAAAAGTCATATAGCACTAGCAGCACCATGGGCTGGATCAATGCAAATAGTAAAACTACTTGTTTCTGGTTATAATATGGAATTTTATAGAATTTTCCTAGAACCATCAAAACTTAGGCCTATGCAAAGAACATGGGGAAGTAGTTATTTGTTATATCCAAGGGAACCAGCATGGAAGAAGGATGAAATTTTTGCTTCTAGTCCAAAAAATAATTACTCATTAAATAATGTAGAAGAATTTTTCAAAGATCTTGATTTTCCCGAGGGTTATGGACAATATCTTGAATCACTCAAGAATACTGAAAAACTTATGGATGTTCCTGATGTTGAGACACATTGTATTAATGGTGTTGGTATTCAAACACCTGAAATTTATCAATGGAGTAAAGGATATTATCCTGATTACCCACCAGATAAAAATGTATACGGAGATGGTGATGGTACTGTTAACAAGAAATCACTTGATATTTGTAAAATGTGGTCTGAAAAGAGTAATAAAATTACTGTAAATGAGATAAACAATACAAATCACGTTGATATACTTTATCATGCACAAACAAAGGAACTTATTAAACAATTTTTGTACAAGGATTTTAAATGATAAGTATTAAAACTCCATTTATATATGTTGACATTTCTATATAAATGACTGAAAAAATTTAAATTAAACATTTTTAAAGATAAATGAGAAAAATAATAATTTTTTTATTAGTTATTTTAATAACGTACATGATAATAATTAACAATTATTTTATATATCACTAAAAATCAAATTTTACTTGATTATATATCTTATCAGGAGAAATAAAGTTAAAGCGGAACTTGAGAAGACAATATTTAAATTAGAAATAATCTATGTCCTTAAATAAATTTTAAAAAGTTATCAAACTACAATGAAATTTGTTTTTATCTGTTTTTTAATTTTTTTATCGTATAATATTGTAAATTCAATAACTATATGTGATATGTGCCAATCATTAGTTAAAAATATTGAATCCAATTTAAATGATGATATTTCAGAAATTATAAAGGTAGATTTTATAATAATTTTAACAATATTAATTCTCTTTCAGGATGCTGATAAAGAATGTGATGTTGTTACGAAGAATAATATACTGCTAGATCCTATGTGTAAAACATTGGTAAAGAGAGAAATTAATTATATAATCTTATTGTTAAAGAATCGAGAAACTCCAAATCAAATTTGTCAAGGCCTTCAATTTTGTCCACTAAGTAAATAAAATAATCTATAAAGACATTATGATAAAAACATAATTATTAAATTTCTATTGATAACTTTTTTCATTATATTTTGAAGTTGTTAGTAAAAAATGGAAATAAAAAAAGATGTAATAATGAAAAAATCTAGGCAAAATTTGTATTATAAAATGACCTATAGATGAACTTTTAGACAAAATACATATATAAAAGCCTCTTCAGAATGATTTCTAAATAATGAAAGTATTTTACTCGACACGAAAATGTTAACGATTACTAGGAAAATACATTGTTATGTAATTTTCGAAGAAGTAACACTAGTTCCATTTATTTTATGATAATGATAGTACATTGCATCACTTGTTCAGCATTGCCATCATCAATTACCGATATAAAGAGTAAGGGGATACAAAATTTGAAGAAAAGTAAACTTCTAATTAATTTTCACTTAATTACTTACATTTAATATGTTTAAAAGAATTTATATTTGATCATTAATTCAACAATAATTAAATCTCATTTTGAAATATTTTTTATAATAAAAGCAACCACAATTTCAAAAATAATTCTTTTTTATATGTTTGTTTTGCCTATAACGTTCAGACAAAAATGGTAGGTGCCCAAAATCTATGTATATATAAAATTTTCATGGTAATAATCATATAATAATATTTTTGCCAAAAAAAATTATTTTCTCTTTAAAAAATCTTCATAAAGCTTCTAAAAGATGATTCCCGATAATTGACTATGATAAAGTATGACATATACGTTTTTCTCAAAAAATGACTTTAACACTTCTTTTGATGATAATTTGACTATAAGTTAAATGTCTTCTGAGGAAATTGAATAATGTTAATTATTTATAAGTAATATGTAGATTTTCCTTGTCTCAAAAATTCAAGATTCACTTAACACAATAATTTGATGATTCCTTTTTCAATGTGGTCAATTTTATTGTATCTAAAATAAAAATACTTGTTGTGTCAGTTGAACTAGAGTTTCTTAAAATAATTATATTTGGTGTTTTTATCTAATAATATATTGGAATGGTATTGTTTATTCAAAATTCAGAAAAAATTGTATAAAGTAAACTGGAATATAATAATACTAATAATTCAAATTAATTTATTATATTATTCTATATAATTGGTAAAAATATATGTATTCATTAAAATACTACTTGTATTTTACCTTCTATTCTACTAACAGACAATGGCCGTTTCAGCATATTTCGGTGCTCCAACAGGTACACCAGGTGGTGGTGGTGCTACTTCAGCTTACTTTGGTGTTGGTGGAGGTGGTGGTGCCACAGGTGGAGCTAAACCAATGGGCGGAGGAGCAATGCCAGCCGGAGGAACTACATCAGCTTACTTTGGAGCTCCAGCAGGTGCCGGTTCAGGTGGAGCTGTATCTGCATATTTTTCACCAACCCCAGGAGCTGGTATGTCAGGAGGTGGAATGACAGGAGGTTCTGCTCCAGCTATGGGTGGAGGTGCTTCTACCATGACTGCTATTGGTGGAGCTAAAATGGGAACATCAACAATGACTGCTGTTGGTGCTCCAATGGGAGGAACATCTACTATGACTGCCGTTGGTGCTCCAATGGGAGGAACATCTACTATGACTGCCGTCGGTGCTCCAATGGGAGGAAGATCAACAATGACTGCTGTTGGTGCTCCAATGGGAGGAACTTCTACAATGACTGCTGTTGGTGCTCCAATGGGAGGAACTTCTACAATGACTGCTGTCGGTGCTCCAATGGGAGGAACTTCTACAATGACTGCTGTCGGTGCTCCAATGGGAGGAACTTCTACTATGACTGCTGTTGGTGCTCCAATGGGAGGAACATCAACAATGACTGCTGTCGGTGCTCCAATGGGAGGAACTTCTACTATGACTGCTGTCGGTGCCCCAATGGGAGGAACATCAACAATGACTGCTGTTGGTGCTCCAATGGGAGGAACTTCTACAATGACTGCTGTCGGTGCTCCAATGGGAGGAACTTCTACAATGACTGCTGTCGGTGCTCCAATGGGAGGAACTTCTACTATGACTGCTGTCGGCGCTCCAATGGGAGGAACTTCTACTATGACTGCTGTTGGTCTTCCAAAAGGTACATCTACAATGACTGCTGTTGGTGGAGCATCAATGGGTGGTGGTCCAATGCCTCCAATGGCTTCTCCATCAGCTGGTGGTGGTGGTGCCACATCTGCTTACTTTGGAGTTGGTGGTGGTGCTGGAGGAGGTGCTACTTCAGCTTACTTTGGTGTTGGTGGAGGTGCTGCAGGTGGAGCTAAACCAATGGGTGGTGCACCAATGCCAGCCGGAGGAACTACATCAGCTTACTTTGGAGCTCCAGCAGGTGCCGGTTCAGGTGGAGCTGTATCTGCATATTTTGCACCAAAATAAATTTTCAAAGTATAACGAAATGTTTTTTATATAGCGAAAGTAATAAATGTGATATTTTAAATAGATAAACTTTCTAAAATATTCATAAAGTTTGTTTAATTGATAAGTATCGAGAAATAAAGTTTATTTAGCGAAATAAATGATTACTTTGAGAATTCTATGGAAATTATTTTATCTTTTTTAAAAGCTCTTTCTTTTTCACTTATTTTGAGATTCAAGCATTGTTTAATGCTAAAATAGTTTTATTGTAATCTATTTAAAGGAAAAAGATGAATTTATTAACAAAAAAATGAGTAACTTGAATACATTTACAAACAATTCTTAATGTTAAGAATATTCTTTAGT
Organism: Strongyloides venezuelensis; assembly: GCA_963280985.1. Taxonomy (NCBI): domain Eukaryota; kingdom Metazoa; phylum Nematoda; class Chromadorea; order Rhabditida; family Strongyloididae; genus Strongyloides; species Strongyloides venezuelensis. The sequence goes on from CAUJLX010000001.1 coordinate 13,188,575, forward strand.
TCATTGTTCTTTAAAATATTATTGCGTTTAGAAAGTTAACATGTTTGTAGATATCTAAGATAAAAAGACGTTGAAATAAAGAAAAATTTGTATGTAATAAAGTTAATTAATCTAGTATAATCTATATTAGTACTTTAATATTTTTTTATTTAGTTATATTGATTAAATATAAAAATTATAATATGTTTATTTCTAAAAAAAATTATAACTTTATAATTTACGTGGTTTATCAAATATTAATTTTTTTGAATAAAAACTTCTAACTTTCTAAAAAATTATAGCAAAATTTTTATCACAAAATCAGTTCATTTTAAACATTTATTCATGGAATTTATGCTGTTTTCTTTTTATTTTTCCCCTTATTTTTCTTTTTTTTTTGATTCAGATTTAGGTTTTTTAGTAGTACTACCTTTTTGTAAATTTTGATTAATATCACTGCTTTCAGTGGTACCATCACTTGACTGAAAAAGTAATCATCATATTAATACATAATAAAAACATCTTTAGTGAAAATTTTATATAATGTATTTATAATCTTTAATGTTTTCTAAAATTACCCCAGTAGTGGTATTCAATTTGATAAGATCACAAAACATTCCTTGCCCAGTTAATGTCTTATTAGGATAATATATTCCAGTAAATTCATCAGTAACATTTGGAAAATCTGTTGAATTCGCATAAAATAAGATATTTATATGTGAAAACGGCTTTAAATCCTCTTTGTAGATGTATGAAGCATTAACAAATTTGTAGCTTGAATTATGTAAAATATTGTAAATTGAAACACAAAATGTGCAAATATTTTCAGCTTCACGAGATGTGACGTTTATTTGATAATCACTCTCATTAAACTTTTCATCCTCATTTTCAGTTTTTTTAAATTTACTACATTTAAAATAATCTAAATTAATTAGAAGAAACAGGACAAATGCTGCAGATATATGAATAAGTAATTTCATTACAAATAATATAATAATACAATCTTTTCTTATCTTTATATATGGAATCTTTTGAACTTTTCAATTGTTTGTTATGAAAAATTTAAAAATTACTCATAAATTTTTAAATAATTGTAGATGAAAAAAATAATGGCACTATTATAATATTTCTCAAGAAATTGTTGATCTAATAGAGGTTTTGCCAAAACATGAAAAAAAAGTTGACAATATTTTAAACATTTTTTAGTTTCTGTAAAAACGTCTGTCAACAACTTTTTATAAATTAATGAAATTTGCTACAGTTTAACGTTTCCGGAATTTATCTATTGTTTTATCCATTTTTCAATTAATCACCATTTTCTTACAATCGTTTAACAAAATGTATGATAAAAAATTTGATCATTGAAAGTCTCATTTTTCATCCCAATTCCATTGTTACTTTCTTTCCAACTCTTATCTTAAAGAGCATTCTTAAATGTCGCCTTGTGTCTGTAATCATTACATTTGCAGAAAGATATATGACATAAATTTTTATAATTACTCTAGTAAACGACAATTTATACCCTTAATAAAAAATATAATGACATCTATGTACTCTAAAATAGTGCCGTTAAATAGTTTTGTCTATCTTAACACGAATGTCAAAGTGGTGGAGGGATAAAAACAAATAAATGTTTTGTGATTTTATAACTTTTCATTCTGAATCATGGACGTAAAAACTGCAGTTGAAACGAAAACTATTACCCTTCAAGGATCTGCTCAGATTGTTAAGGATCTTTTTTGTAAGTTCAATATTTTTAAATTATCATAATTTCTTTAGATTATTCAATAAATAATATCTTGTTCCAACGTGAAATTTATCCAAGTGATACTTTCTGTCGTGTTAAAAAATGGAATGTTACACTTATGACATCTACAGACAAAAAAGTAAAGGCATATCTTGATTCTTTACTAAAGCAAATAGAAGGTAATATTATGATTATGTAAACTATAAACTTTTCAGTTTGGCTTGCAACAAAGGAATTAAAGAAATTGGTTGTGGCAATAGTTTCTGTAGAAAGCGATGAAACCCTGGAAAAGTGGGAATTTGATATTGAGACAGATAATGAAATATCAGTAGATGGGCCGGTTACCTCTAAGAAATATGACGAGGAGAGTGTTAGAAACCAAATTGGAGTTGTTATCAGGCAAATTACTGCATCAGTTAGTTTTCTTCCCTTACTTAAAGATAGATGCGTATTTGATATCATGGCATTCACTGGAAATTCATCAGTTCCTAACTCAGAATGGGAAGCCACTAAAGATAGAGTGATTAAGAATGCTGAAACCACTGTATTCAGAGATTGCAATACAGGTGTTCACAACGTTAAAACAAAGGTACAATATCAAATTGATCCTTAATTTAAACTATTCTTTATTGATATCGTCGCTTATTCATCATTTGTGTATATACAACTAACGTAATAAACTATAAAATGTTTATAAAAACTCTATGTTCTTTCAATTAATTTCTGTATCATTAGTCAACATACAAAAAGTATTGAGATATGATAATAACCTCTTTTATTATTTGATTTTCAAGTTTTAAATACCAATCTCGAGAAAGTCTCTTTCTTGCATTATATTTCTCGTTCCAAGAATACTACTGTTAACATATTGGTAATATATCCGTGTAGAGCTACCTCTTACAACGAAAAAATCAGGCAACTACGGTACATCTAAGCCCATACACTGGTATGAAGACTCTTTCACCAAATTTTTATTTACGTATTTATTTTTATTATTCTTTTTGAAGATTTCTTATCTTGCTTATTGTGTTAAAAACGTTCTATAATATCAATATTTTTAATATTAATTTATGAATATTAATACAATGTATTTTTAGTAACTTAGGGTCTTATCATTTTATTACAATGGTTTCCGGACATCCAAAAATCATAAAATCAGATGGAGCTCCAATTGATGAGGTTGAAAAGAGTGTAGCCACTGCTCTCAAGGAACTCGAAGCAACTGAAAAGAGCATCTCAGAACTTTACATTGTTGGAGCTAAAGAACTTGACTTTGGAGGCAAGAAATGTATTGTTGTCTATGTTCCAGTTCCACAACTTAAACAATTCCAAAAAGTTCATGAACAAATTACACGTAATTTGGAGAAGAAATTCGGTGGTACTCATATTGTTTTCATCGCCAAGGTAAAATAATCTTACTATATAAGTTTTGTTAATTACCATTATTTTTAGAGACGTATTTTGCCAAAACCACAAAGAGGAAAGAAACACAGACCATCAAAACAAGTACGTACCAGATCTCGTACTCTTACAACTGTTCATGAAGCTATCCTCAATGATTTAGTCTTCCCAGCTGAAGTTGTTGGAAAGAGAATCCGTGTTAAATTAGATGGCAAAAAACTTATGAAAATCCACTTGGATAAGAGTCAAGAAAACTTTGTTGGACACAAGGTTGAAACATTCACTCACGTCTACAAAGCTCTTACCGGAAGTGACGCTGTCTTTGAATTCCAAGCTCCAATATTCTAAATTTAAATTGTTTAATTTGTTGTTAACAGAATAAAATTGTTGTTCATTGCGTTAAAAGACTGATTAGATTATAGTAATTATTTATTCTGAATCAAAAATGATTAAAAAAAGAGTTAAAACGTAAAAAAAGTTAATTAAGTACATCTTTAGTATTCTTCATCACCTCCTTCGTTCGAATCCATAGCTACTTCTTCGTAGTCCTTCTCAAGTGCAGCAAGATCCTCACGAGCTTCAGAGAATTCACCTTCTTCCATTCCTTCTCCGACATACCAATGTACGAATGCTCTCTTTGCATACATAAGATCGAATTTGTTATTAAGACGTGACCAAGCATCAACAATAGCAGTTGTGTTTGATAACATACAAACAGCCCTTGGAATTTTAGCCAAATCTCCACCTGGAACAACTGTTGGTGGTTGGTAGTTGATACCAACCTTGAATCCAGTTGGACACCAATCAACAAACTGAATGGATCTCTTTGTTTTGATTGTAGCAATTGCAGCATTTACATCCTTTGGAACTACATCTCCTCTGTATAAAAGACAAACAGCCATGTATTTTCCATTTCTTGGATCGCATTTAACTAACTGATTTGAAGATTCAAAAGCGGAACCAGTTATTTCAGAAACTGAAAGTTGTTCATGATAGGCCTTCTCAGCAGAGATAACAGGTGAGAAACTGGTCAATGGGAAATGAATCCTTGGATATGGAACCAAATTTGTTTGAAATTCGTTCAAGTCAACATTAAGAGCTCCGTCGAATCTAAGTGAAGCAGTTATAGATGATACAACTTGTGAAATAAGTCTATTCAAATTATGATAAGATGGTCTTTCAATACCAAGATTTCGGCGACAGATGTCATATATAGCTTCATTATCAACCATGAAAGCACAATCAGAATGTTCCAAAGTAGTATGGGTGGTGAGAATTGAATTGTAAGGCTCAACAACAGCAGTAGATACTTGCGGAGCAGGGTAGACAGAAAATTCAAGCTTTGCCTTCTTTCCAAAGTCAACAGAAAGTCTTTCCATAAGAAGAGAAGTAAAACCGGATCCGGTACCACCTCCAAATGAATGGAAAACGAGGAATCCTTGAAGGCCAGTACAATTATCAGCAACACGACGGATTCTATCCATAGTTAAATCAATGATTTCTTTTCCAATTGTATAATGTCCTCTAGCATAATTATTAGCGGCATCCTCTTTTCCAGTAATAAGTTGATCGGGATGGAAGAGACGGCGATACGTTCCTGTTCTAATCTCGTCAATAACAGTTGGTTCAAGATCAATCATGATAGATCTTGGAACGTAACGGCCAGATCCAGTTTCATTAAAAAATGTCGTGAAAGAGTCATTTTTTTCGACATTAGAGTGAACATGACTAGGGCTTGTTCCATCAGGTTGAATTCCATGCTCCAAACAATACAATTCCCAACAGGCGTTACCAATTTGACATCCAGCTTGACCAATATGAATAGATACTACTTCACGCTAAAAAAAAATTTGATAAGAACATCACTTGAACGATAAAACATACCATTATGTTAGTTATTAAAGAATAAGTAGAACAGTGATGAAAAGTAAAATCTAAAAAAAGATAAATTATTATGTAAATGATGACATATTGATAAGGCGCTAAACATTGTTACACTCATAATAACAACTTTCATAAAACGTCAACTACACAAAAAGTTAAATAACAAAAGTATTATTAAAACATAAAAAAGATAATAAAACGTATTATTTTAAATTCAATGTCAGGCAGCATCTTTTTTTTTTTAATATGATACGCAACCTGTATAAAGGTTTGACATTGTAAATATCAAAAATACTCGCAGAAGAGTGTAGAATAGATATAGCGGTAATGTGGTAAGAGCCACAATTTAGATGATGACGCCAAATTAAATTGTTTCGCGATGAGATTGAGACACTTTGTCATTGTTCATGGATATCTTAAAATTCAAATTTTAGTACAGAAAACGCGCCAAAATTTCTAGGCAGCTTCAGTTTTCAATTGTTGTGTCTTGTGATACATATAGTCACTACTTTGCATCACCTGTTATCATAATTGATATAGTAGAAATTGAGTTTATGAAGGAAAAAAATTAATAGTAGAAGTGATATAGATAGATTATGTAATATAAGTTTTTAACAGTTACTAAAATATTAAATATATTACCATTATTTATCAATTTATTTAATTTTTTATTTATATATTTAGGAGTAAAATATATTTAATGCATAAAAAAGTATATTTACTACGTCTTCCTATAAAAGGAAAAGATTTGATGAATTATATATTTTTATAGCAAAATTGTCAATTTAATGTATTTATTAATCATAAAATATATCACTTTTATGTAGGATAATATTTTTTTCTCGTCACCACGCTCTTTTGAATTCATACTAAGAGCTTTTAATGTATTTAAATACTTAAAGTTTTAAATATATCAAAAATATTTAAGAAGAGTTGTGATAGTGTGTTAAGATAACAAATTTTTTTCACTTTTTAACATTAATAAATATGTAACGAAAAATAATTAACTGTTTGACATTTTTAGATGAAAAAATCGTGTTCAAAGTGGAATTATAGATCAAACATGATAAACTAGATAAAATGAATATATATTTTCAATTTTATATGGCAATCGAATGTATTGGATATTATGTATTATCCCTCAAATGTTGTGTCAAAATTGAATGTCTATAAACCTTTGATAATCGTTTTATCGATATTGGCTTGGATATATCTACTAAATATTTTTAACCTTGAGAATGAAAAGTTTGTAAATGATCTATATTTGGCTAGCAATAAGGTAGGGGCAGATTCAAAAGAAAATGAGATAACTGTGAATGAAAATGAAATCTTATCAGTACTATATGATAAAGAGGAGTTTGATGAAATTATTTCTCCATTTGTTTCAATAACAATTCGAGATCGTATACGTGTTTCTCACAAATATAAATTACTTTCATGTAGTTTACATAAACATTTGTCATCAATGATATCACCGGCAATGTGTTATTTAAAGGATGAACATGAATATGTAGAAAAATATGGAGATATTATTGCAGAGAATCAGAATGCTTGCATAAATTCTGGAGATTTCCATCACAATATATTGGAAGTTTTAAAGTACAATGAATTGGATGATTGGATATTCTTTTCCTTGTCTAGAGATCCGATTGAGAGATTTATTTCGGGATTCAGTAATATTTGTATAGATATTTTGTAATGATAATCTTTAATACGATTTATTAATTTGCATTCATTTCAGAAATATGGAGCAACGTGCACTTTGTTATAATTGTGGCAGTAATATGGATTGTTTTGTGACAACATTATACAAAGACATATTGAATTATTCAAGAACAAGAAGGGTAATGAATTATTTTATTGCGGCTCATTTTTTTCCTCAAAATTGGATGTGTGATTACTTTCAATTCTTTAAAAAGTATATTATCATACCTTACTCATCAAAAAGAAACAAAAGGGTTGAACTTCTGGGTAATTTAAAGCGTGTTTTTGACAAAGCAAGTATTCCACAAGAATCTCAGAAGTTTATAATAACAAAATTTAACAGTACAAAAACAGTTCATTCAACAATAGATAGTGAATCTCATAAAGTAGCTGTAAAGATGCTGTATGAATCACCAAAATTGATGAGAATTCTTTACAAGATATTTTACTATGACTTTATATTATTTAATTACTCAATTCCAGAGGAATATTTACCAAAAGTGGCTCCAGTAAAAAAATTGACTGAATATAGATTAAGATAATTTAAAAAATAATAATATTGTTAAATTTAATTAAACAAACTATAACTTTGTGTTGGTGTTGTTCCAATTGTGAAAACTCTAAAACCAAGTGATTTTAATTTACATGCATCCAATATCCTTCTTCCATCAAAGATAGTAGGAGGATTAACCATTGAATTTAGTATTTTTTCATAGTCATATGTTTTGAATTCATCCCATTCCGTTAGAACGACAATTGCATGAGAACCTTTTACTGCGTCATAAGGATCTTTATGGACAGTAACGTTCTTTTCAATTACATTTTTATTGGTTATTACATTTGATAGATCAAATCTTATAGTAGATTCAAGTACTTTGGGATCGTAAATGTGTAAATCAGCACACTCTTCAAGAAGGTGTTTAGAGACAGCAATAGCAGAAGATTCTCGTGTATCACCAGTGTCTTTTTTGAAGGCAAATCCAAATATTGTAATCTTTTTTCCGGCGACAGTATTAAAAAGCTCAGTAATGATTTTGTGACTGAAACGTTTTCGTTGCCAATTATTCATTTCTACAACACTTGCCCAGTATGCAGCTGGTTCTTTGAGGTTTAATGATTCACAAAGATATACGAGTGACAGGACGTCTTTTTGAAAACAACTTCCACCAAAACCAACAGAAGCATTTAGAAATCTGGATCCAATTCTATTATCTTTTCCGATAGCCATAGCAACTTGTCCAACATCAGCACCTGTTGCTTCACAAATAGCTGAGATTGAATTTATTGAAGATATTCTTTGAGCAAGAAAAGCATTAGCAGCTAACTTGGATAATTCAGATGACCATGTATTTGTTGTAATACATTTTTCTGTTGGAACCCAATTTTGATAAATTTCAACTAATCTTCCAACAGCCTCAGCTCCTCCTGCCGATTCTTCACCACCAATTAAAACTCTATCTGGATGAGTTAAATCATTAATGGCGGTACCTTCAGCTAGGAATTCGGGGTTAGAAAGAACTTGGAAATGTAATTCAGGATTTCTTTTTTGTGCTTCTGCCAAAATAATACCAATTGACTGAGCTGCTCTAACTGGGACAGTACTTTTTTCAACAACAATAGTAGAATCCTTTGCATATTTTGCAATCATCCTAGCAACAGATTCCACATATTTTAAATCAGGAGCCATTCCTTTTCCTCTTCCATAATGTTTTGTTGGTGTATTAACAGAAATAAAAATTAAATCAGCATTTTCAATTGTTCCTTTAACATCAGTTGAAAAGAAAAGATTTTTACCTCTTCTTTCTTTGACAATTTCTTCGAGACCAGGTTCATAAATAGGGAGTACATCAGAATTCCATTGTTTAATCTTTTTCTTCATTGATATCTAATACTGTAACTTTGATATGATGACATTTCCATGCAATTACAGCACATGTAGGTCCACCAACATATCCAGCTCCAACACAAGCAACATTTTCAACCTGAAAAGATTGTTTAAATAATATTACTTGATATAGTAATTTAATTACCTTTTTAAACGTCATACTTGTTTGATAAAGATATAAAGGTTAGTAAATTAGTAAATATTTGTTTGATCTAAAATAAAGATAAACAAAAATTTTAAAAATAAAAAAATTTTTATGCTAAACAAAGATAACAATGTATATTTTAAAGTGTAAGTTTAAAATACAAAGACTACAAATAATAGTGAATTTTTTTCTAGACAACCTATTTATATTTCAAAGTACAGGTCATAGATTACAAAGCTACGCATATCTTAAAAAGAATGTTGGTAATGAAATGCTTTATATGTGGAGAGAACACACTAATGTTAACCTTTCAAATTACATTAATAAATATAAAATTTATGAGTTGGAGTTTTTGGGGTGAGGCGTTCAGCATTCATTAAAAATCTGATAATCATTATGAATATCATATGGTTTTTTATAATAAGTATATGTAGTTATGTTAAATCTGATTTAAGTAATGGTGGTTGGTAAGTTGTGAAATATAATATTTAAGAAGATTATCCATTTAAATAGTTATTAAAATATTAAAATCTTTTTTTAGGAAACCTGAGGGAGAAATTCCGATAGGCATTGATGGTCCATGTACTATAGAAAGGAGAGATGGAAATAGTTTTACACAAGAGGAGTTTATGAAAGAGTATGTTGATTTATGTTTATAAAATATGTTTACAAACATTTTTAGTTTTGCGTATCAAAAACCTGTGGTTATTTATAATGTTGATAACAGACAGTTTAAAAAAAATTGTGAAAGAGAAGAGATACTAAAAGATTGGAGCGATAAACCAATTGTTCTTAATTCCGCCAATACATATTCTTATTCAAGGAAAAAAGCAACGTTTGGTGAATATGTAAACAAATTTACTAGGGGCACAAAATATAGGGACATTAGGAAATGGTAAGTTTTTATACTGTTATTAACAATATTTCTCCTTAAGAAACATTTATATTGTTTGGAGATATTGATCAAAACATATGGAAACCTTTACTAGACAAATATAATCTCCCCCTTTGGACATTACCGGATTACGAACCAGCGTTGTCATTTGGTATAGCTGGTATTGGAACAGGTGTACCTTTCCATTTCCATGGTCCAGGTTTTGCAGAAGTAATATTTGGAACAAAAAGGTGGTTTCTTCAACCATATGAGAAAACACCACTATTTGATCCAGACCAATCTACTCTCCAGTGGTATTATACGGTGTATCCAGGATTAAAAGACGAAGATAAACCCTTGGAATGTTTAATGAAGTCTGGAGAATTAATTTATTTTCCCGATAGATGGTGGCATGCTACTTTAAATACAGAAACAGCAGTTTTTATAAGCACATTTTTAAGCCCCGTTCCTAAGTCCAAAGTATCTCATGAAAATTCGGAGTTGTAAATAATTCATAAAAGGCTTACACGTCACCACTTTAATAAATTCATAGAATTAATGTAATTTTATGATAAAAATTGTTTATATTTGAATATAGTTTGTTATTTTGTTTAAATATAGTAAATTTATAGTATTTATCAATAATAATTCTTAGATGTAATAATAATTCAGATATGTAATGCGAGTAGAAATAAGTTTGTGGATATAAGGTGATTTAAAAATGGTATAGTTTGAAGCCCGAGGATTTAACGAAGCTTTATCTTAGTGATACGAGAAAAAATATGTAAAAGTAAAACATGAAATTTAATAACAATAAATCTTAAAAAACACCGTATCATTAATATATATAATAAATTCTTAAGAATGGTATATTGCAAAAAATTGTTGAAGGTCAAACAAATAACTTTTACTTTTCAGTGAGATGTGATCAATTAAAAAGCATTTTGTATTAATAATATTCACAATCCTAAGAATGTTTATTCAATAAATGCTATTGTCATTCAATTAAAAATATATTAGCAAAAATATCAACGAATAATATAAATAACATCTACACTTCATAGAAATGATAATAAAAGCTGATTGATGTATTAGGACCAATTAATAAAACGGTAATATTAAGTTTATCAGAGATCTTGTAACTTTTTAGAATGTTATAATAAATTAAATCATTCTTGAGGTTTATGTAGAATGTTTATAGGGTTGCTGAAATGGTTGAAGGTCAAACAAACAGATGACTTTGCTTTAAATTGATCAGTTAAAAAGGTTAAAATAATATCATAACCACAATCTTGAAAATGTGAAAAAGCACAATGTTTATATTATGAAATTTTAGAAAATATTCATAACAATATTTATTAAAAAATAGTTAAAGACATAAACTTTATTGAGGATGAAATTTGACGTCAGTGGATTTAATATATATTAAAAATAAAAAAAGAGGGTAATAATAGATCCTTTAAGAGTTGTGTAGCATCAAAGATGTTGTAATAGGATGTATCATTCTTAAACTATGAAATTTCACTTGAGTAACAAAAGTTTTTTACTTTCAATATGATTAATTAAGATAATTTAAATGTAGTTGTAATTATTATCTTAAGAATTAAATAATCAGAATTATAATTGCAATGAATTCTTTTTTTCGTTTTTCAAGTTATCTATATTTTGTTTTATATGTTATTTATGAAAATTTTTTCCTTGTTGAATTGATCGATAGAAGTGTAGGCTTGAATTTATTGAAAATAATTTTTAAACGCTTTAGTGAGAGTAATAGAGGAATAGCAATTTAAGGACAAAGAATTTTAAAGAAATAATAATTGTTAAAGTATTTTATTAAATACAATAAATACATTAAAAAATATAAAAATTTTAAAATCAGTGCACTCAAATAAAAGGCCTCTAAACTAGTACAGTGTAGTAGATAGTCCCCTTACAGTAATAAGTTATCTTCAAGAATTGTCCTCCTATACTTTTTGGTGAAACAGAGCCAAAAGCAGAAGATATAGTTTGTGGACGTCGGATAATTGAATAATTTCCCCAGGTTCTTGTTTCCATCTTTTTAAGAAAAGTACTTGCGAAGTAAAATTATTTTAGAAGAAGTCATATCTGATAATAATGGTTATTATAATATTCCCAATAATTATACTCATTATGTTCTTGAGAATATTCATAGTTATCTTGAAAATATACTTTTTCAATTTTCAGTCTTGTCATAAATATCATTATCTTTATATTTGTATTTTCTTTTACAATTCATTTTTACTATCGGTGCATTATTATCTGAAAATTTGTTGTTTTCAAATAAAAATATTGACTAGACGTTTCATTATCCAAATTATTTCCATAAAATTCTTTGTAATGATTCTGTACTGGAATACTTTGATTAAGTTTATATGTTCTGCAATCTCTTTGGTATTATCATTAGTGCTCCATTGACAAGTCTTTCAAAGCTCTGGGACACCTCATATGTTTCCAAATACATTTTGATTCTTTATTAACTATATATTGGTATTTTTTTTAGAATTTCACCTATATATAATTCTGAATTCCTAAATACAACTTTGATGAAACCCATTATCAGTTAATGGCTCTTGTAGTTTTTGAAAGCAATCTTTGGTTGATAACTTATGACGATTTGGATTTATCTAATTAGGATTTGTATCGTTATAACAAAGATAAAGCTCTCTTTTACTTTAACTACTATTGATTATTGGTATACTAAAAAATTTCAAGAAAATCAGTTAATTGAAGAATAAATTCTATCTCGGAATGAAAAATGTATCTTATTACAATTAAAAAATATTATGCTTGAATATCCAAAATAAACAAATTATTGTTCGCCTTGTTCAATCAAGCATTTACAATACAAAAACTTTTATTAAAAAATAAAAACAAAGATCATAGTCAGTCATTAAAATATTTTAATTAATAAAAGTTTAATGCTTTAATGAATATTTCCATGTATAATAACATAAAAATAGCAATTTTGTTATATTAAAAATAAAGTAATTTTTACTAATTTCCTAACATTATTATGGTATCAACTATTGATATTATACAACTTTCTTATTTTGTGCCATCACTTGTATTACTTATCATCTTTGTTATTCGACTAACAAATGAAATATTAATCAAAAAAAATCCAACTTATAACAATAATTTTTTTCCTTTGATTTTATTTAAATCATACAGTGATATTATTCTCTTGCTTACAATATTTATTTGTGGCCGAGTTGCTAGAATGAATATTTTAGAAAATTTCTATGAAGATAAGGATGGTATAGCTGCATATTATTATGTTATTAATGCATTATGTAATACTGTAACATATGGAATATCTTTACTTTCAAGTTTTAACACATTTATTGCATTAAATTATCCCCTTCTATATGATACATGGTTTTCTAAAAAAAATATTTTAATATACCTTGTTATAATATTCTTGGTTGGATCAATCTATGGAATTGGATTTATCTTTTTCTATCCACATTATCTTTATGTAGAATCTTTAGAAGGATATTATATCAAATTTAAATCATTATATATACCTTACTATATATTAGCCTACTCAGTTATCGTTGTTTATCCTATAGCTATCCTTGTTATAATAATGAATACTATTTCAACAGTAAAATTTACAAAATATTACAAAAAAATAAATGCGAAGAATTCTCAAAATGTTTTAATGTTTATATACACTTTAGTAATTTTTTTTACTTACTTAATTGTTGTAGCTTATACTGTGACAAAAATATTGACCAAGATATTTATACAAAATGATTTAATTGAACATGTAGCCGATATTGTTATCTACTGGAATATTGATATACAAACTTTTGGCTTATTTTATACCGTTTTATTTTTATACTCTCCATTAAGAGATTTAATGCTTTTTAAATCAAAAAAAGAATGTAATCAAAATAATAACATTACTATTATTAACCATAATGAACGACCCAGAATTCGACAAAATAAACCTTTAAATATTAATTTAACACATGTAGGAAAATTATTGGGATTTCTGCAGATGATGTAAAATAATTAATAAATATATTTATAATTTTTAAATAAAAGTTCAAGCCTTTAATTTTTGCAGAAATTTAAATATTATTTTAAACCACTAGTCTTTTGATCATATATAATAATGGAAAATATTTTGTAATGATATTTCGGGTAATTTAGTTATATATCATGATAACCATATTATGTTTCATTATAAAAACAATTATATTAAAAATGTGGAATTTTCTTTGGGTTAGTAAAATTTTCTTATTTTAGTTTTTAAAAATCTTGAATGTTGCAAAAATAAGTTTTTATACAGTACAACTATAGTTGAACAAAAAAAACTATTTTTAAAGAATTTGAAAATTTAAAATATATTTTTACAAAATTAACAAAGAATTTTAGAGTTTACATTTAAATTTAAATTAGCAAATAAACGTTGTATCGTAGCATTTCTAATAGGCAAAAGATTCGCCAGATAACTAATTAGTAATTTATGAAACATAAAAAAGTGTTAATGAGTTAGATTCGTGAAATGTTTGTATCTATTCCCTATACACTGTAAGTAATGACAGCAATGCTTGCTAGAGAAAATGTACAGAATTATTATCAAAAAATCAATGAAACTAATTTACTTTCTTTGAAAAATCACACAAAAAAGTGTATCGTTTTTTTAACAAAAACATAAAACTTGTAAAAATTGAAATAATAATTGATACCTTTTTGCATTTTTAGAAAAAATGTTAAATACAGAGATAATTTCATCAATCTCTTCCCCGAAAACATCATTCAAATTTAACAATTCATATAATTTTTTTCCCTATCTAATCATTTTCTTCTCTATTTAATCATTTGTTTCTCTAGAAAATTTAATTTTGATTATAATTAATTTAAAAATTTTTTCGTTATTATTATAATTTTAGAGTTAATAGTTTAACATAAATAAACAATTAAACTATAAATGATTTCAGACTAACATACTGTTGAGAACTATTATTATATTTTCGAAATAATTAATTAAAAATCAAAGAAGAAATATTTGATAATTGTTTTGTTAATCATTTTTTTATAGTTAGATAGATTATATAGAATACAATGATTCTCTAAACAATTATTTTATTTCATTAAATTATCACATACAAAACTTATAAATATATAAGCAAAATATCTAAATAATAACTACATAATTATATTATTTTCAAATATTACTAATTAATATTGTAAATTTATTAATTTATAAAAAAAACTAATTTTTAATTATTGTAAGTTACTTTATTATTAAAGCATTTTATTATCAAATTAATTTATAATTTTAAATATAACAAAATATGCGTTTGTAATGTGAAATACATTAATGCTAAGAAACTCATAAAATATCTATATCCAACTCATATCAAGAATTACAACACACTGCATCAACGCCTCAACTTCCTACTCAATAAAGGAAATAATATAAATACTACCAAATGAACCAACAAAAGCAGTCTTGTTAAATAGTTTCTAAAATGTTGTAGCCTTATAATATCTTTCTTTTAAATAAACTCTTCCTCATATTTACTATTAATATCTAATCATATTACATATTGTTGATTACTAATATAAATTATTGCGAATTATAATTTATTGTTAAAACATATATATAAAAGATAACTTCAAAATATTAAGGTAAACTTTATGATATATAAATATTTCTAAACATAATTGTTTATAACATAAAAAATTCCATAGAAACATTTTTTTTATTTATAAATACTATTATTTATAATTAATAAATATTAACGTTTATAATTAAAAACCATTATCATTATAATTTTAATAAAAAATTTTAAATATTTCCTAAATTATAAGAACTTTTTATAGTTAATTTATATCATTCTTGAAGCTAACGGTTTCTTTCTAATGAGAAAATAAATAAACTAAATTACTTTAAATTTATACATATTTCCTTAACGCCCTCAATAATATACTCGAAATCGACATTTAATGGCATAACCAAATCATCCATTGAAACTCTTTCTTTACGTCCTACACATTCATTCATTATTTCACTCTGAAGACGTTTTTTTAGTAATATACTCTTTGCCATCAGTTGAGAAGATAATATCAATTAAAAACAATTCACGAAGCTTTGAAACAATTTCAATAACTTTACTATCACTGAATTTCTTTTCTCCTTCGAAATTTTGAGCTACTTGAAGTTCATTTGCTAATTTCTGTATATCTGCCCATGTAGCCATACTATTTCTAAAGAACATTATTAATACAGATAAATAAATATTTGAAAATATGGAATAAAGTAGTAATAAATATTTTAAAAAAAATTAATAATCGCTTATCATAATTATATATTTAATAAATTAAAAAGTATCGCATACAAATATTTTATCTAACTCTAATTTTTTTTGCATTTTAGCTTCATCACTACTACTTCCTGAAACATTTGATGTGTTTTCATCTTCTCTATTCTTAAATCGTTGAAGAGACGAAAATGTCTGTTGTATAGATTGTATTAAATTAGATGATAAACGATTAATGTATCCTTTACGTACTCTTTTACTTCTACGATCATTTTCTCCTTTACTTCGTCTTCTACTCCATATGTATTAAAATCATCTTCTAATTTCTTTAAATAATCAACAATACTTGTAAGATATTGTAAGTGACTTTCAGACATCGGTTTCTTAGTCCATCTGTAACTTTTTGGCACATCATTAACTTGAATTAAATACTTATCTAAAGTTTTTTTGTTAATCTCTATTAATATTTTCTCAAAAAGACAACATTTTTCACGAAGCGTCACAAAGAAACTGTCAAATACATTGCCGAATATACGCCAATCAAGACGTAAATTTTCAATTCTTGAACGAAAAACACCATAACACAACCCCATAATTAATTCTTCAAGTCTTTGGACATCAGATATTATTGCAATTGGTACTTTATAGTCTTCCTCAAACTCCAATTCAGATGCTTTCTCTAAAAATGTTATTAACTTATTGAAATTAGATATTAAGAAAGTCCAATTTCTAGATAACAGTGGATCAAGTACAATCTTCTCGTTACTCATGTCATTGAAACTCCATACTATTGCTTTCGATATTTCAAGTGAAAAAAAGAATTGTAGTCTAATTCATATTCTAAGTTTGGAATAGATACTTCTATATCTTCTAATTGTCTATTTGTTGCTTTTCCAAGTTCAGTATTTACCTTCTTTGAATATCCACTGGTTATTAACTTAAAGTATATGTGCATATTAAATTGATCTAGACAAGAAACGAGAAGACTTTTATTTTCCTTCCTACGTGGATATGTTTTGACGAATTGAAGTAATTCAAAGAAACATTTCTGAAATAATGTTGTATTATTAATCAAAATATTGGAAGCAAGGCTGTTCTTAATAGTTTCTTGTAGACCTTTTAGTAAACACGAATCTATAAAATGATATCCCAAAGATCCTATTTCTTCATTTGAGCCTTCCAAAAATGTGTTCCTCGTTTTGATTATGGTTTCCAAACATCTTGTCAACTTTTCAAATAAAGAATCTTTGCCGTCAAAACATCTATTTGGTGTTGATGATACAATATCATGGGATATAATATCCATTGGAACACTTTCTTGACCAATTATCTGCAAACATCTCATTATTGACTCAATATCTTTTAAATTAACATCTCGAAACTTTTGCTTAAGACATTCAGTAACAAGTTTCGTGAATTTCGAAATAATAAAATTCATAACTTTATCATAGTCTCTACCATTCTGATTATCATCAGCTGTCTCCTTACATGCTTCAAATGTGTTAACAAGATCTGACAAAGACATAGAAAATCTCTCAACCTGCCTTCGAGACATCTAACCAGGAAATTGCTCCAGTACATGAAGTTACCAAAAAAGTTTAAATAAAAGTAACTTTCTTCAATGTAAACATACTTTTATAATATTATGCTTATTTGATAGTTTAGCTTCTAACTTAATAAATGTTTCGAAAAGCATTTTAATTTAGAATGTAGTTATGATCACTTAATGACATCCATTTTCTTATAATTTCTAAGATTTTTTAAATTTTCAAAATGATTGAACTTTTTTAGACCTTAATAGTTCTTTTGCAATTTTATACGCATCAGATAATCTAACTCCCTTTCTTACAACATATTTAGGAATTTATTAAAAGCTACCTATTTTAAGTAAAATTATGAAACACGAAATGTTTTTATTTTCCCCATAGTAAAAATAATCTTTGGTTAAAGTCTGAAATAGTGGACGGATTTTTTTTGATACTTCTTTGGATTCACGTCATTATGCAAAATGCATTTAACAGTCACCCAACTCTTTTAAATTTAAAAATAAACGTTTTATAAAAGAATTTTATTATTTATTAAGTAAAATTAATCATTTTTGTTTAAGCATATTTTTCTTCAAAAACATCCGTTCACTATTTCAGAACAAATCAAGCATAATATCATAAAATTATGTTTATATTAAGGAAAGTTATTCTTATTTAAACCTTTTTGCTAACTTCTTGAACACCCTTTATATTGAATTCTTTGTTGTGAATAGCTATGTATATAGGAAACTACTACTTTATGCAAAAATTAGTAAAATCTTAAATGTAAAAGCACCGCTAGGCTTCTAGTGTATTGTCATGTATACATACAAAATCTAAGCATTCCGTTTTGACAAAAAATATTCACAATACTACAAACCGTAGATGAAATTTAAAAACCGACCATCCAAAATGGAATTGACAAAGGCTACATTCTAATTTATTTTGTAGCCTATGGTTTTACCAATTTTGCATATACATTCTATCAGTTTTTGTATATACAAAATGAAGTAGAATGTACATGGAAAATGAGCTAGAATGTCTTTGCAAAACGGGTAAAAAACCTAGGCTCCAAAATACTATTGAATGTTGGCCCTTTTTTCATATAAATCGTATTGGTCTACGTGTGTATACATGTGTATACTGGTGAGTAGTTGTGTTTCCAAGAATGACATGGGTAATGATGGAGATTAGCCTGGAACATCCTGCAGCTAGAATGGCACGTGGTGTAGGGAGAGATTTGAATAACGCAAAGGAAAGAAGAAAAAAGACTCTATATTGAAGGATCACTGCTAAGAATAGTGAGGATAATTAATAATTACCTATATAATATAATTTAGAAAACATATTTGTTTTATTTTTACTTTTTTGGCAGCATTTGTTGTTATCGTTTCATAAAACGTTATATACTTTTTATTAAGTCACAATATCAAAATAAAGTTTTAAATATTATTATATTAGTGATAAAAACTCTATTTTGCTATTATACTTGATTTTCAATGACGTATTAAAAATATTCACGAAAATATCGTAGTAAAAATAATCATATTATTATTAAACATTTGTGCTTATTTTAGTTTTTCTGTATTTTTAGCAAGATTTAATGTTTTTATAATGAAAATCATTTAATTAACAAATTATAAAAGCAATTAATTAAAGTTAAGTTTTAAAAAACACTTAATATAAATACTATATTATTTTCGTCTTGAAACTTGCTTTGATAGCGTAGTGGTCTATGAGTTAATTTATGAATGTAGAGTGGCATTTTCGAGATCCCGATAGTGCGAACGTTTTTATACATTATTAGTTAATTTAGAATAAAAAATTTCTATATATAAAATTGTTAAAAATGCATAAAAACACCCGCGGTATCGGGATCTCGAAAATGTCACTCTACATTCATAAATTAACTCATAAACCACTACACTATCAAAGTAAATTTTGCAAGGAACTTGATATAATCCATTTATTAAGTGCATTTATTAGTTGTTAATTTTAATTAATTACTTTATTAAATACGTATTTAAAGCATTAGAAACATAAGACTTTACTAAAGTTATAAGAAAGTATAGTTAACATAAATACTTTTAAAAGTAATATAATCAATTTTATCACTACTAATTTCCTTGAATTCAGATAAAATTAGAGATTTGTAAATACTATTTTTTATGATTATACTAATGTATTTATATAAATGATTGAAGTTTTTGATTATTCCAGTAATATTATAATGAGAATAACTCTATAATTTTAGAAAAGTAGAGTAAAAATTTTTAATTTTGACGGGCGGCTTCCTGTAAGGAATAAAGTGACCCAATTTATAAATATTATTTATTCAATATATATAAGTATAAATATAGTAAAAGAACTAAAAAACATAAAACAATATACATTTACAGAAAAATAGAGACTTACCCTGTGATTACAACTTCACTATTCACGGGTTACAACAATAGTATTACTTAATATGAAAGATGTATAATCTAAAATTGTATAAAATTAGAAAAGTCCTAAAAACTTTATCAGGTTGCATGTATATATTTTAGTTTATATATACCAATAATATGATGAAATAAGCTAAGGTTAGATATAGAGAGAAGTAAACAAACAAGCGATCAACGATCATATCAAATAAGATTACATAAAATAAAAAAATATAAGATATATTTTTACTGTAGTTTTTGTTTTATTGATATAATAAATTATTTTTAAATAAAATTTACTTTATTTACGATTTTTAGATAATTTAAATAAAGGTATACTTTAATTATAAAGTTTATTAGTTATTTAATTATTATAAGATTTCTAAATACTACAAAAATAGAAAAATATTTAGTGATCAATTAAAAATCTTTGTGGTTTTATTAAAGTAAATATATTTCATTTTTAAATACTTTCATTACATTAATAACTTATTATAAAAATAATTTAGTAGTATTTTGAATAAAATTATAAAATTTTAATAAATATAAATATAATTTTAAACTAATTATTGTTTTAGTTAGCCGGAAGAATAATTTTTCAAAGCTAGTTACTTTTTTACATTCTTCGAAATAAAGTTTAATCGTTTATTTTTTGGATTTTTCAATTAATTTCTTTCCTTATATACTTTTTCGACTATTTGTTCTTCAAATAAAGTTAATAAGCTTAATAATTAATTTTAATTGCTAATGCTTACAAAAATTTAAAAGCTAACTAAGATTGTAGTTATCTGAAATTCTACTATTTTGAAATGAACATTCCCTTACTCAGTTTTTAAAAAATTCTTTTTAACTTACCATAAACATTCTTGCAATGGAAATACCTGTAATGATTTTAATCCAATATATAATATATATATGGTGAAATTTTAAATTCTATAAAATGTTGTTTTGAATTCTCTAAGTATACAGCTTCTTATCTTTTATAAATCCTATAAACGAGTATTTAAATTACTTTTCCTACATTACTTAAATGAAAAATAAAAGATATTACATGGCATAAAATCAAATATAGATATAACTATTTTTTATTAAATAAATTAACAAATAATTTTTTCATAGAATAAGAATTAAGGATTTTTGGTTACAAGCAATAATGTCAATAAAGTACCAAATATCGGTTTAGTAGGTTTAACCTAAATAAAATGATACGAAATTAAGATTTTTATATAATAAATATGTAATGATACCTGATAATTCAGAAAGAAAAGATTAATTTTTAAACTGTATCAAACAATAAACCAAAGAGCAGTTAGAACAACTATCAATGATCAAGAAATAGTATAAAAGGGAAGAATACAACCAAAACTGGTGTGTATTCGGTTGTACCCAAACAACTGCTTTAAATATGATCAGTATAAGTTTTCCTTATTAAATAAATACTATTAATCATAACAAATAATAATATCAAAAAAGACGTAAATTCTTTCTTTTTCTTCTCAATTACAACTATCTACAAAAACTACCATTTGGCTTTACCTTAAAAAATAAATATGATAAATTATAAAAAATTTTGTAAAATTTTTTTATGAGTTATAATGATAAAAAAAACTGCTGTAATTCTTTAGATAGGTGTTAAGAAATAATTGTTCAATTTTGAATTAATAATTGAGCAATCTTTAAATCATTAATAAAAGGAAATTTGTAATAATGTTGGTATTATTTGAAAAATATCGTTTTACTACATGAATTAACTTTTGATTTGGAAGTTTGTTAATCATATTTTCACCGTGTTTTCAGTAATTTTATCTTTTTCTTTTATCATTGTCTGATACTTTAACATGATTTTTGTTTTTTTGGCATCACCATTATTCTTTTTTATCGGTTAAGTCATTAACGTTTGTTTTATTAATTACGGATATTTTCTTTTTAGCTCGTTTTTTTCAGTAACCAGAGGATTATTGCTATTCTTCTTGTCTTTCTCCTCAACAACAGTTTTTTATTCTCATCACACTTTTGATACAATCTTTTTTCATCGTATATATGCTAAACAACTCTTTTTACATAAAACTTCAACATTTTCTTCAATTTTTCTTCACCATGCTGTATCTTCCTTTAAGATTCAATTTTTATGGTGCGACCTCATTTAGTTTTTAAAGGTTAATTATTTTCAATTTTTCATTCTTCATATCATCATTTCTTTCGTTATTTATTAAATCATTCTCATTATCCTTGTTGTTCACTTCTTTAATCTTATTAATTTTTTAACAAACTAGAATTCCTTATCTTTTTTTAATTTAAATATTTTATCTAACCTAGTATTCTCGTTTACTCTCTTATCATTCTCCTTATTTTACCTTTATTTTGAGATTCATAGCATAAAAAAATTTACATAAAAAATCATCAATTATAATTATTATTACCGTTTATGATATATTTTGTAATATTTATTTTTAATTATGAAGTTTTTCTTAAAAATATGTTAAAATAATTTATAGATGGAATTTTATAAAAGATAAATATTTAACAAGAAGCAGCTCGCTTCCCTCATCCTACTTGGACAAGCTAAATGCCTCCTTTTCAATTATGAAAACATCTATCAAAAAAATTTAAAAATCTTTTGTTCCATAATAATGCTTTTGTAAACTATCAATTAGTATTCTATGTTTATCATGTTTTATAATATTAATGATTAGTATTAAAATATTACATAACTTTTTAAATGTTAAAAAAGTGAAACTACTTTTAAAAAACTGATTTATATATTTTTATGATTTTAAAACAGTTTGGTATTTTAATGACTTTTCTTAAATTTTTAATAATGAAATAACAAAATAAATAGAAAGCGTAAATTAAATTTCTAATTAGTATAAAATGCTGGTTTTCTTATCAAACATAATAGAAATTCAAAGTATAAATTAGTTTTCATCTTCCTTATTTTTTTAACATTAGTAATATTTGAGAATCTGTATAAAAAGCTACATATTTTAAAATAGATAAGAGTTTGAGTATAAAAAATAATTTCTCGATCCCTCTTCCTCTTACATTAAATATAGAAATTATCTATAATATGTTAACTTAAAATGTATAGAACTAAATTCAAGATAATGTTTATCTGAATGTTTTAAATATTTTACATGTTATTGAAAAAAAAGTTAAATATTTTTAATTCTATCTGATATAAAATAAAAATTTATAATCTGTTTATGAAAAAATACTGCAAAAAAAGTAGAAATATTTGACGATCTGCAACAGAATGATAAGATCATAGTTCACATATTCAAAATTGAATAAACTTTATACAATTTTATTTTGGGGATTAAAAATTTTGACATAAGTATTTTTTATTGTGTAATTTTCTCTGAATGAATGTATGGACAAAATAATATAAAAACATATATGTAGAATGTGTATAACAATGGCATAAAAAATGACTTAGAGTGTAGGTGTAAAATAAGGTAAAATGTAGCTCGTCGCCTACCCCTTTTTGGAGGATCGGTTATTTAAAGATCACTTGCAGTTTATTGCATTTTGAGCATTTTCGATCTATAAGACATGTTTAGGTTTTGTGTGTACTTTGTTCTGTTGTAAAATCATGTCAACTAACGTTATTTAAAAAATCTTCAATAATAATGTTTCTGAAAAAGTAGGAAAATAACGTAAAAAACAAAGAGACACGATTGAGGTTATTTTTTAAACCTTATAAATAAAATAAATTGCTAAGGTTTCTTGAAAAATAACATTTCTTTAACTTTTTATTCGTGTTATTTATTTAACTAATCAATTTAAACATTGTTTCAAAACTATCTTTTACTATGCTTTAATAATAATGTTTTTAAAGTTCCCAAAAAAATTTACAAAAATAAACAAATCAATGATAAATAAAATTAACATCTAACATTACAAGTTTATAAAAATTGATAACTTTTCTTTCAATAATCTTATCTCTTCATCCTTCTTTTTTATAACATCTTGTAACTTTTTATTTTCTTGTTTCAGTTGTTTTATTATATTAAAAGAGTTTGTTGATTCGTGTTCCTTGTTTGATAACGGTAGCTTTTGTTGGTAACTAAAGATTGAAAAGTCAAGTGGTAGGTTTTCAAATTCAACTAACTTTATATCAATTTTTGTCTCATCATTCTCCGTACATTTTAAAATATGTTCTTCGTTATTGTTTTTATTAATTGCCTGATTTTCTTTTGAAGAATTAAAACTGGTATCACTTTTCTCGTCATCTGTCATAATTTTAGATTTGACTATGCATTTAAATGAACTTTTCTCATTCGAATTAATATTATCACTTGATTGTAACGATGATTCAGGCGTTATTTCGTCTTTTAGACTATTTGCTATCAATGCATCCGTAATTGATTTAGCCATCCCCTTATTTCTTATTACACATAGTTCATTGTTATTATTACTGTTACTTGTCAAGCCATTTAAACTTTGGCACATAAGTTCACCTTGGTATTCATCTTCCACCTCAAAATGGTCGATTTGAAATGAAGTAAGACTTCCTAAGTTATTCATTGAATAACTGTTTCCTATTAACATTGGCTGATCATTCAACTCATCATCAATTAATCCTGCCGATGAATCGACATTTGCTCTACTTCTTGGAGTTTTTGGTGTCAAAAATTCCTCTTCATTGACGACTGCTGGAACACCTGAGATCACATCTTCTGTTATTGTCTTAGAGTTTTTCTGAAACAACGATATTGGTGGTGTTTCAACCATTGGACTGTTAGCGATTCTTGTACATTCTGATTGTGCTAAAGGTGCTTTTTTAATTTTATCTTCATTTAAAGTTTCCTGTATCTTTTTATGTTTCTTTTTTCCTTTTGAAAAAAAGGTAAAGAATTGTTTACCGGGTTTTCTTAATCCACTAATAGTTTTTAATTTAACTGGTGCAAGTGAACTTTTTCCAACGCTTGCATGGTCATATGGCGATAAATTCGATAGATGTTTTGGAGTATCAATTTTTCTACCTTCTTTATGATCATTTTCTGGAGCTTTTGAACAAAATTGAATATCTAGTTTAAAACCATCTCCACTTTTACATATCTTATCTTCAATGACATCGAATTCATCTTCAATTACATCCTCAATCATAGGAATGTAGGTTGACTTAATAAATTTTGGTGGAGAAATATTATCAATAACTGTTGATTCATATATCATATTACTATAAGTTGGGAGTTTGTTGTCTTCATTATTAATATTTTTATGAGGTGATAAACAACATTTTTTACAACTTGAATCATCTTGTACAATCTCAAAGTCCTCTGGGGATGTTTCAATAACTATATCACTAGAAGTGCTTGTCAATAAATTGATTGAAGCAAATGACACAGCATCATTAGATAATTTTATGTTACTATCATGTACCTCTTCTTTTGTATCATCAATACATTTTGTAGATAATTCATCACTAACCACTATTTTATCATTTTTTTCATCTTTATTGCTGTTATCTTCGCAAACATTTATGTCTAAAATATCCGTATTCTCATTGAAATGGGACAATAACATGTTCTTTACTGACTCCAAAAGATATTCATCATTCTTAATAACACTAATTGCTTCATCCAAAATTTTATCTTTTTCTTTAATATTTTTTTCTGTTATTATATATTCAAACAGTTGTTTTTTAATTTTCTCCACACAATAATCGTCAAATTCTTTACATTTTATTATACTTTCTGGTGGTTCATCTTCATTTTGTACAAATGGTTTACAGTATTTATCTTTTAAAATTATTGGCAATTTCTCCATACTAAAACTCTCTTTTGGAATTCTTAAGGGACATAAATCATCATCATTATTACCACCTTTTCCAATGGCCTTTTGAATTTGAAAATATATAGGTGCATAAGTTTCCGTACATCTTAAAAGTCTTTCATCACTCATATTGATATCACTATCATCATTAAAAGATTTCCCAAATTTACTAGGTACAGCTAAAGGACGATTTAATGGATTTTGTAGAAATAATTTAGATTCCAATTCTGCCAAACTTATCGTTTTGTTATCAGGGGCATTCAAATTATTTGATGAATCATTAATTTCTCCAGTTTTTTCATCTACCATTTTATTTTTCCCAGATTTCATTATTTTACTGTTAAAAAATGACTTAAAAGTTAATTTATTATTTTGCTTATGAAAAGATGCTTGTGAATCTTCTTCCATCTCTTCTTGATTGCATGTTTTATCATCATTTACCTCACACTTTTCAGAATTCTCATCTACTTTTGAAGAATTATCTTCCTCTTTTGTTGATAGATTATTATCCTCAAACATCTCTTTTTTAATCACCTTACATTCCTCTTCTCCTGTTGAGTAAATGCAAAGATAATCATCATTTAAACTACTCTCTTCAATAACTATAGAAGTAGCATTCTTCTGATGAGTGGTATTTTTATTATAAATTTCACTAATCTGTCCTGAAATATTATTGTATATGGGATTATTCATTAAATTTGGATTCTTATATCTATCGAAAATGGAAAGCTCTAAGGGATAATAAATACCTGTTTTAGCTTCTAAACTCTGACTTCTCTTTAAAGATTCAGTATATTGATTAAAATTTGTTGGAAGAAAAGTCTTCATAAAATCCATGCTAGTACTACCGTTAACATTTGTACTTGACTTTTCTTTGAAACCTTTGGATTTACCATTTCGGAGTCTGAATTTTTGTGCCATTGTTATTAATGGACTTTTTCCACGTATACAATTAGAATTGCTAGGTCTATCAATGAAAATAAAATAAAATAATAAATTTAAACTTACATATTTTCCATTTTTTTAAATGTAATTTCTTCATTACCATCAATTGATGTATCATTTTTCTCGGAATTATCTTTTTCTTTACCATTCATTCTAAGGATGTTTTTCATTTTTAATCGTGGTATCTGTGTATGCCCCTTATCTTTTTCATCCCTCTCTTCAAATGACTTATTTTTTTGTTGCTTTCTTCCAGTATTTCCTAATTTTAAATTTATCCACAAAATTGTTATTCTTTTTGTCAAATTCATTTAACTCAGATTGTCTTCCATCAATCCCTTCGTTGCTTATGACATTTTTATCCATTATTTCAACTAATTTCTGAACATTAATATGTTTAATATCCTTATCAATAATTAAATTTCCCATTTCATCATTCCTATGTGATAATATACTTTTTAGAGATTCGTCACTTAATGATTCAGGGATTGTAGGTATGGCCCAATTTAACGGTGGTCTTCGTTTTGGTACATAATGTTTCTTTATTTCATCAGTCGACATAAATGTTAACCGGGATAAAGAGTTTGGAGATGAATCTGGACTATTTTGTGTTACAACAGATCGAACATTATTGCGGAAAACCATTACAGGTGTGTGTGTTCTGGGATAAGGATAAGATTGGTTTCCCGAACGTTTCAATCCGCGAAATGGACTAAAATTTTATATGTTAAAATAATCACTTATTTTATTACCTATTCATTATCAAAATATTTTGCAACTTATTATCTTTTATTTATTTCCTTAAAATATAATTTTGTTTTTGGGGTTTAACACTTCATTGATAAGTGTATTTCAAAAAAATAGCCTACAAAATAATAAGTGTTATTGAGTAATTAAAAATATGGAACAATGGTTTATGTAGGAGAAAAATCTTCAATTTACAAATAATTTTTGATAGCATATAAAATTATTAATTATTTATAAAATGCTCTCAAGAAGAGATAATAAAATATCAAATAATATTTTCTTTCCTAGCTTCTTTTATTTTATGTCTTTAAATAAACATTATAAAATATGACAAAAATTTTTTATAAAATTATTTCTCATCCTCATTTTAATAAAAATTCAAATTAATATATCATTTCAAGAAACTTTCTACATTTAAATTTACAAATATATAGAGCATATATTAATAAATAAATAAAAAGTTTTAAAAATATACAATTTTCATACATTATAATATATAATG
Organism: Strongyloides venezuelensis; assembly: GCA_963280985.1. Classification (NCBI taxonomy): domain Eukaryota; kingdom Metazoa; phylum Nematoda; class Chromadorea; order Rhabditida; family Strongyloididae; genus Strongyloides; species Strongyloides venezuelensis. The sequence continues at coordinate 13,216,411 of CAUJLX010000001.1, forward strand.
GCGAAATCATAGTAATGATGCAACGCACCGTCAATTATAGCTCAACTGTTATATGCTAAATATGTAATTTATCATTAAATGACAATTGCACACTAAGCTACTTTATTTTTGCCATTTCCGTAAGAAAACCGATTAAAATATTAAGATATATTTATATTTAAATGGGAATTTTTTTAAAACTATAATGATAAATTAAATAATAAAGATAAAAAATGTCAAATAAAATTAAAGATATGGAATATTAAAATAATTAGGAATTATTTAAAAACTTTTTATATATAATGCTATAAATTATTACTTCTTACTGACTTAAATTATATAAACCTAAATATATTAAATATGAATTTTAATATATGTTAGTCTTATAAAATTAACGAGAATGGTAGTGTTAAGTATAGAAAGCAACAATAATAATGATGGACAATTGGTGACAAGGGCATGAACAGATGTAAATATAGAATGATGGATAAAAAGTATACAGATACTTGAAAATAAACATTAGAAACTAATTGGTTAAGTACCGGTTAAAAACATCGAAAATTCATTTCATGAAAAGATTTAAAATACCATTAAAATATTTTTTATTAAATAAAATATAAATACATCACTAAAAATATTATCTCTTAACAAGGAATAACATTATGTTTAACTTGTTATTTCTTTTCAGTTAATTATATAAAATCTTAAAGATTTATTTGAGTTAAACATTTCTCTCTAAGTATTGGTAAAAACGAAAAAGTTAAAATCTCATTATTTTTCTTTGAGTTATGTTCTTTATTATAATGATATCTCATGAATAATAAGAATCTAAGCAACTAAATAAGCGTTTACGTAATAAACACATATTTAAAGAAAACTTTTATCATCAAAAAAGTTTTAAGAAAGTTGAAGCTTTGTAAATTAAGCTTTTACATATGCCGAGATATAGTAGATATTACTATAGAAATACACGCGTTTTATTTTGGTAACAATATAACTAATCAAAATAGTTTATATAGAAAATAATGTTATATACATATTTTAAAAATTTATCAATGACTTATTTTTCAGGACAAATAAATTATATTATATCTTAAAATTATTCCATCTATATTACCTTATAATTACAGAAACATTTTAACTATAAAATACACATTTATAAAAATAAAATAAAAGTTTTTTTTGATTAAAAAAGTTTAAAGTGTACACCTTATAATTTTTAGGAACTCAATAAAAGGGGAATAACAAAAATATATTTTTTGAGGGGAGAAGAATAAAAAAAACAGAGAAAGAATAGGAGAATTTCTTCTTAAAAAAGACTACATAAAAATTATTTTACGCATGTAGGAATAAAAAGTGTTAATTTTATTAGATTTTACTTCTCCTACTTATTCAATGAGAAATATTTATTTAATTATTTATTTAGAAGTTTTTAATAAATATAAGTAAAAATTAAGAGGATGTTTTATATTCCATAGTAAATTTTTAGAGATAAATAGTAATCATAAAAACTAATTTAAAATTTGGGCAGAGACTTATTAAAAATGTGCTATTAAAGAATGTATTTTTTGGGAAAAAATAATATGTTTATAAAAAAGAAAATATTTTAATGCAGGTAAGCATCTTCAATATTTTCACTGCATGCATATAGAGTTACATGTACAAATAATAAAAAAACAAGCATATAGAACTGCCAGTTTATTATTAAAGTTAGCTTTTACATATAAAATTGATGCAATCTTTAATCCAAACTGTTAAGAAAAAAATTAACATAATAATATTCGTCTAAAAAATTTTGTTTTATCAGTTGATAGATAATCATTTCGATAGTGCTAAACCAATTTTTTTTAGAAAAAAAGCATGTTTTAAAAACACTTTTATTATAATAGAAAAAGTTTTTAAAAATAATATTACACTTCATACATAAAGTACATATTATGTTTATAAGAAAAATTAAATTATAATATATTATTTATTTAGTACTTATTGTTTTGATAGAAATGTTATCAAATACTTTTTTGAATATAAGTGTATTCCCATACATCACTTTATACTATTAATAGTAAATAGTTTAATTTGATACGTTTTATGACATATCAAGTTATACATTTAGAAAGATATTAACATGTATCCATGTAATGTTAATTAGGGAAATGATATATTTTTATACTGATGTCTGAAAAAGTCTAAAATTTAATTTATTTTTTATTAAATATGAAAGTTAACCTAATCTACATCCTAAAAAAAACACTCCTTTAACATTTTTGTTTTTTTCTTATTTAAAAAAATATTTGTAGATATATCTCTCAAATACATCCAAATTCCCAATGTATTTATTTAAAGTTATTAAAAATGAATGCTTATTTAACATCAGAATGATTAATAGTGGAAATTTTTTGAAATACATTATATATTTTATATCAATTTTCAAAATAAATTTACAAAAAAATGGAATTTACATGTTTGGAGAAGAGAAAGAAAATCCTATATTAAGTAAAAAAAAACATTTTTTCTTACTCCTTCCATTTTGAGAGATCCATTTTTGGAATTTGTGTACACGGAGTTAAATTTGAAACTCTAAAAGCTTCTTTTGTTACAAGATTGATGTTATCGCCATTATCACATAATATCCTTGAAAAAGAAGATTTCCGTATTTCCTTTAATTGTTGTGGAGTAAAAATTCCAGGGTTTTCATAATAAAATCTATCTCCATCCCTTGAACGCTTAAATTGTGGCCCAATAATACATGTAATTGTTGGACCAATAAGTCCATGGAGAACAGGATCCTCTAAAATGGCTCCAACAAATAAATCAACATTGTCAACACTTCCATATATCCTTTGTAATTTACTTCTCGTAAAAGGCGACAAAATTTCCTTAGACAATTCCTCAAATGTTCTGGCCTTATTTAAACCACATAAGTCTCTAAATTTGTTATATGGTGGTAAACCATGATCACGTCCTCTCTGAATATTAATGCTTCCCAAATCTGTCGATTCAAACATGTTTTCTGTAATGATGGTTGTTAGCCTTTGAGGTCTTTTTAATTTCGTTAACATCATTCCCCTTAATATTGGATCAATACCACCTTGCTTCACTAACATTTGTGAATTTAAAGTTCCTTTAACAAAATTATAAGAACCGAAGGATATATTTCTAAAATTTTCACCTAGACGTGGGAATGTTTCCTGAATCATTCCATGACCATATCTAAATGCACTTGAAGTAAATTCATTGACTATTGTTGCATCGACATTTTGATTATAACCTTTATATGGACCAATTGCAGTCATGAAAGCAGATCCTAATATTTTAGGTAGGTATTCTCTATAAACAATTGCTTGTATCTGTGCTCCAACTAATTTTCTTGCCTCCTGGAAGACTCTTTCATCTGACCATTGTGGATTAATACGTTTGAATATTCCAGCTATTCTATTGTGTTCTCTAGTAAATAATATATGGATAGAACTTAATCCAATGAATAAATTAACACGGCTATCACCGGCAATAAATATAACGTTACAGTTTTTATCATTTTTACATCTTGACTGATCAAATGGTAAAGTTCTTTGTCCCATAAATGTTGATAACTTTAAGAAGGCCGTTTTTCCTAGTCTAAATTTATGTAAATCGTCAACACTTGATCCATAAATTGGAGAACCATCAATATATCCTGTATTTTCATTTAATTGTTGTCTTGGTTTCGTTCTCCCAGACCCACATATTGATGATGATCTCGAGACTTTGATACATCCTTCACGTAAAAAGTTTTTATTTGTCTCATTTGCTGATAATTTAATCGCCATACATCTTCCTTCAATATTACTGCATCCAGGACATTTACTTGATGGGACCAATGTTGTTTTGGCCATATCATGAGATATAAATTGACCAAATTGCATCAACAAACTGTTGTAATCATCAGCATGTACAATCGCCTGTGACGATAACAAATTTCTATTGATTTCTCTGGGACTAGGTCTATTAATTTTTATTGAAGATACTGGTGCTCCAAGGCCATCATCATATTCAGGTGGTAGTAATCTAAAAAAATGTTATATATTTTTATATATTTAGTTTTTTAATGTATTTTTGGAGGAAATTGTTTAAAAAATATTAATATTTATAAAGAGAATGGTATATATGGTATTTTTATTACCTGTTATATGGTCTGTAGGAAGCTCCTTGAAGTGGTTTTTCCAGGTTATTACAAGTACCATCCATTGTTCGGAAATATAAATTATAACAGAGATTCCTTTCACAGTTTGAATCATCAAGGCGAGGAGTACATGCATTAGCGAGGTTACTCCGGATTACATCATCCAAACTAAGTGTTCTTCGACCATCATTATCTGTAAAAGATATATTAAAATTAATGATATATAAGTACCTTCTGCAGTGAAAACAAGATTATCTTTTTTAATGTTAACAGCTAAGTTCGTTGGATCACTTAGCAATCGCCTACACGATTCGATTTTTGAACCTAAGACATTTTTAGATTTATTTATTGGTGAAACTGTGGTTTGTTGTAAACTTGTTGAAATAGTTTTCATTGTTTGGATAACCGGACGTAATGTTGTCTTTTGATGGATTGTTTCTTTTTTTTGAAAAACTATATGAGATGGCTTTGGAAGATGAAGAGTAGGTGGTGTTGAAGAAATTGACTGCAAAAAAGTACGGGTTTGACTCTTGAAATTACCAACTTTATGTGTTGTGTGTTTTACTTCAGATTTCGGTAACACAATCCCTAAATTTTCACTTTTTTTGAGAAATAGGTCTATCTATAGGTAAAGTAAATGAATTATTTAATAATATTTTATCAATATTATTGTTTAAAAGCAATTGTGAATCCTCTTTATTCAAAATAGTGTCATTTTTTAATGATAAGGGGCTTGAACTTAAGCTTTCATCCTTCACAACATCAATTGGGATAGTGGAAGTAATTTGATGATTATTTTGGTTTAAAATACTTTTATCTGTTGCTTCGTGCGTGATTAATTTTATTGAAACTGTACTTGAAGGAACATCATCGATACTACCACTGATAATTATTTTATTGTGAGGTGTAGTGAGGGTGCTATTAAAAGAACCCTGTATAGGTGGTGGTTGAATTGTAGTTGTAACAATCTTTGATTTTTCAAGTATTCTGGGAGTATGGGAAGGTATAAAATGGATATTATTATTAGGATGTTGGGCATTATCAAATGGTTTAGTAGATGGTATCGAAGGAATTCGTAGAGGATGTTGAAGGGGTTTGATTATATTTGATGTTTGAGGAGTTGTTACAACTCTAGACAAAGGGGTTTGTTTAAGAATTGTAGTAGATTTACGAGTTACAACTTGGAGCCTAGAAATTGTTTGTGGTTTATTATTAATTAAGCGTGTATTGAAAGCAGGGGTTTTTAAAGTTCCTTGTGGAGGTGATTTAACAAAAATAATTTTTGAATTCACTTTATTTAATGATGTCGGTGGTTTTGAAGCAATATGCGTAGAAGCAATTGGCTTACTCAATAATAAAGCCCCTGGAATCGGTATTTTACTTGCTATTTTTCTCGTTGGAATAACTTTTGGATCTTAAATTATAACCATTAGTAATTAGATGAAAGATTAAACTTACTTTGACGTTTACAAGCATTACACGCTAGTTGACAATTATCTTCCATCCATTTTTTATTTACCATACATTCACCTGCTGATGCCCAAAATCGGCACCATTCGTGTTGATCACAACAACCATTTCTACGGCATTTAAAGTTTTTAGTAATTGGATTATCATCTTTGGATTCTACAAAAAATCATAAAACAATATTATCACACAAACAGTACCTGCAACAATTAATAATAAAATTCCAATAATTATTAATTCAATTATCCAACGCCTCATTCCACCCAATGGAATAGACATCTTCTAAATTTGATAATTAATATTTCCTTCAAGCAAAATATTTGATACTTTAAATTAATGATAAGTAATAAACACTCTCTTTCTTTAAATGAAAAATTAATTTATTAAGGTAAAAGAAAGGAAACGTCTATCATAAATATTATAAAAAAATTTTAAAAGAAAGTGAGCTTTCACTTTCAATTAACAAGTTGATATAATGACAATAAATATATTTTTATATTAAAAAGTAACATTTCTTATTTATAATAAATTTACCGCCCAGTTCTATGTTTTATCTTATGTTTTAACATTTTACCTTGTATGGTGTAACTACATGATTACGAGTTATTTTACTACAAAAATTACTAAATAAAGGGTAAAAAGATTGTTTCAAGTAAATATACAATAAATTTATTACAATTTATCAAAATATTTATCAAGAAACAAAAACATTAACAAATAATGTGTTTGATGTCAAATAAACAAAATTGTTAAAAGATTTCTTAATATATGTATGCTATTACAATTAATTGTAGAAACTTCTCAAAATGACTGTTATTTGAGGATTAACACATTACATTTTTGGGCAATTACACTTCTACAATAATTTATTTACAATATATTCAAATGATCATGTTAAATGTAATCATTGTAAATAGTAATGTGAAATTTTAAACATTGTTGTTTATTACATAAAATTTTAATTTATTTCATCCTATAATATAAATAAAAATTTTAGCTTAATAAAAAATGTTGCATGTATATATATAATTATTTTAATAAGAGTATATGAAAATGATGCCACTGTAATTATATTAAAATTTTAATACTTTTGATCAATGTCAAATAAGGTAAAGCTGAAAATTTATTTCAATTGTTATTTCAAATTATCAAAAAGTTACAATTAAAATTATTTATAACGAATGCAAAGATGTTTTATATAGTAAATAAAATTAATTGCACTGAATTAATTGCAACAATTTCTAATATAGGATTATAAAATTATATATATTCTATGTAGACTTTTAAGAGAAATAAAATCTTCATTATAAAAAGCACTATTTAAAAATTTCATAAATTAATAAATCAACAATAGATAGTAATAGTATAATATGTGATCTTCAATTTTCTAGTAAAAATAAAAAATACCAAGGAAATTTTACTATCATAAATTGTCTTTCTATAAATTTTAATTAACAAAAAAAAAAGTACTCGAAAGAGTTATAATGTACATATGATTAAGTATTTTTTCCTTCAAAGCTCATTCAAAGTATTCTTTCATCAAAGTACTCTTTATTATAAACCCTTATCTTATATTGTTACTATTTTTTTCATAATTTTATTAAATTTCTTTAATTACTTATTTTTTGTAACTAAAAAAGTTTATTTTTGTTTCCGGAACTTGTCGTTTGGTTAAAAACAAATTTTGACATATTTTAAATCCTACTTAAACGTGATTTTTTTTTAAAAGATACGTTTAAAAAATTAGTAAAACTTTTTACTATCTTCCTAGTTAACAAATAAAAATTTTAAGAAATAATTTATCACAATGTTTCTTAGAAAATGGTAAATATTAAAGTTATTTTACAACTGTACATTAAAGTGAGTTAGATTTTGGGTGAAATGAGGCGAAAAATTTAATTATGTAGAACCATTTACTTCTATAGGCTATTTTATGCATATATGTATAATATGATCAAGAAAAAATTCATTAAACCATTTAATTTATTTAAAAATATTATATTAACAGGTATTTTTGGGATTAATTAATTCCAATTAGTGTAGACAAGAGTAGAAATGAAAAATCAAGGAAATATGTAAATGGAAATATGAATAAATTATTAAAATATTCTTTAGTTATTAAATAAGTGTAAAATTACAAACAAATTTTAATCCAAAAAATTTCCTTCATCAATAGGCATTGTTATGACTGTTGTTGTAATTGGTCTCCTTACATTTTTTTCCTCATTCTTTTGTTTTTTATTATCACTATTAAATACATTATTTTTATTTGTATCTACTAATAAAATTTTAATATCACTTGTGGATCCGGTGTTTTGGTGGATTGATTTTATTGTTGTTGAATAAGAATGTGTAAAATTTGGAACAAGACAGCAAATTAATATTACACTATTTTCAATTGCATATTCGTCATCATTGCCCAAGATTATTAATGCCAAATTTTTAACAATACTTTTTTTTGTTGATATCAAATTTATAACTAGCCTGAATTCTGGACCAAATCCATTAACCTCAACTTGCATCTCAACATTATTAGTCTCTTTTGTGTACGTTTCTGATGCGAGATGAGAACCTTGTAACTCTGCATAACTCTTTGTTATATAATGTTTCAACATAAATAAATCTCTCTGATATATCTTGTGCATTTGTACTGGATTTTCTCTTTCACGTAAACTTTGATTAACAAAAACTTTTGTTTTCTTTGGTATACTTAATTTTTGGGTGATTGTTGATTGTACTTTTGATGTCTCTTTACTATCAAGGACTGCTGTTCTTCGGAATATCTTAACCATCAAACCACCGTTTCTCGTAACTATAATTAAAACACCATCTTCTCTTCCCATCCTACCATATTTAATCCATGATATATCAGAATCAATTTTCATTCTATCTACAATTACATTTTCAATGTATAATCGAACTTCACCCTTAACGGCAACCAAAAGTCCCCAATATTGTTTTGGCTGATAAAAAAAGGGTTCAATATTTATAATTGATGCTTCAGGTTTAATCTCGTATAATTTTTTACCTTTCATCGAGTATACATATATTATATTATCAAAAGTTGAAAAAACAAGTTTATTTTTTTCTTTTACAAACCAACAACATGCTTTTTTAATGCTTATCATTAGTTTACACGAAAAAATTGCTCCAACTTTCTTTAAGCAAAAAACTTCGTTATCTCTTGTCAAAATGAAAATTCTGCAGTCAATATCATATCCACCTACAAAAAGTAAATAAGAAAAACAGATTATCACCTCTTATTGTCTAATACCAAATAAAAAAATTATTTTTTTCTAAATTACTACTTTATTTAATTATATTCTTTTATTCGTACAAGAATCTAGTTCAATTTTATTACAAAAAAATATTACTTGCACTTATATTCATATAATCATTATATATTAATAAATAAAGTATAATAAAAAATGTTAACAATTAATTATATGTTATGCTCAGTTAATTTTATACAACAACACTATAAAATTTGTAACTAACTTGTTTTATTAAAAAATGTATAATTTTATGAATTTTGTAAAATTATACGAAGGTTATCAAATACTTAAACTATTAGTTGATTATTCAGAAAGAAAATTTATCTTTATACTTAATGAAAAAAAGTTTAAACAAATCAAAAATTATCTGATTAAATTGTATAATGTTAGCGGTACAATGTCAAATATTTTTTTTAAATAATTTCACTTACCATCGCATATAATTCGTGCTGGTGTCCCTGGTATTGTAATATTTTTCATAATAATAAATGCCTGCGTATCTACAAATATAATTTGTTTATGTTCTGTTCCGATTATCAATACATCAATGTCAATATCATCCATACCATTTTGTTTAATTGTTTGTAAACATGTAATAATTGAATAAAAAGTTAATGGGTTTTTTGCTTGACTCTCCACATATAATCTCTTATCTTCTATTTCATTTAAGAGATATAATCTATGAGTCTGAGGTGTCAATTCGTCAAACGCAATTGTTTCTCGCAGACGCTCAATACCTTCAATAAATTGTTCCACTGTAATTTTCCTTTCACCAATGCCTTTCCATAAAGCTTCTTCAATTGGATTTATCTCTTGAGGGGGAAGTGTAAATTTATAAAAAGGTTTTAGACTTCTATATATCAATACACTGTTTCCAGTTGACAATCCTACACAAGGTGTTGGAGGAGATGTCTACAAAATATATCTCTTTAAATATAGCAAATAAACATACTAAACTATTATAAAATGAAACAAGACCTGTTGGAAGAGTTGTTAAAGCTGATTCCGCTACTGGATTGATTCCTTTGAACATCCTTAATTTGAGGACATTTTGTGACATATCAACAAGTAAGAGTTTATGATCGCCATCACCTAGGACATCTGACAAAATAGCAAGCGATGATCGTGTTGAAATCTTAGCAGATGGATCCCATAAAGCACCGACCCATTTTAAACTCATACTAATAATAAAACAATAAATTTAAATTAAAACTTATTCCTTTTACCATCAAACTACATTGTTTTACCTTGTTGCCATAACAACATCACATCACACATATAATCAATTGTCTCTGAAGTTTTTTTCCATCTATTGTAACAAGAGAAAATAATGAATTGTTGTTTCAATTATTCTATTAAATAAAAGGAATTAATTTTCTTGTTTCAAAAATTTTCAAGTTTTTTTAAATCAATCGTATTATTAAATAACAGTTAATTATTAGTCTTTTTCCAAATTTTTTTTAATAGGAATTATAAGAAAAAAATTATATATTTAATATTAATTTCTAATATAAACAATATCAAAATGTTGAGATTAGTTTAAATTTACAAAAATTTTATTGAATAAATAAGACATTATCTATCTTATAAAAAAAATTTTATCTGTGTCATTAAAATAAAAAAGATGTTAAATAACATTATATACTGACATAATATTTTTTAGGTAATCTTTTTTCAATTATTTTATTTGTAATAATTAATATAAATTATAAAAATGTGTTGATTTATTTTAAATTTGGTCAATGTCAAAGTATGAATAATGTTTTGTATTGACAACTTTATGTTATATGTTGTATCATAGAGATATTTCTAGATATAGTAAGAAAGATACTTAGATTTGATTAGAAGATTAAGAACAATTAAATTGTACATAAACTATACTAGGTCAATTGAAGATGATATAAAAGAAAACATATATCTTCATTTTATTAAAATAGTTTGTCTACCAAAAATGAAATTCCTACTTGTTATTGTAGCTATTTTTGCACAATTTTCTACTACATCTGCTGTAACTGCTAATGAAAAACTAAAAAGTTGTTGTGCTCAATTGAAAAATGCTGATAAGGAGTGTGTTGAGAAATTTTGCGATTTTAGTGCTATTTCTCAAGCTAATGTATGTGTCAATCCAATTATAGCATCATAAAATCCTCTTATAGATTCTTAACTACCTCTCAACATGTACTGAAAGAGGACCAACAGTAGGACAAATGTGGGATTGTGCTTCAACACGTAAAGATCATACTAAATGTTGTGAATCTAAAGGAGTATCTGGAAAATGCCTTGAATACTGTTCAGCTCAAGATGGTGTACCAACAAACTACATGGATTACCTTTTCTGTGTTGAATCATTCAATGAGATTCGTGAGTGTTTTGTTGAACATTTAGAGAAAAGCGATCCATGGAATCCTGTACCAAAAAAAAAGGGTCATAATTAATAAATAAAAAAAAGCACTAAATAAAATAATCATATTTAATATAACAATTTTATTTATATTAACAAAAGACAATGCAATTTCTTTTATCATTTTAAAGATAATTATTCGTTAAAGAGTAAAAGAAAATTTTACTTTATAATTCATAATAGATAATTACAAAATTTCCACAATTTAGTGCGCACATTTTCATGGTATCATTAAATTGCATATATTTGTTAAAAAGAGAGAAATATTTAAAATATTGATGAGGTATCTCTTCCTATTTGCAATATGAAATTTTCTTTATCAAAATTTTCTCTCACAATCAAAAATTACTTAAAAAAAAGTACTCATTTGATACTATTCTATATCTTCATCTAACTCCCGAAATCCTCCACATTTTTGTATAATTACAATTAGCGGTTTAAAAAAATTATAATTCATGCAACACCTAATTAGTATATTTAATCATTATTTTGATTTCAATTTGTCCTAATCATCTAATCGTATAAAAATAAAAATGAATTTTTTGATTACAATAATTTACTAAAGCGTGAAAAATTTAAAAATGTTAATGAAAAAATTATAGTTTGATTAACGTTTTGGTCTCGCAATTTGTAGGAATAGTCGTTCTCCACTTGCTTTGACAAACGTTACTGCAGATAACTAAAAAAGGAAAATTAATTAATTTGATTAAGCAATTTATAAAACATACTTGATCAGTAACTTTTTGACCGTTCACTGCCATAAGTCTATCACCAACTTTTAATTTTTCAGCAGCAGTACTTCCTGGTTGTAGTGATGTAACCAAAATACCACGAGATCTTTTACCAATTCCCATGCCAAGCTGTTGATCAGGGATTTTTTTAAGTTCAATTAATAAATCTTCGCTACCCTCTTCGTGAACATTCGGAAGAAGTTGAATTATTTTATTTTCAGCGTCTTCAGTAATTGTCTTTACCTCAAGACAACTACTAGGTTCTTCTGTCACTGGAGATAAATCTTTATGAAGAATAGGTGAAAGTTGATGATTCTCATCATTTAAAGGTACATTTGGAATGTTACTTTTTGCTTGTGGACAAGGTGGTGGAACATCATTTCTTTCATTGTGATTAACGAAATAACCAACGTTTTCAGACGGTCTTTTTTCGTCCTTCTTAGTATCATTAATTTGTTTATTTTTGTTAACCTTCGAAACAGCATATGTTGGTGGAGTTGCTGCATGAACTTTATTAGTTGTTTCTGTGAGTTTCCATCTTCCAATTTTAAGATTCACGACTCCATTACAAGTCTACAAATTTATCAATAAATAATATGACTATTAATTACATACCTTTAGAAGTGTTGCCAATTCCTCTTGCATCAATGATGTCACATCTTGATTATTTACTGCAAGAATTTGATCTCCCTGCATTAATCTTCCATCCTGTTCTGCAGCACCACCACATACAATCTCTGATACATAAACTCCAGGTTCATTCTTTCTGCCAACAATAGATATTCCCAAACCACGACCAGGTTTCTTGGTCAATTCAACATTAAAAATATTATAAATCTGTGTTGGGTCCAAAAGGCTGTGTTGGAGATTAACATCACGATATATCAATAGACGAACTCTCGAGGGAGTTCGACGTAACAAAGAAATAGCGTGATCATGACTTACACCTCTTAGAGAAATATCATTAACTTCAAGAACTTGATCACCAGGCTTAAGTCTCCCATCCATAGCAGCAGCTCCATCAGAGTATACTTCATGTATTACTACTGTACCTAATACAGTATCAGAACCACCGACAATACTTAAACCCAGGCCTTTTCCATCTTTGTCTATTTCAATTAACGTTTCCTTACCCGTTTCAATAACAGCATGTCTTTCTCCCATTTTCCCACTAATACTATCTTTTGTTAATAAGTTTTCACCACAAATTAAATTAGGAGTATTTGACTGAATAATAGCCTGCTGTGAATCTAAAAAACAAATATTAATATGAAGGAAATAATTATATATATTTCATAAAAATAAAATTGAAATTTTTCATTTAATATTAAAAAAAAGATTGAAATCTATAGTTTTAATAAACAAAAAAAAGTGTATTTAAACGAAAAGATTCTCTTCCAGTTTTTTTTTACAAAATAAACAACTTTTTGTCTTTTAATAGTTAATATAAATTCAATCCAATTTTATTTATTAATGCTTTTTTTTATATACTTAAACGTAAAAATACTAAATATTATTTTTTTAAAAATAAGTTTTTAAATTAAAAATATACAAGCTTGTTGCCACATAAAATTACATTTAATAATGAGGTATATAATGTATTTTTATTATTTAAGTATAAATGTTCTTAAAAAACATATAATAGAAAGATTACATAATAAAGAGGAAAATAATTGTTTATAAATTTTATAAAAATCTTTTTAAATAAATGCAATGAAAAGTTTATTTCCCTAAAACATTTTCCATACATTTTACTTTACCAAATTGCATCATTTTATATCAAACATATTTCATTACTTTCAACCATAAAATGATGTTGAAAATATGTGCAATAGCCTGGACATCGAGTACACTAAATTCAAAGTTTTATTTATATATTTGCAAAAATGGATATCTTTGATTGAAGTAAAATGAGAATATAACTATGATATTGACAAAGTAAATACACTCTTTCTTATATTTCATTATATATTCATAAAACTTTTAAATTTTGTAACATCCATCTTAAGTATAAAAAAATGATATTTATAATACAAATAGTTAGAGAATTATTTTTTAGATAACGTCTTTTCTTGCTCTATTTTAAAAAAATTAAGCCTAGGAGTTTAAAAAATATATAGCAAAAATAGAAAAAAGTTATAATGTAAGGAAGAGTAATTGGAAAAAATTTTTTTGATATTGAAAAACTATGTATTCTTAAATAAGAGTCTTAACAATACACCAATCAGACAATATAATGAAAGTTTTACATAAAAATATATATTGATAAAAATAAAGTAGTGAATCGTTAATAATATTTTTGGTTATTTTAATGAAAAAAATAAATATTTTAATTAGAAATATTTTTATATCTGTACTTTTTATTACAAAACTTTTTAATATTTTGAGTGAATATAGAGAAAACAATTTATTTTAAATGTATTACTTTGTCTTTCAATTAAATTTTAAGTAGCGACATAATTAGTAACGGTAATATACATATGTATACATGTTTATTGACTAAATTTTATCCATGATACTTTGAAAAATATGTCTTAATATCTATATACATATATCTTCTTTACATAGTATTAAGTCGTATTTTTGTTGTTTTTATATACATAATAATGAAAATAATGATAAAGAATTATTCCTACAAAATATATTAACATCAACATAATTAATACATAACAGGAAATAATTAAAAATTAATAAAACTTTTTTATATTCACACTTAAATATGATTTTAAAGGAAAAAAATAAAATAAAAGTCTTTATAACTTAGAAGAAATTTTAAGATACTCTTAACTATAACTATTAAAAACTTTTTAAGTAGTCTAAAAATTATTATAAAGAGAGTCACAATTATTTCAAGATAACTTTTTAATATCCTATATTTTTTATCAACTTCAACATAATGAATATATTTTAAGAACATTTTGTCAACTAAAATAATTAAAAAATTGAAGTTGACAAGAGCGTGAAAAGATCAGTTTAAGATATAATTCTTATGTTCTCAATAAAACAAGAGAAATTTAATTTGATGATATCATTTAATTAAAAATGTTACTTCTAAATCATTCATATCCTCATTAAATTTTTTAGAAGAATATTAAGTAGTAAAAGTCATAAATATGTGTACTTTATAGATAAAATAATAATTTGCATTTTAAAGAATTATTAGTAATCTATTAATTTAATCATATTTTTGTTAAAACAAAATATAACATCATATTTTAAGACCTTACTAACAATATTGTATATATTTTTAAGATTTAATAAGAAGCGTAGCACTCAAGAATATCCAAAGTCACTAAGCAATTGATATTATGATAAATTTTCCATTCTACGAGTGTATATATTAATCCATAAATTAAAAAAAGTGTTTGGAAATTCAATAAAGAATTAGCTTAAATTAACTTAGATAATAATAAAATTTCTATTCAATCTTGTACTTTATAAATTTCCTCAAAAATGTTATAAATTTTAAAATTATAAATATGCGTGAGATAGAATATATAATCATGTACATAATTTAAATTACAGAAAGCCAAAGAAAGTTTTAATTATTTTACTCCATAAAAATAATGTATGTATTAGAAGCGTCCTTCTTCAAAGACAATGAAAAGCTTCAATGGCCGAATACAATAAGATAATAGCTTTTGATTTTACTTAATTAGCAAGTTTAGAATGCTTATAAAAATTAAAACTACAAATAGTATTTTTTTAGAAATTTCAATACAAACTATGTATAGACTCATTTTAAAACTACAACATTATTTAAAGTGAAATATAATCTTAATCTTATCAAGAGAAAGAAAATCTTATTAAAGTTTATATATATAATGTACCATACAGTAAATTTACTTTTTAATACATATACTGCTCACAATTTATTACATTTTATAAATCTTAATAACTTCTCTCATTAAAACTTTTTTAAAACAAAATTAATTTCAACTACTATAACTAACAGTAATACCAATTTTATTCATAGATTATTTAATCCATTTAATTATAAATTTTAGTATACATTTTAGTGTAACTCAGTTACTACTATTATACTTTAAAATATATCTATAAATTATACGTAATTACCAATTACACAAAAAAATTAGAACTTAAATAAATTAATAGTCATTTATTTTTTCCAATAAAATGATTATATCTTATTATTTCCCTTACTACAATAAAAAATTGCTTTTATTTTTGTAATAGAAAAAAATAAGAATAACATTTAAGAGAGGTGATGGTAAATATTCTTATGTAAAAGGTATAATATATTTTATAAAAAATAGACATTTGTTTTGTACTTTGATTTATTATTCACATGAATTTTTTATAACCATAGGGAATATGGAAAATTCCATATGTTAAATGAAAAATATTTGTTATAACACTTACCTATGGAATTGTTAAATACAGGTTTATCACTACTTTCATCCAACTTTTGTGACTCTTCGTTTTGATATTTCTCTCTAACAGGTGACTCTTTACATCTTAGAATAATTAAACTTAGCTCAACATCCTTCATACATTGTTGAATTTTTTCTTGAGCTTGTTTTCTATTCATTTGTAGTAAAACATGACCATTTATCTCCAACAACTCATCTCCATTCTCCAGTGACAATGAGGATGGTGAAGTTATTCCCATAACAAATATTGACTTTTTAGTATTATCTTCATTACTTTCTGAAAGTGATAAATCAATACCACCGGATGGAATATTTTTTATACGTATTATTATTGGCTTTCCTGGTAAATCTTTATATTTTCGTTGAACTTTATCATTCGTATAACCAAAAATATCTTCTTCTTCTCTATCTGTTGGTGTTTTATCAAGGAAAGCTGCAGAATCTTTTTCTCTAACTTTTAAACTTGTTATATTGTCTTTTGGCGAGTCAATTGATTTTGTTCCTTTTGTTACATTCGTCTGTCCCAATTGGGGTTTTCCAATTTGTTTAAATACAACATCATCATTTGTTGAGATACCTTCTGGGGGATTGTGAAGGATAAGCTCTTTATTCATTGAAGCGTTAAGACGATTCTTAAACTAAAATATAAAAATTATTATAAAATGAAAAAACTATTACATTTTGTGGGGAGAATGTTTGAAGGGATTGAACACAAAATTTGACTGGATTGACAGCATTTTTTATAACTTTTACGGCGTATTCGTGTGTTGCATCTTTAAGATCAACATCATTGACACTCAAAACACGATCTCCCATGTTAAGAGCATTCGATTTACCAGCTGGACTATCAGGTAGGACTGATTTTATAAAAATTCCGGAGACAGTGTTAGCTGAACTTTGACTATTTCCACGCTGAGAAACCTCAATCCTTCCACCAACAATGCTTATTCCAAAAGATTTATTTGCTTCTCTATTTAAGATAACACAACGAGGTGGACCCCAAAATCTTGAACGCATTAATCGAGTGGAATTCTGTAAATATGAAATATTTAGTAATTATAAGATTACTTACAAATTTATTACAATCGTCCAAACTTTTATCACTATCATCTAGTTCATTAGAAGACACCATCACTTGTTTTTCAAAATTTATTTCTTTCTTCACGCCACTATCCTCAACCTCTGATAAATTTGTTATACTATCTTTATTTTCTCTACCCATTATTTTATCATTTATTAAATAAGATTCAATAGAATTTTTAATGGTTTTTTCAGTGGTAATAATTATTGGTTCTAAAAATATAGAGAAATTAGATTATATATTTATATTTCAAATGGTGGACTTACCTTTTTCATCATCTCTAACATCTTTTTTGATGGTAGATGAACCATTATCATCATCTATATATTTATCTTTTCCAATAAATTCTATATCTTCATCTTTTAATGTCCCTAATTCTTTAGTATCAGGAGGTATTTCATTATTTGAAAAGCATTTTTTATCAATAGAAGACGATAAGATATCATTCCTATTGCTCAAAATATTTTTTATTTTCTCACAATTGTCATCATCCTTTGACATCATACCTGAGTCATTTACTTTATTAATATTCTAAAAGAAATTTTATAAATAAAATATGCTATTTTTTAAATAAATTTATAAATAAAACATAATACTTAAAACTCTATATCTAAACATCATTTATAAGAAAAATGCTAACATGCTATGAAGCTGTTTAATTATACATGGAAAAACATATTAAAATAACCATAACAATATATAAAATAATTTTCTCAATTCAAAGTCATAGCATTAAGGAAGTGAGAGTTAATAAATATTTTCAGAAATATCAAAGATGCTTCTTTGAGACATCTTAAATAAATATGTCCATATATGTATGTATATAAAATTTAAACAACTATCATTGTTATATACATATTTATATATTTATATATATATATATATTTATACTTATCATACCTTAAAATAATAAAAAACTACAAAATAGACATAAATTTTAACTTTATCAATAACACTTTTATTTTCACAAAAACTTACATTTGAATTTTTAATTGGATTACTAGGAAAGCCCTCAATGTAATTTTTAGATAAATTCTTGGTAAATGATTGTGTTTGATTGGATGGGACAACTCCAATAGAAAGATTTGACAACTGGGATGTTGGAGATCCTATATTATTTATTGGTGGTGATGTTTCACCGACTTCTGAAGATGAAATTATTTCTTTTAGGGAGTTAAATGATGTTCCACTTCCTGTGTATGACAAACTATAATCACGACGTAGTTCTTGTATGACATGACTTGCTTTGTCGTATGCTTTAGTTAGGACTGATATTTCATAATCTAAATCAAAATCATTTGACTTTGGAGAGATTGGTGATGCTACTTCTTCTTCCTTTCTCTCATAACTTTCCATAATTTCATAGATTTCCTATAAAAATGACATTTATTTTTTTTTATTTTGACACTTACTTTAATTATATCTTTTACAAAGGAATCTCCAAATTTTGATATCAATTCATTATTGAAATTCCCAGTACACTCATAATTTTTGTTGGTAATTAAATTATCATTTGACACTCTATAAGTTGTGTTATTTTTACCCTCAAAAGAAGGTCTTTCATAATTCTTTAAATTACTTATATTTTTCTCTGAATCTTCCATTCTACTAATAATCTTATTCAAGGAACTATTTGACATGACAGATGGAATTATATTTTGACATTCACTTCTACTAATTTCAAATTGGCTGTCGGAAATTATAGATGTTACGCTATTACTTTCCGTTGTGCAAAAGTTATTCATTTCTGTATTATTATTATTCATAAATGGAGATTGATAAAATTTTGGAAATACTCTATAATTAAAATATTTAAAGTATATAATTAGAACTAATTAATTTTAAAATAAAAATATTTAAGTATAGTAACTTACTTTGGAGATAGTCTATTTATCATTGGTATTTGATTATCGCCTTCTTGGCCATATTTTTCTTTCCACAATTTAGCATCAGCAGATGTTATGTACGTTATTCTAAAAATGTAAAAATAATAAATTAAAATTATATAAAATTTATAATAATCTGTTTTTGCCTTATCATAAAATTTTCTTTTTAAATTTTTAAATATACTTCACACTACATACAAATATATTAACTAAAACTTAAAGGATAGGAGATCCGTCAAATAGTTTGGAATAAATAAAGCTCTTAAACTATTTTTACTACATTAATAACAAAACTATAACAAAAGTCTCATGTGTGAATATGTATAAATAAATAATAATTTTTTATCTATTCAAAACCTACGTTACTTGGTTTCCAATATAATTTAATCGTTTTAACATTATCTTTGCCTGACTCGATGTAACATTACGAAATTTTTCCGAATTTATTCTCACTATATAATCTCCAATTTGAATTCTCCCATCTCGTGATATTGCCATTTTAGGATAGATGTGTTTTACAACACAACCATTTATAGATTTATCAACCTCAGTATCAAAAGTTATTCCCAATGGAGTTGGACCTTTTAAAATTTTTATAGTTCTTTCTAATATTGGTGGGAGATAAAATTCATTTTCATATAATGACCCACGAGTACTGAGTGAGAAACATGGTGAAGCTGATCTTGAGGAACACGGTGAACTTCCAATTGAATACCTATTATCATCAGAGTGAAGGCGATAATGTGCATAAAATAAACGATCATAATAATTAGAATATGGGTAATATTGTAAAGTGGACAATGATTTTGAATGTTCATCTGAGATATTGACATCATCACAACTGATAGCATTCGATTTTACGCTATCATCAAAGCAAATTCGTTTTTTGTATGACCTTCTACCAACACGTGGTGAATTACTTTTTGCAAGAAGACGTTCACTTCTCGATATCAACGGTAGGTGAGCAATTTTATTGGAGTATTCAACAGGTACTGGTTTAGCTATTCCTAATCTAACTGGACCATATGGTGCGGATTTTAGAATTTCTACTGCTTTTACAAGTGAACAATTAGATAAATCTTCACTATTAACAAACATTAATCTATCACCTGGAACGATTCTACCATCTGCCTGCGCAACACCGCCAGGTACTAAACTTCTTATAACTATGAATGTTTCATTAGGATGAGTTGAATCATGATAATCACATATTGAAAATCCTAAGCCTTTAGAATCTTTATTTATTGTAACAACTAATGGTACACAATTCCATATAGCTAGACCTGATGTATATTGTAATGATTGCGACCTTATTAAGGCAGGCCTACTACAAAATTCATATTCATCAAACTTTAATAATTGTGTTTCCGATTTTGCTTTGACAATTTGATCATCATTATAGTTAGCTAATAGGTTATATGCTTCAGGAAGACATCCAGATAATGTTTTATCAAAATCGCAAAACAGTGTTGCTTTCCTACCAACAACCAAATAAATTGCTTTAAATTCATTTCTAGCTTTACTTATAACTCTCCTAACGGTAACGTGTGATTCTCCATAAAGGATCTTATCATTTAATTGAAGTAACTCATCACCAGTCTTAAGACATCCAGATTTTGCAGCTGGACCATTTTTTCTAAGACATTCAATGTAATGGTGTGGACATAATTGATTTCCATCCACAACATCAACAGTACCCTCTATTGAAATACCTAAACCACCATCATCATACTTATCTGGTATTAATGTAACGGTAAGAATCTCATAATCTGACCCTAGTCTTCCCTGCCAATAATTTTTGGCTTTAATTAAATTAGCCTGAATATCTACCATCTTAGCATTATTTTCCTAAGTGCATGTAATAATATTAATAATAGTTATTTAAACTTACTTGTTCTTGTAACATTTTAAGGCACTTAGCTTGGGGTGATTCTGGTGAGAAACGTATTAGTTTTAATTTTACTATAGGACCACTATTAACTAAAAGTTTTACAGATTCTGCATGCGATAAATTTTGACAATCCACTCCCTTAACACTTGCTATTAAGTCATGTACTTTTATTTTTTTCGAAATAGCAGCACTTGAATCTTTCACCAAAGATTTAACAAATACACCATTGATTTCTTCTAAAAAAAAATTATACTTTTATATTAACATTAAAAAAATAAATATTATTGATAGATAGACAAAAAAATTTAATTTTTTTAAATTCTTAATTTACACATTTCAAAACTAATTTGAAGCCAAATATGAAGACTTGTTGAGTCTGTTGCTTTTAAAAATATCCTTAAAAGCAAAACTTGTAATTTATTTTATTATGGCAAATTTTAAATATGATTATAGAACAAGAATTGCTATATAAACATGGTATATAATATAAACTTTAGGAAGGCTAAATATTTAAAACTATATAATTTGTTTTATAAAAATTTGGTTATGACTAGTTATATATCAATTTAAAGCGCTACTTCATGCTTTAAAAATAGTGGATATGAAGAAAAGAATGTTAAAAAAATCTTCAAAAATATTAATAAAGTCTTTGCTATAATGAAATTAATATTTCGCCATATTTGTAATAAAATCTTTCAATAAATTTCAGTTATTAATGACAATTTTCTATAAAGCACTTTCTATAAAATTAGTAACACAAAAAGTTCATAAATTAAGAACTAAAGTACTTTTATGTGTAGAAAAAGTTTTTAAATGTTATTTTCTTTATAACAATGAAACTTTATTATTCTATTTTAAAAATGTGGAAAAAAATTACCTTCACGATGGACATATCCAGCAACAGTTATGCCTAAACCTAAAATAGGATTTCTTTCAATTTCTACTTCGATTTCCTCATATTGTCCCTCAACCCACTGATTACGATGAAAATATTTCATAACCTTAAAATATAAAAAATTAAATTAATAAAAATGTCAGGAAAAATATTTATTTTGACGTAGATAATTTAATGATTTTTTAAACTCACTTTTGATGGAAGCTTTTTACTAATTGTATTAGCTTTAACATCTGAGTCTCCAAGCAATTTAGAAATACTCTTCCCTCCTAATGCTTTCTTATCTCCTGTATTGAGCTTTAATTTTTGGTATGAAAAAGTTTCGGTGTTATCCACTGCATCTATTTTATTATCGTCATCATTCTTACTTTTATATTCTTCATCAGTCGGATGATTAATGTCAATTTTATTTTCAATAATATTCATCCTTTCTTCAGGTGAAGTGTTGTCAAGATTCTTTTCTTTATTATTACTAGTATTATCATTTTTTAGCTGCAATGATGATGATTGATTATGTAATGTTTTATTAATATCTAATTGATCCTCTTCTGCAATTACAGTCATGTCATGATTCCCTACATTTGTTGTTTGCGAATTATTTTTTTCATCTACCATCAAATGTGAAGAAGATGGCGAATCATCAGAAGTGGTGGTGGAAAGTAATATTTTGTTTGTATTTGGATAAAGATTATTATCTATTTTGTTATTATTATATTTATTTACCAATGCTAATCGATTGTTAATTTCGTTTTCTAATGATGAACCAAATATAACAGATTTTGTAGGCATTGTCCAAATATCTGGAAAAATATTATGTAAAAATTATAATACACTTATTTTTTTATAAAATTCACATATTTGTTAAAGAAAAATCATAAAATAGACAAAGAAAAAGGGGACGAAAATAAATTAAATTAGTTAGGAAATGGAAAGTGATAATTTATGCGAAATACTAACTAATATTAAAAATAAGGCACACAATAAAGTTGAGTTAGCCAATTTAGGAAAGAATTTTAAAATACATATATAACTCCTGATGATAAAAGATGTCAGCATTGAGAGGGTAGCTTACCCTCTTAATATATATACATAAATATGCATTATATAAATTTTGTCAAGAAAACAAAGTGTATGTAGATGTGCCATAAAACTTTATCATATTAAAAAAATTCAACAAGTACTTATTAAACTATTTGTTATTTCAAAAAGGGCAACCTTTTTTCATTTTTTTTTCAAATGAATAATAATTATACAAAAAAGGAGTATATTGACAAATAATTAGTAATACAAAGAAACCTAGAAAAAAATATATTACAAACTACTACTCATTTGAATCTTTTCTCTCAATATTTGTTTGAATTTACTGTATCAATAAATAAACGACATTTTTACCTGGACTTTGTTCGATGTTTGATTCATTTTTCAGTGTATCTGCAGCATCCGCAGAAGATATAGATCTCCCAACGACCAATTGAACTACTTCGTTTTGTTGACGTAGTAATGTTGCTACTTGTTGGCTACTCATACCATGAACATTGATATTGCTAATTTTTAAAATGTGGTCTCCAGGGCATAGTCGTTTATCCTAAACAAAATTTTTTTGTAAAATACAATTATTTAATGTTAAGAATTAATTTAAACTTTTACAATAATGAATGAATCAAGTTAAGGGAATTCACACTGTTTTTTAAATTATTTATCCTTATTTGGTAAATAAAAATATATCACTTAAAGTGGTTTGAAGAAAAAATAATTTATTATTATTTATAAATCTAGATGATAAAAATTTTAATAAATAAATATATTCTGATAAATAAATTTAACTATTCTATACACATTTTTTAATAATGTAACAACAATGATATAATATTTTCAAAATAGGAAGATAATCCTATAAAATATTTAAGACTATTATGAAAATAAAATTTTTTTTTATTTATTTTACGTTTTATTGATATTAAAAAATTACATCCTATCAAAGTATTCTATCTTCAAGTTGTTTTCGTACAGAAATATAGATGTACTAAATGTTAGTAAAAATATGTTTTTTTAAGTTTTGTGTATAAAAAAAAGAAAATATTTGAAGAGTAAATATAAGAAAAAAGGGGAAAAAAATTATTTTCTTAAT
Source organism: Strongyloides venezuelensis (assembly GCA_963280985.1). NCBI lineage: Eukaryota > Metazoa > Nematoda > Chromadorea > Rhabditida > Strongyloididae > Strongyloides > Strongyloides venezuelensis. The sequence goes on from CAUJLX010000001.1 coordinate 13,240,698, forward strand.
TTCTATTTAGTAATTTTATACATGTTAATAGAACAAAAATTTCATCAAATAAAGCACTTGTTAAGGGGATTTAAGAGTGTATATTTAAAACAATTGATAACAAAAAAGCTTTAAAAATACTTCATTTGTTAGATCTCTAAAATGTAACAAAAATAAAGTGGATGTAGTAAATTAAATTTATCTCTCCTCAACTCAATTCTTCCATTATAAATAATTTGTACAGTTAAGATGGTAAACTTACTTTATCAGCAACACTTCCTGGAATAATTGTTTTAATAACTACGCCTGTACTTGTTCCACCAACAATCCCAAAACCAAAACTGCCATCTGAGTCACATTTTAGGTTAACAATTTGAAGTTGTGTCCAATCACCAAATAGCTTAATTTATCAATAATCATCTCATTAAAAGGTAAAACTTACTACCATTTAAAAATATTGAATTAGTAAGTATCAAAGATTTTTTAATCTCTGACAATGATAATATAAGATTTTATTTTTATAAAAATAAGATTCTATCAAAAATTCTAATACATCTAATGATCTAAAATAGGAAAAAAGATTGTATAGTCTTATCATGTACTTTTAATGAACAATGATTTTTCTTAATCTTTAATACGATTATAATAAATTAAAAAGAGTACTATGTATAAAAGTCTTTATAAAAAATTATTATAAAAAATTTCCATAAATCCTTGATTGACTGAAGACACTAAAAATTTGTATTAAAAAAGTTACTGTTAAAAATAAATAGATTCTATGTAGAGAATTCTTAGAGATAACGAAAATGAGAGTTTAGTTTAAAAGAATATATCTCTAAAATCAGAATATTTTTAATAGTCTTTAAAATTGAAAAAAATAAACTATTATCTTGATAAATGAATATATTTAAAATTCTATTCCCTAATCGAATATACTTTCCTAAGAAAATATAAACGGTTTTTGATAAAAATTTATATCAATAAATAACCTCAAAAATATATAAATTTTACTCTTCATTATATTTAAATTTCTAAGAATATCTTTAAAATAATATATTTTTTTAAAAGATTTTACTATTAATATGTAGATATATTTAATTGATTTTACTTTAGTATAATATTATAAAATATTTAAAATTATTTTTAAAGTGAAAATGACATATAGAATAATACATAAGCTAACATTTTAATAGCTTAAAATTTAATGAGTTAGAAGCGATAAAGCAATGATAATGAAAATTGATAAATTTCCTTCCAAAAAACAAAAAGGAATAAATAATTTTTTTACATTTCAATGAAAATTATCGAAACAAAATAAGACTTTATATCAAATTTTTGTTCCTTAAATGACATTCATTTTATACCTTTTTGACTTTACTTTTTATAGTTTTAAATTAATAGAACAGAGGAATTTTGTGTGAAATTTAAATGAGAAAATTGTAGTCTTCAAACTTTACAGAAAGCATACAAATGATGCTTTTGATTGAATAAGTTAATAGACTGAATGCAATATTATAAAACATCATTTTAATGACTTAGTGTAATCTTTATATATAAGTAAACTATTATCATAAAATTTATATATATATATATATATATATGTTTTAAAACAGAATTTTGTTGATTGATAAAACGCATTAGAATTTTATTAAACGAATTATTTCAAAAAGGGTTAAAGGGTCTTTCATTTTTATATTAATTTTTGGATCTTTTTCAATAATGTTAAGAAAAGAACATTTAATTGTTATGCTGTTCAATATTATTTAACTTTTTTAGATAGCGTAAAATATTAATTAGAAATGAAAGTGTATAAATAGTCATTCTATAGTGTGATATCTAATTCAACAAAATGTGAAAAATGAAATATATTAAAATATTATTTTTATTATTATATTTTGTGTAAAAAACAAAAGTACACTTATTAAAAAATATGTATTTATTTAACATAAAGCAAAAAAATAATTCACACATTCTCTAATATATTAGATGTTTCAATTTTTTCTATATCAATAACTTATGATTGTTATTACCACAAGATAAGAAGAAAAGGATATTTTAAGTTAACTGTTTTAAAAATTAAGTAAACTAAAAAAAATAAATTTATTCCTTGTTATTATTTTCAATATCAAGAAATAATTATTTTTGGTCCCATATGGCTTTAAGTAGTATTAATATTGCTATAACATTAGTGTTATCATTGTAAAATAAATACATATTTCATGAAATAAAAAACGTTAGCATTTATTAAAAATTCTTTCTCACTTAAAAAGACTAATAACTTCTCATAAATTTATTAAAATATCTTTAAATGTTGTAAATTTTTTGGTATACCAACCAGTATATATTTTAAGCAACAAATCTTTTTAAATATATTATACATATTGTTATTCTACTTATTTTGTTTCAATTTTTACAAATTATTTATAACAAAGTTATCTACATATATAGATGTGTAGAAGAAACATCAACAATTATATGTATAATACTATGTTTTATGTGCCAAATTTCTTTCTCTTTTTATAAACAAAAGTCATAATTATTTAAAAATTACACGAAATTTTTTATTGCACATATAAAAAGTTAAAATAAATATTTAACAATAACAATATTTTCAAAATTAATTTATATTAAATAGTAGTATGATTTAAAAGAAATTCAAGGAACTTTATGATAGCTTTCATTACTTTCTGGACTGTATTTATAAAGTAAAAACCCTGTATTATGAGGAGAAGGAAATTTAAAAGTACTTATCTGTATGAAAGATGTATTTTACTACACTGTAGACAGAATTATTTTGTACTATATGGTTTATACTATTAAAGTGTAATGATGATAATTTATACAAATAAGATTCGACAAAATAAAATTAAGATTAATAATATTTATAAAAATATAAAATTATTTATTGTCAAAATATCATATAACTAAGTTTTGTGGAGTGAAATAAAGCGATAAATTGGTACTTGACAAGAAAATTTAATAAGCATTTAAACAATGAAAATAATATAAATCTTATTTATAATTTATGAGTAAAGATATATAAATATTTATCAGTATATATATCAATAGATAGTTATTCATTTCAATTCTAAGGAAAAAATAGTCACATAGTTACTAATTACCAAAAGTATAATGGTAGAAAAATACTATATTTGGAGATAGAAAATTTTTAAATAAATGCCATTATAATATACATATTTTCCATTTCGAAATAAAAACAAAAATTACAATTTAAAATACTAAAAGTAACAATTTTCAACCTTCCTAATTGTTATCTTGTCAATTTTGAAACTTTTATTTTGTTAAATGAAGCATTACACCTATATTAGCATGTTAAAATAAATTATTTTATGTTTTCTTTATATCTAAATAAATTTTTAATTCCCATTAATAAATATATATATATTTGCGAAACTATCTAACAAAAATTATAATAATACTTTATAAATAAACAAAATTGTTTTTATGGCATGGTTAGAAAAAAATAGAATAATCAAAATGTAGAGTTGAAACGTTTATCTTTCCAAAACAATACATTTCATCTATAAATATATTTTAATTTACATTTTAATATCAAGTTACAATTTACTTCAATAATTTTTCCTAATTTCCACATAAAATTTAAAGAATTTGATATAAGAAATATATAATACATATACATTCGCACACAACACATATATAGGATAGTTAAAATATATCTGATATCATAAAACATCTTAAAAATCTATTCTAACGTTCCTTTAAACAATTTTAATCAAATAATTTTCTAAGCAACTATCTTTAGAAGAAAAAAGTTGTAATCTAACCATCTAAAAATTATATAATTTTTTATTTATCACCGATATTACAAAAAAGCACCATATGTTATGAGAGAAAAAAATTTATTATTCTTAATTTTTATAAAATACATTAAATAAAAGTAATATTTAAAAAACTCATACTTTATATTTATTAAAAGATATAGCGACGTTATGAAGGCCGATATTCTAAAAAATCTAAATTATTTAAAAAAAATATACCTAATATCTACGATTACTTTAAAAATTGTTTCTATAGAAAAATCTGATAAAAAGAGATCAATCAATGATTTCCTCCTCCTGTAACAACAATACATGTTCTAAAATATTTTTTCTAACTTTTTTGTCATAAAAAAATTTGTATCCTTTTTTTATTTGACGTATCAATGTATAACAAAAAAAAATAAAATAGTTATATACCTAATATTGCACTGCTTTATTGTATAGATATTCCTGCTTCCATTTATAATTCTTTTTTCTCTTTCAAACATATTTCACAAACTATTATTAAGATATGTGGTATATGTGTTATATAAAAGACAATAATTTATTTCTAAAAAATTTTTATATGAATAAAACGTTTAAACAAACCTTTACTTTAAGATGCACCTTTGTGTGACGCTTTCTCTCATCGGATCTGGCAAATTTTCTTCCACAAATTTCGCAACTAAATGGTTTCTCACCGGTATGAGTACGTACATGAGTAGTTAAGTGATCACTCCTTGAAAATTGCCTCATGCATATCGAACATTGAAATGGTTTCTGACCTGTATGTATACGGATATGCCTAGTTAACTCATCAGATCGACTAAATCTTTTTCCGCAATTAACCATTGGACACTTATGAGGACGTTGATGCGGTGGATTTTTTAAGTTACTTTTACCAGCCTCGGAATTTGTTTTATTTTCCTCAATTATATTTGTCTGTTTTATTATTGATGACGACTGCATAACCGGTGTTTGTTTATAATTTACAACTATATCATTTGTCGTTGTAATGTTTAAAGAAGTATTCTCGGAGTATGGTCTATATGTTGCAGGAGAATTATTATAATGCGGCATTTGATTTTGCTGATTCGTCGTCTTTTGATAGTATTTATCACCACTGTATTCTGATTTAATTGGAAATATATTATTCATATTGGAATGTTGGTTAGGATTTAAATTATAACTTGTATTAATTATACTCGAAGCATGTAATAAATTTCTATCATTTTGTATACTAGTTGATGCATACCGTGATATATTACTATTTGTATGAATACTATTGTAATTACCCTCTGTCATAATTTGATTACTCTTTGGAGTTGGATTATCTAGGTTTAAAAATGTTATTGTCTTCTCATCAACCTCCTCTTTTGGAACTTTCTCCATATCTGAGAAACTCGATGCCATAGACGATTTCAGCTCAACAATAGTTGTAGGGAAATCATTTGAATTTGAAGTAGAATTACAAAACATTTCATTATTCGTAATCTGTGGAATACTTGTTACTGTATACGTTGGTAGTGGATGGCTAATAAATGAATCCTCTTCTTCATAATTGTTTTTATCATTAATCACCTAAGAAAATCAGTAAATTTAATTTAATGAAAAATATTTTACCTTTATAGGATCAACTATATTAGCTTGATAAATTATAGTGTTGTCTTCAATTGTATTTGAACACGATAATGGTGTATTTTTTGTATATGGTTTAAGGAAGTGTTCTACAATAGGTGAAAATTGAAAGAATTGAGCCACCAAACCAGGTGAATTCATTGATGGTGACGTTAAGACGTTTGATGAAGGATTAAAGGAACTCTTTAATACAGAACTTTCAATTGGAGATAGAGATTCTCTTTTAATAGTTATTGATTTTCTTTCACTCTCTAGGTGACGTCGCTTGCTATTAGTTAATGAATGGGGTACTAAAAAAATAAGTGTAAATATTATATAATGAAGTATTAATTTTTTACATAATAATGTTGGTGAGGATATTTCTGATTGTGTAACTGGAACTAAAGTTGTATTGATGGATGATGAATTTTGTGTATTTATAAATAGTGGTTCATGATCTCCGAAAAATGCTTGATGCATGTTTTTAGGTGTACATGAATGGAATACTGAAGGAGTATTTAGCTCATCGGCATGTGCCAATGACGTTATTTTTGTGGGCGAACAAATAATGGTTGGTGTTTTTAATAACTCTGTTAAATTAGGCCCTTTCGAATCATTGGTAATTGTAGATGTATCATTTAACAATAGCCCTTTTGGTTTATTTGTTTGTTTTTGGTAGATGGGTGTTTTTATTATATTAATTGCTGGTGGTTTGTTTCCATTCACCAAATTCCTTGTTCTTTTAATTCCTTTCTGATTGGAACTCTCATCAATACTATTATTTTGAGAAGAATCATTTGTCAGAACATTTTTATTTTTTCTTTCTAGCATACTATTAGAGGTGACAGCAGAAGATATTGTTGATACATATGACATAATAATAGCAGTAGTAAATAAAACAATTATTATTTATAATAACATTTACTGAATAAAATGGGCAAATAAATTAATAAAAATTTTCTGCACTTTTTCTGATTGCGAACCAGTATTATAAAAAAAATCAATAAAATTTAGGAAAAAGAAGTAGTTGGACCAGGATCAGAGAAAAAAATATATATCTGTGGATTCTAATCCAATGTAAAGTACCAAAACTTTAAAAAAAATGTTATAATTACGTATGGCAAGTATTACAAAAATTATAAACGATAAAAAATAATACCTCAAATGGAATGACGGCAAATAAAATCCTTTAAATATATTTTTAATATTTTAAAATTAAACAGGTAGTAAATAAAAAGATTTATCGTATATAGCTTTAAAATAATCTTAAAATCCTATAATTACTAGTAATTATTTAAATGATAGTTTTCTTTACAAAACATAATGTTTTTTTTTAATTTTAAAGATTTATTCACATGCTTAAAGATTAATAAAATAAAAATCTATTTTAATAATGTTAGCACTAATATATTTAAGTCGAAGTACTTTTTATAAAAAACATATTTTAAAATATTCTAACTAAAAATTTCTGCACACATATTATATATTAATATCAATATAAATATATAGCAAATTAAATAGGCTCTCTTAAAAATATATATTAATATTTGCTTATCAATGGAAATCAAATATGTAATTTAGTTAAGAAAAATAATAGTATGTATTAGCAAATCACATAAATGAAATATTTTCGATTATCATTTCCAATGAAAAAGTACAATCTTAAGTTTTTATGTAATATTTCATTTAACGAACTAATAAAAGATTTAATTTTACATACAAAACGATTTTACAAGATAAAAATAATGACAAAAAAATGTTAAACAAATAATCATACGTTTTAAGAAGAGTTCAAATTGATTTTTGTTAAATAAAAATTATACAAAACATTTAAGAAGTGATTCAATTATTTAAAGAGGGGAAAAAATTTTTTTTATTTGTAATAGAAAAAAAGGTAATTTACTGGTTACAATTTTAATTTTATAAAAAAAGAAGATGAATGAAATAATAATATATATGCGTATTTATACAAATAGGTAAAAAAATTATAATAAAATTAGAAAAAGGTGTGTATTTGACACTTTTAACATTTCAAATGTTTTAAATTGACAAGAATTACATATAATTATTATACTGTTCTTTTAATATATACTGCACAGATGCAAGAAACATGTTAAAGATGATTCAATGAATTACCAGCCAACGATTAATGTGATCAAATTAAAGTTACGAGACTCTTTGAGTATGTTTAAAGTTTAACTATAAAGAATAGTAAACAAAACGACAAAATCTACAGGAGGTAGAAAAATTGTAAAATTAAATACTAGTAACAGCGTTAATAAAGGAATCATCTTTCTTTTTACATATATTTCTTAAAATAAGAAAGAAAAATGTGATATGATGAGTTAAATATCAAGGAATGCTGATAATAAGCAAAACTTTTCCTTATCATATTAAAATACATAGTAAAAATATGCTAAAAAGGAATATTATTAATTATGTAAATATGATTTCTAAGCATATGTTTATAATAAACTTTTTTTTTTTATATTTATAATTCTTTATCATCACTTATATTTTGAACTTTATAAAGTAATCAACACATCTTGATGACTAAGACTTTATAAATTATATATTAAAATAATGGAATGTCGATTTTGACTATAAAGTAGTCATCCTTCAGTTATTAATATGATTATCTAAAATGTAAATGTCATGAATGTAATAATATTGATAAAAACTTTTTATATATGCAATTTTTTTAATTGTTAAGAGTCAATTATCTAAAAATTTTAGCCTTTATATTTCTCTTTTTATTTATATACATGTATCCTATTGAAGTGATATTTTAAAGGTAATTGATAAGAAGAGAAACGTTATTTTCAATTTTTTTACTATTATTATGCTTATTCTATGTGCCTTTTTATGTACACGCAACACTAAAAAGAAATATATATATTTTAACATTGCACTATGGTAAATGATATAAAAGCAACAAGATATATATTAAATATATAATTTTTATTCACGAGCTTGATATATTCGTTAAGATTATTGGATAAAAGATATATATGTATATATTATTCATGGGTATATATATTTAGGTGTAAAAGATATATAGACATTTGGTAAACTAGAGAAAAAAGGATCCCAATTTTTATATAAACGACTGCAATTTTCGGTTTACTAATAATATTCTTTTATTATTTCAACTTTTTCTCTAAGCTTTAGACGTCATATATTCAAGTAAGAAACATATCTGCATTTTCTTTCTCGTTATTAATGTATAGTCAACACTATATAATCATTCAACATACACATTTTTGCCACTTTAATGCTTTTACACATATTACAAAAATAATTGATAAAAATTCAGGAGAATATTTATAAAGTAGTTAAAAGATTTTTATCCTTCAATAACTATTACTAAATAATTCCTAAAAATTTATTTAATAATATAGACAAATGATAGACAAAAAACAAAACAATAAAAAAAGATAACGAGTATTTGACAGAATATACACTGATATTGAGTCACATTATATTTAACACAATATTATTTAACAAATATATAATGGACAGCTAAATTGATTAAATGAAATTTCTTTAAAAAATAGCAAACATCAATAAAAGATACTTTTCCAGAACATTAATCATGAATATAATTATCAAAAGTATAATAATTTTTATAAACTTATTAAAAAATTTTTAATTACATAAAAAATTATATGTATCATAGGAGTTAAATGAAATAAATAAATTAATTCCTAGGTATTTCATTTAATAGTTGATAATTAAATACATCTCAATAAAAATATACATTATTTTTTAAAAAAAACTTATATATCAAAACATTTTATATTTGTATGTTCGTACTCAAAATTATAGTTTAATTTACTGATATAAGTTATTATTTTTATATGTGTATTTTATAAAATATTTAATAATGAACCATTAAATAAAAATATTAATCTTTGAATATTGTAAAGAAATGAGTATTATTATGTACTATTTTTCCATTTATAAAATAAACATAACTTAAATGAAATATTTATAGGTAATTACTAAAATATAGAATATAGAATTAATATGATATCACTAATAATATAAATCTTAATATTGAGATCAAAAAAATAAATGAAGTTTATATGTAGTAAAGGGAATAAATTAATTTATAGTTATCAGTCTCCTTTAAGCATTAAAATTTATATAATATATTAAAAGAAATATCTTATCTTAAGTGATGATTAATATCAATATTTTTAAGTCTAATAATATTGTTCTCGATTTAAAATATATATCAGAAAGTTATGAAAATAAGTTGATGTATATACAATTTTATTGCTTTTCTCAAAATTACGACCGATTACATAACATAAAGCATCCATTATGAATAATTAAAAAGTAGGAAAAAATCTATACACACATTTTATAAAACTTAATTTAAAAAAATTTACTTGTTTAAATACAAGGAAAAAAAATTTTTATAACGAAAATGTCATTTAAGCATTATTGTCACTAAAAGAATTCTTTTACCTCCTAGTCATTTTAATATAAAATTGCATTTATCAATCTTTCATGTAAATATTTTAGACAATAATTATATTTTATAAATTTCTTAATAAAAAGGTCAAATTTAATATTTTTAAATGTATTAATACAATTTTCTTTAAAATATATAACAAAAATTGGATAAAGAAATTTTTATTAAAAAGCAAATAAATATGTTCAGTCATAAGGAGGAAACTAATTTTTAATTATCTCTATATTATCTTCATTTTTTTCTCTGAATAAATAAAAATATGAACATTGGAGTATTTCAAAATTATTGTTACTCTATAACTATAAAGTCTAAATACTATCATTTATCCATTGATGTTTGAAAATTAAAGTAAATATTCTGCATTAGTTTTGCCTAAAATACATGAAAACTAAAATTTTTAATACAGTAGTACATAACATTAAAAAAAAATTATGTTTTAAATATAATTCCATTAAAACTTTATGCTAGAGATTAATGTATTCTTACTTTACACTACTATTACTTTCATGAATATATAAAAATTATTTTAACACTATTCATATAAGTATCTTTTTTTTAAATAATTATATTTTAATTATCACAATACAAATTTTAGAAAGTAATATATCCGTTAACGTTTTAAAATAAACATATATTCATTTAACATTTACGATACAGAAGAAGTAATTTGACAGTAGAGTCTCATTAATTAAAATATATATAAATCTACAAACAATAAAGAAATTTGTATAATATTTTTATATGAAAAAATTTAATAAAATAATAACTCAAGTGATAAATGAAATATTTTACTAAAGCTTATTTCTTTTAATGATTTGACTCTTTCTATATCATTTATTAACTTTAAATATAATAACTTTTCAAAGATATGTTCCTTGTACGCACATATAATATATTAAAAAAGTTGTTTTTAAATAAAAAAGTTAAATTATCTCTCAATATGTGATAATTTTTATTTTTACTTCAAAATAATAAGATAATAACACTATTTTTAACATCATATCACTTATCAGGAGATCCTATAACGAAAATATTTATATAAATGTTTTTTAGATACACTGATAATGATGTCATATAAAATTTCTTAATACTAAATACATTTGATTAGATTTTCCTATACTACTATTAATATCTTATTTTTTAGATGAATCTTGAAGAGGAGAACGACAGCATGTTTTTATATACAGTTGTTGGGTTATTAATTATCTCATTTATCTTGTATCTGATAAGGAGATATGTTAAAGGAAAACAGTATACAGAAAATACAAAAGCAACCGATAAAATCATTATTATTACTGGAGCAAATACAGGAATTGGAAAGCAACTTTCAAGGGAATTTAATATTAGAAAAGGGAAAGTTTATATGTTTTGTAGGGATGAAGAAAAAGCTTTTAATGCTAAAGTCTCTCTAACAAAATATGGATGTGATGCTACAAGATTTATAACAATTAAGTGTGACTTAACAAGTATTGCATCAATAAAGAAATCTGTTGAAGAATTTAAAAAATGTTTGTTTTGATATAAAAAAATATTTATTTATTATGTATTTTAAGATGAGAATCATGTCGATATTTTGGTTAATAATGCAGGTGTGATGTTTGTCCCAAATTTTACATTGACAGAGGATAAATGTGAATTAACATGGCAATCAAATTATCTCGGACATTTTGTTCTTACAGACCTTCTACTTCCATTACTTGAAAACTCATCTGGAGGAAGAATTGTTAATGTTAGTAGTTATTTGCATACACATTGTCACGAAATAGACTTAGAGAAAAATAAATGAGAAAACGTATTTTGGACCATTAAAGTCATATAATATGTCAAAACTCGCACAAGTTCTTCACGCAAAAGAGTTAACACGAAGAATTCGACAAAAAAATGCCTTATCAAAAGTGACTATTAATTCTTGTGAACCTGGTGTTGTTAATACAGACTTAATGAGACATACATTATTAAAATATGATATTATGAAAAAAATTACTCTACCATTTAGATGGTTTTTCTTTAAAACTCCTCAGGATGGTGCTCAATGTCCATTATATTTATCATTAAGTACAACTGTTGATGGTATTTCTGGTAAGCATTTCAGTAACCTAACTGAAACAGCCAATGTTAACAAACTTGCCTATGATAAAGATTTATGCAAAGAATTATATGACTATACTTTGCAATATGTTAATTAATATCTCTTTTACTCTTTTTTTCAATAACAATATAACGTTATATGGAATAATGTTACTAACTTTTCATTATTGTATTTTTTCGCTTTATAAAGTTACTTTTTAAACTTAGATAAAATGAGATATAAAATTTTTTATTTACCGTATTTTTTCATTACATGTTTTTGTACTTTGCGACTTTATAGATAAGGTAATTTAACTGATGTCAACTATTAAATGGAAATTATAGATTATTTTAATGTACATATATATATTTATGTATATAAAAATATATTTTTTTATCATAATACGTCATGATGGAATAAACAAAATAATGCAATGAAGATTATCTGTTACTTATCATGTTATGATGTATCTTTGTTGGAATCCATAATTTCAAAAAATATGTTTTCTTATTGAATATAAAATCTTTTAAGCCAAATTTTGTAATATACTTATAATGAAAAAAAAAACTACGGTAAAATGGTTATAAAAATATGTATTTGGTAAAAAAAAGGTTTCACAGTTAAAGGAAAACTTATAAGTAATAAAAATCTTCTTTAAAGTGTTTTCAATAGAAACGTGTATTTTATTAATGTCTATAATTTGTTAATAAAAACCATTTCTTTTTTAAATATAAATTCTTTTGAATATATATCACATGAAATAATAAATGTATTATCTTTCGATTTCAATTTTTTTATCTATTACATATATATCTTTTTATATCATAATACACCTTTATCTTTTTATATTGATAGAATAGAAAAAAAAACTACCTTTATCAACTTTTAAAATTAATAATTATATAGTATTAGCGTTAAGGTTGTATTTATTGTTATAAACCATTTTAGAGATGGATAAAAAATTTTTTTCCCAATTTACCATGTAAAAATTAATCATTGTTGGTACTTTATTAATATTGAAGTATTTTTAATTTGATTTTATGTCTTCTTTGGATTTTTTCATATTAAAATTAATATTTTATTTTTTATAAAATGGATCGAAAATATTTATAAGATCTTTTTATCTTCTTTAATATTTTAATAATTTTTAAAAAAATAAAATTTAATAATTTTAAAATGTTTACTTTCAGAGATATGTGGTATGAGAGCACGTTCTGATTCTGCCATCATTCGAGCACGTTACTCCTCAGAAGTAAGTGGTGTCAATCGTTTTAGACACTTCCATACGTATGTTTCTTCCTATTATTTTTACATCACCATTTTCATGCAACTTTTAGACCTATTGTTTTATCTAACAAACCAAAAAATAATTCCGATATGCCTTCTCATTATGAAAATTTGCCGTTACTAGAAAAAAAAATTAAAAAAAGTAGTCGTGTTTTATTAGATATTGCAAAACCATGCCAGGAGTGTGGAGAAACATCACAAAAAGATAACAATTCTTATCTACCTTGTTTGATTTTACATCCTAAAAATAGACATATTTCTAGGGATATAGTAACTGTTGCAAGTGACATAAATACCTATAAACATAAATCGACACCTAAATCATTTTGTTCACGTTCAAATATTCCTTTAAGTGAAGATAGTTTAGGTAAAATACATATAAATTTATTAATTTTACCTTCTTTTTATCCCCTCATTTTTTATTTTAGCTTCTAATCGTACTACTCTTAATGCATCTGATTACGAAAGTGGGATAAGCAAAAGTTCAAGTTTTTCAAATAACTCCTCAATATTATCTCCTAACTCTAATTTAACAAACATGGAACTTACAAGTTATAAAATATACAGTAGTGATGTAAATTCCTCATCATTCAGTAGGATAACAAAAGCAGATCCATTACCTAAGGTCTCAAATTCAAAGACTGTTCCCAGTGAAATGTTATCAAGGAAAATTAATTTTTTAAATAATGTACCGATATCTTCAAGCAATGATGGATTGTCAATTGACAAAATGAAATCCAAATCACTAAATACAAGACAAGGAAAAAGAAAATTAAAAAATTACAAGTATGAAATGAAAAGTTTCTCATCCGATAACTTGATTGTTAGTGATGGTAGGACAAACCACCAATACAATGTAAAAAATACCTTAAATGAAATTGGAACACAAACAGATAAAGTTCGGTTCAAAAAAGATAAAAATGGTCCTAAGAAACAGAAGAAAAAGAAGAAAGTTGATGGATCATTTGTGACTTCTGAGTTGTCCGTCCAAACAGAATTATCGAATATAGTTCAAATAACTAAGGCTGTTCAGACATCCTTTTTTCTTCATGATAAAGGAAAGAGCTACAAAAATGATGCTGATTATGCTGATGTATGTATTTTTTATTATACAATATAATTCTTTTTAGGAATATTATCATGTTGATTTATTTAACGAATTTACAAAGACATTAAGTGAAGCGATTGACCGTCAATCTGTAAAATATCTCTCACATCAAATATTGACTTCAATAAAAGAGAAAGGAGATGCATGGAGAGATGCAAAAACATTCGTTTCCACAGTCCTTATTCCTCAGAGTGTTTTAATGGCGAATAAAACACATTATGGTCATAAAATATAATTAGTCTTTTGTTATAAATCTTCAATTAATTTTTTAACCAGATATCCTCTTCTTATCAGTATTATTTCAAAATTTTTGTTTTTATATACATTATGGAAAACCATATATATGTCATGACAAAAGTATTTTTTAAAACTTATGTTATTTTATATCTTACTGTTAACTTGAAAAAATTGTTTACTTTTTCTATATATATATAACGCTGTAATTAAAAAAAATATATTATAATTTTATGAATAAAAAATATATACTTTTCCGTAAATAATCAATTGTTTTTGATTTAAATTTAATTTACGTAGAGGCTGTGTGTGATTCACCCTTAAGATGAGTGTGTTTAGGTAGAACGTTGAGTCATTTCCAACATTCTAATAATAAAAATTGTTAATAATATTTAAAATAAATTACTTCTATGTTTATAACAAGTTAGAAAACTAGAAAATATTTTAATAAAAAAAATTCGTTTCTTCCGTAAACATATCGTTAGGAAAATAAAAAAACTTAGTTTTACATCAGATGTAACAAATAGTTATGTAATAAATTATTATCAATATCTTTAAAGATTGTTGGATAAATGTATGAAGTAAGAGACAAATACAACTAAATGATAAAATTTATTAAAGTAAAATAATAAGCTATTCAATACAACAGATGATAAATCATCCGATTTACAAATTTCTCGTTAAAAAAGAGAATGAACGTTAACTGTCTGTTTTTCCCGGGAAAACTTCCACATTCTTCCAATGTCCTAGAGGATTCACTTAAGATAAAGATTCTTCCTTATACTTTGAAGAAATTTCATTGCTTTATTTCATCCAAAATTGTAAGAAAAAATAGGTTGTTTGTCTTTAAATAAAAATTTTATAGTTTGAATAATTAGATTTATTAAAATACATGTTTTTTGACCTATTAGTTATTTAAATGTGCAAATATTTGAAATGATTTCCAAAATTTTCCATAAGATATGGAAAGATTAAATCTTTTATTTTTTAATTTATTTTTTATACTCTTATATAATGGTGCATTTTCAAAGACGAAATACCTATCAAAAGTTGTCATTGATCCCTCTAATGTATCATTGGTGATTGGAGAACAATTCACAAGTAAAAAGAAGTCAAAACAAAATTATAAGATACATATTGTGACAATTGTACCGAATGATATTATTTCTGATTATTCTCTTGCCATTAATTCAGTATACTGTTATGCTTTGCAATATAATTACAATTACAAGTTATTAAATAGCAATAAGGAAAAAGAATATACAAAAAATTGTAGACAGGATGATTTCATGTATCAAAGGCATTGTATATTATTAAATTACATAACAATGAGAACAAATCATTCAGATATCATTCTATTTTTAGATGCAGATATGGCTGTTATTAATCCTAATCAGTTGATTGAAAATTTTATGCAAAAGAAAAATGAGGAAATATTGTTTTATGAGAGAATGTATAATCATGAAATTATGGCTGGAAGTTATTTTATCAAAAATAATGCATACGGACTTAAATTTCTAAGAAATTGGTCAAACTATGATTTCCAAAAACCAAATAGTTTTGATGGTAGTGATAATGTTGGTCTCCATAATGTTTTTATCGATATGTTTGTAACAAAAAATGTAACAAGAGAATATAATAAATGTAAAGAATTATGGAAGCGTAGTAAAAATTTTAATGATCTTCGTATATATGTTGCTTGTTTAAGAGTCATTATAAATAATAATAGCGAAAAAATTGTTGATGATAAGAATCTAAATGCCTTTGAAATTGATGCTTATTCATATGACAATGGAAAAGTAAAAGTCGTAAAGAAATTGAGTAAACAAAAATGGGCAAGAGATATTTGGTTGGAAGCTTCAAAATGGTCATCACAAGATTTTTTCCTACATGATGTCAAACTTAAAAATTTGAATTCCTCTAATTTTAGGACATGGATTTCTCCATGGCGGCATTTATTTTTTAATATATCAAAATGTCAAGATGACGATTACCATGAAAATTGGATATACAATACAGAATTAGTAAAAAGTAGAAGATACATGAAATCTCAACTAAGAGAATATTATCTCAAGATTAATGATAAATTTAGGAGAGATGTTATAGAAGGAAGGAGAATTTTATCACATCATAGAATTATTAAAAAAAGAAAAAGCATAAATAGTATTTTTAAAAATTATTTAAAAATTTTGTTTTAATTTTCGATAAACTAAGCTTCTTAACATGTTATCACTTATCTTACTCCTTGTTATATTTCGATAGAAACTTGATTGACGACCAAAAACATTAGCACGATACATTAAGTATTCAATTATGTACATATTGTGTCCAGATAAATAGTGAAGAGATATTAGATATTCACTTAGGCTTTCAATACCTCTATTTAATGTATAATAACTGAGTTTTTGGAATGAATTAAATATTTGATTTTTTTCGACTCCCGTAAAAGCATCTGGTGTCCCAGGAAGGAATGTCAAACGAGATTGAAAATCTCTCGTTTCACCAATCTTTATTCCTATATTTGATAAACATTTACCTAATTCAGTATCTCCTGAATCACCATTTCCATTTCCACAAAGGCTATCGTTTTGGAATCCATAATTTACTATTAATTGTAAATCCATCTTACTTAGAACATCACCACCACCACCCTGGACATACCCTTCTTTATTTTTGAATTTCATATCTTTCATCCTAAATCCATAATGTAATGTTGTGTTTGAATTTTGAGATAACAAAAAAAATCGCATATTTTCCATGATAACGAAACTATCATCATCGACAAGTAAAAACCAATCATATTTATTAAAATAATGGAGATAAACATATTCTAATCCAAAGCGTATCTTTTCCCATAGTGTGTCACGTCCCTCCACAACATCAGCACCAATTGAAGGCAGTGAAGAATTCGATAGTGATGAAACATACAAAAAATCATTACATCTATTTAACCATGTTTCTTTTTGAAATTTCACTCTACTTGTAGTGTATTGAGGACCTGTTAATATTAAGCAAAATATTTTTACTTCATTAAATAAAAACTTTGATACAACATTAAAATCTATGAAGGTTAGATTATATACATTATTTATTTAAAATATTTTTACATACACATACCATCAAAATGTTTTATATTATCAGTGCTTTTAATAGTTTGACAGCAAACAACAAATAGATAAATATAAATAAAATTAGTAGTTTTCATTATTTTTATAATATTCATTTAAAAAAGTTTTTTTTACATCTCTTTTATTTTATACATTGAAAAATTTATTATTTTTTTGTTGTTGATATAATCAAATATAACATTATTATGCCATTAATTTTATCTATTAATCTTCTTTATTTTAAATTAAAAACTTGATATAATGTTTTTTTTTATAATTATGTATTTATATTTTAAAAAACTTTTATTTTACCAACATAAGCATAATCAATTATTTTTTAATTATTTGCCTAACAGCACTTATTAATTTTCTTAAGGTTTAAATGCACAAACTAGGATATATAATTCCAAATTCATTTTAGAATACATTTTTTTGCTAACAAAAAGTTTATATAGTAATGATAACAAATTATCATTTATTGCTATGATAATAGTTGTAAAAGAACAAATTTAATTTGAAATAAAGAATGATATTACCGGTAAGTTTCTAATTTACCTTAATGCTACAATCACTTTCATCATAATCTTCCACGTGTCAATTTAATTAAAAAATTTGGTATTTTTTAGGAAGGATCTACAATACAAATTCAATTACCAAGATCAACGAATAATTCAATTTCATCAGTCACTCCTGTATATAGTATTTTAGGAAATAGAGATCGTTCATTGATAGGTGTTTGCACATCGGATACTATTTGTATATACTTAGCTAAACCACAAATTTTACTAGCATCGTATAGAAGAGATACAGAGGAAGTTATCGAGAAAGGAGAATATAAAAGACTTTATTGGAAGTATGATTCAAAAGCAATTTTTGTTTCTGTAAGACTAATTATCCCTAAAAATGTAATTTTTATTATTTTTAGACATCAAAAGCATATGGTTATATCTATAATGTGGAGACAACTGATGATCACTGTTTGGATTTATTTGATAGTGGTAGCGATGATTTTTGTAGAAAATCTAAAGAATTATTCATGAGATTCCCAAACATCTCAATAAATTTGAAACATACCGTTATGATCAAGTTACAGGCAATTGTTATGGCATCAGTTCCATTGAAAGAAGAGATTCTTCTAGCATTAAACGATGGTTGGGTTCATCGCCTCTCCTGGGAAGGAGATTTTCTGGAGGAATTATCATTTCAGGTCTCTGATATACCATTTAATACAGATCAATTAAATTCAAAATCAACGAAAAACTTGCCAAAACATTGTTTTATTACTGATATGATATATTGCCCTTTAATTGGTGGTATTGCAACTGTTTTTAATAATGGAAGAGGTGGATTATTAATTTCAAATAGTCCTTCTTTTGAAAAAAATAATATATTTGCTATTTTTGCTGGAAGATCTTCTGATTACACGACAGTCTCAACAAATCATAAATATCGTTTAATATATTTTGGTAAGAGGAATGGTTCAATTTCGGCATATCATATTGATGAGAGTAATGGATCATTGGCTCAATCATTTAAGGTTGAATTAAAGTTATCTGATTCAACAGAATTATTATCAAATGTTGGATCATGTACATTAATACAATGTTTACCACAGGGTAATTCGTTTGCTGCAATGTTTAAGTCATTCAATAATTCTATTCCTATTCTTGCTATATTTTCACCTTTTGGTGCTCAATGGTGGTGTACATTGGAGAATGATGTTTTAAGAAATGAAAAATTTATCTCTGGAACGCTGACTTCATTTGATTTTGGTACGGAAGGATTTAGTTTATGGGTTGGTACTGGTACAGGGAAATATTTAACAATAATTCCTTTGGCAAGAAATATAATGATAAATCATCCTGCTATGGAAAGTGTTAACAATATTATTATGCTTTCAGATAGACACGTTCACTGTAGTCCATCAAGAGAAAGAGAAAAAAATAGTAGAGCATCATATGCCATTTGGAATAGTATTGAAATACCATTTGATTATATTTCTCTTAATTGGCCAATAAGATTTGTAGCAAGCGATGAGTATTGTGAAAAATATTTAGCAGTTGCTGGTACAAGAGGTTTCGCAATCTACAATTTAATTAAGAAAAGATGGAGATTATTTAGGAATGAACAACAAGAAAATAATTTATCTGTTACAGGTGGTATGGTTATATGGAATAATTATTTAATTTGTGTCAGTTGTGATATAGAAAATAACAAAGAAGAGATATTATTTTATAATCTTTTAACTGGTCTTGATGCCTCATCAGCGTATAAATATGTCGTTCCGAATCGAGTTACAATGATAAATTTTAGGAGAAGATATTTAATGACATTAGATGTACAATCAATCATAACAATTTATCATATATCTATTTCTTCAGACTCTATAAATGTTGAGAATTGTGCAGAGATTAAAATTAATGAATTACTGCCACATCCTACATGTGTTGTTTCAATTCACCTGGCAACATCAAGTAACTATTCTCGTATGTTTCTTGTTTCAACTATTTTTTAATACATATTTTTTTCAGAATCTCCAACTTTTTGTCCTGGTTTAAATACAATTTTAATAAATATTTCTGGAAATTTACTGGTAATAAGTCCTCAAAGTAAAGAAATAGGTGGTAATCATCCAGGAACTTCATTTGATAAATCAAAAGTTTTTCAATTACCACAGCCAATATTAATCGCATCGTCAGTGGAACATGTTTGGATGAACAACTGTAAAGAAAATATACCACAATTAAATAAATCACTATGGATTAATTGCGGTTCAAAACACATGAAAGTTTGGTTACCATTAGTACACTCAACAGTATCACCTAAATCCTCATATTTAGATGATAGAGCTTTCCTATCTCGTAGGATAATGCTATCATTAAACACAAATATTTATCCATTAATTATAAGTTCAGATTACTTAACATCAGGAATAAAGAGTGTTTGTTCAATAATAAAAGAAAGTAATAATGAAGGAGATGTAACGGTTGTTTTTTCTTCAACTAGAGACAATGAAGTATTTATACATCAACTTCTTAAACAACTTTTAAAAAGAAACTTAGGAATTTATTCATTAGAAATAGCAACACATTGTAAAAATTTGCCATATTTTCAACATGCTTTAGAGCTACTTTTACATAATGTATTGGAAGAGGAAGCAACCTCATCAGATCCTACACCAGACCCGTTGATGCCACGTGTTGTAGCATTTATAAAAGAATTTCCCGAATATCTTCAAACAGTTGTTCATTGTGCCAGAAAAACTGAATTAGCATTATGGTCATATCTTTTTAATGCTTGTGGCCATCCAAAAGAATTATTTAGAAGATGCCTTGAGGAGGAATTATTAGATATTGCTGTCAGTTATTTAATTGTATTACAGAGTACGGAGAGTAATTATGCATCTATTCAACAAGCATCAGTATTATTTGAGGAAGCACTTATTAAACGAAAATGGGAGATTGCTAGAGATATCATACGTTTTCTCAAAAGTATAGATCCATCAGATATGTGCGATATGTTTTCGGGTGTTAATGTTAGTCAGAAATTATCACAACAACGTGGAAAGACAGGTATATGTAATATTCAACAATATTCGGAAGACTCGTTTGATTATATGTTTAATGAAACGCCTCTTAATGTGAAACGTAAAGATACCAATAAATCTGAGCCATCTTCTCCTCTATCCACTAGAAATGATTCAATTATATCAAATGATGAAGAGAGGAATCCTTTAATGGTTATACAATCACACTCTTCTAAAATAGTTTCAATACCAAATTATTTAAATTATATATTGAAACAACATGCAAATTATTTACTTGAAGATTACTCGTTACGTGATTTAGCTTCATTCTCAATTCATCTTAACTTCGATCTAATAACATTTTTTAAAGATCATACAATAAATGAAAGAAAAACAATAAGAAATTTCCCTCTTGCCTTGTTAAAACTACATTCCCAATTTCATTGGCCATTCCCAATTCAGGAGGAAGCAATAATTGATTCATTATCTCTTAAACTTGGCGATTCAATAAATTTCAAGATTAACGGTATTGAAAGTGATACAAGTGATAATAGGTCAACAATTTCAGCAACATCAAGTAATGAAAGCAACAGTCAGGTATTTGTTGATTCAGATATCTTTCAAAGGAGTAAAGTAAGTGTGAAGAGTAAGAATGAAGTGATATGGATATTGAATAGAATTATAGGAGCTAGTTCCTTTGAATGGATTTTTGTTTTTACTGTATTTTCAAAAAACTTTGATTTATTTAGGAAATCATTGAAAGTAGCAAGGAAGGATGTTACGTTATCAGGTGAAATAATCAACCATATAAAAAGCGGTTACGAAGATCTTGTTAGGTGGTCAAAAATTAATTGTATTGGATATACAAGTTTCCTTGAAACGATTAGTCATAACATTAAGAATATAAATGATATAGTGCCTTCTCAAAACAGTTGTCGTAAGGATAATTCAACATAATAAAATATAATTCAAATTCCTTGTAATATATAATAAAAAACATTTGTGATATAATTTAATTAGTAATAAGTCGAGATTGTTATCTTACTCACTGTTCTTTAAAAATATTTTACACTTTTAAGCAACATAAACATTTAAAATTTATTAACACACTCAAAAATTTTTTTAACATCATCCTATCAAATGCTCACATTTTTTTTAAATTTTTGTTAAGCAAAAATTGTTGTTTATTGTTATAAAATGAGATACTGTTACTTATTTATTTAAAAAAAAATATTTAGTATAATTGATGAAAAAAAATGTTACAAAATTGAATATCTTTTATTCTTTATTTTAATATGATATATGTGAGTGTGAGATAAAAGTTGTATTTTAAGATACTTAGAAGATA
Source organism: Strongyloides venezuelensis (assembly GCA_963280985.1). Classification (NCBI taxonomy): domain Eukaryota; kingdom Metazoa; phylum Nematoda; class Chromadorea; order Rhabditida; family Strongyloididae; genus Strongyloides; species Strongyloides venezuelensis. The sequence goes on from CAUJLX010000001.1 coordinate 13,263,234, forward strand.
GATACTTTATACCATAGACTGATTGAATAAACAAAACTTTAACTTTACTTTTCACTCATCATAAATAATATATAAAATGATTATATTTTAAAATTTATACAATATATACTACTTAACATTTATTTATTTTTTTTACTCGTTTTAGATAGATATCTAACTTTTTAATAAAATAAATAACTATTAAAAATGTCGTATGATATGGCAAAAACTTATCATACTCTATTAAGAGAATCTGAGGAGGTAATTTAGTTGTCATTGAAAACATTTAATATATTTATTTTATTAGATTATTAGTCAATTGACAAATCAGGAGATAGAAGAATTCAAAGAAGCATTTATGCTATTTGACAAAGATGGTAGCGGAACTATATCTATTAAGGAGTTGGGAGTAGCAATGCGTGCTTTAGGCCAAAATCCAACTGAGCAAGAGATATTAGAAATGATTAATGAGGTCGACATTGATGGAAATGGTGTCATTGAGTTTCCAGAATTTTGTGTTATGATGAAGAGGATTATGAAGGAGACAGATGAAGAGATGGTTAGAGAGGCATTTAAAGTATTTGATAAGGATGGTAATGGAGTTATTACAGCATCAGAGTTTAAATTTTTTATGGTAATATATTAAAATTAAATACATTTATAACAATTTGTTTTAGGTAAACATTGGTCTACAATTTAGTGAAGAGGAAGTTGATGAGATGATTAAAGAAGTGGATGTTGATGGTAATGGATCTATTGACTATGAAGAGTTTGTTAAAATGATTAAAATATTTTGAAGTAATCAAATGAATACATATGTCTTTTTTTATAACTATTTTTTGCATATAATTATAAACCGGTAATTATTTTTAGCAAAAAAACATATTGTAAAATATTTCTATCAAATAAATGAGTTTTGTATTTCACAAATCGATCGACTGTTGTTCATTTTTTTAGGGTCTGATAGTGGTGTGATAGCTTTATTCAGTAGATCTGATTTCCTTGATAATTCTAGTTTATGTATTGATGGGTAAATTGTTCGATTCAAATTATTACTTATAACATACTCTACATATTCCTCGTTTTTATTCATATTATACGCACCATTTTCGCATGAATCAATTGTTTCGTATGTACTCTCCATCGGGAATCCTAAGGTTTTTCTTGTAAGAGTATTATTTATTTGTGAAGTATTTGTGTAACGCGTAGGTTGAGATGGTAAGGTCGTATCAATTAATGTATTAACAGATTTTTGATTATTAAACATAGAAAGTGATTCTCCTTTAAAATTTCGCTTATAATTAGTAATGACAATAGAAATTAAACAAACACTACAACCCGTCGTCATAATAAGAATTATAATACCTAAAAATATTAACATTTCAATGTTAACTGGTATGTGGTTAAATGATAAAAAAGAGCTGTTTTTATTTTCCATTTCTGACTCATCTTCAATTTTTAATGGTCTATCTAAACACCATGGACAAGTATGTTGATACTTCGTAACTTCTACATAAGCATTAAAACAACGACCTTGTAATTCAACTGTTACTTTTGTATCTGAGATATTTTGCTTATCTTCTGATTTAAATACCAATATTTCTTTTGATTTATCACATTCACTTGGAATTTTATACAATGGATCCAATCCTACAATATACCCTTTTAATAAAACATTCTCAGGATAAGCATTTTCAAAGAATACATTTAATGTTATCTGACGAATCTTAAAATTTTTTTTAATTATAATTGTAAAATTAGAACAAAAACATACTAGAACACTTTCAACATTAACTGGGGAATCAATTCGATGCATCTCAAATTCATTTAAAAGTGAAGTGATTAATTGAAATCTGGGTTCAGCACACCGTTCAGTTGACAAACAACTTCGTCGCCATTCAATACTTTTAAGTTTTGCCACAATCCACAGAGGTGATTCATTTATCATTAATATAAATGTAGTGTCATTGAGTAATAGAATAATTATTGAAATGAAGTATATTTTCATTTTCATAGATTTTAATAATACATAATTGTTAAATATATAAAAAAGATTAGAGTAACTTGAAAATTGATATATAGTATTTATAGCTAAAAATAATAAATTAACTTTATGCATTATTTAACTTATTTCTTCATGAAAGGAAATAAATAAAGATGCTTTGAGGTTTAAAACGCGACTACTTGACATGTCAAAGGAGAATGCATTAATGGGATAACAATATTATTTATAGTCAATAAATAAACGGTGAATTAAAAAAGATTAAGGGATAACTGTATATATATGACTTTTTAAGTAAAATATTTGCCATAGGATATAGAAATACATAATATTCTCCCATGCTTTTTCATTATATCTTGTTACTGTAACGTATTTTAAAAACTCTTTTTTTCCTTAAATTATATATATTTTAAGCTGTAAATATCATTATTGCCATCATAATACTTTTACTTATGTATTTATAGTAAGTTATAAAATAAGTAGAAGATTATTTTATCAAAGAAAGTATAAAAAGGGGGTGAAAAAGTAAAGTGAAGATGATAAGGAAACATATGTGTACAATTTCATTAATAAACAGAATGCCTAAAAAGTTAATAAATTTTGTAAAGAGTTATGCCATATGTAAATGACAAAAAATTAAGATATATTTGGATAAAAAAATTTCTTATTATATTGTTAAAATTAATACGAAAATCTTGAAATATTTTGTCATTTTTTCCACATGTTCCTTATTTGATTATATAGTGTGTTGCATGATGAAAATTATTATTATAAAAAGTGAAAGTACAATGTTTTATAATAAAAATACACATCACTGTCAAATTAAATTACTCTCCTTATGACGCCATTAATAAAACAGTCAAAATGTATTTGTTGCTTTATGTATATCTTTTACTTCTCACTAATCAGTCGGTTTCCTTTATTTATCATTAAAAATGAAGACAATATTATTATTAGATGACTAAAATTAATATAACCATTTTAAGATCTCCCGACAAATACATAAATATTTAGTTGTCAAACAAATTGATCAATTTAAATTGCAGTCAAGATACTGTAAAACCTATGAAAATAAAATAAATTATACCATTTTGTAACCTACAAAATTTCTTATATCTTTTTTTCGATAAAAACATTAATAATGTAGTTATATGATGTTATAAAGACGATGATCAAATTATTTTTGAACTCAAATACCATATAAAAAAACAACTACTACATATGATTTATTTTGTTTCGCCAAATAGTTAAAAAAATTTAATAATGAAATTTGGATGTTAAAGCTGCTTTTAAATGTTTTTATTTCAATACTTCTTTCATAACAATACAATTAAGAAGATAAATATTTATTTTAATATAAAACATATTTAAATCATGTTAAAATTAAGCGTTAGATTATAGTATAAAATATATAAACAGCTTTTTGATAAATCGCAATATAAAAAAAGTATTCATTAAAAATTGATTGTTATCTAAAAAATCACTATCAATTTGTTTTTTATTCCAAACTGACTATTTAATTTAGTGTTTAAAAAATAATTTAACTTGTAAAGTTTTTTTATTTATTATTAATTATTTAATAATATGTTAATCACTTAATATTTTTTTTATCGTAAACTCAAACGAGGTAACCTATTTATTGGGGATATATTTAAATTTACTTGAATTTAGTGTATAAAGGAAAAAAGTTTATTGATAATTTTCCGAATTATAAGTTATTTATCCGATCTTGTTCTAGTTTAAAATTATCTATAAACACTAATATTTGGCTTATCATTGTTAATTGTAAAAGACATTATATACTTTTTAAATTTTCACAATATTCAATATTTTGTTTAACTTTTTTAATGTGTTATTAAAATACATGTATATAAAAGTTTGTAGTTGATTATTATCTTTTATTTTTGATTTTAAAATTATATTTAGAAATTAAATACTACTTTGAAAACAAAATTATCAAGATTATAAGCGCATATTCTTAAATTAATATAGGTATATATTAAAAAAATAACTTTTTATACTTATTGACCTTCAGATTTTGAATAATACTTATAATTGTAGTTATTTTTTTATATACTTTAAATTTAATTCTAAAATAAATTATCATCACAAATATATGCAATATTTTTAGAAATTGGAAAAGAGAAATTAAATTTGAAAGTTTTCAAAGTTCACCATTTGACAGAAACTAAATTATCTTTATTTAGAACATTTAAGGATGAAAAATTGTACATCATCAAATCGAAAGGTGAGTATTTATAAATATTTATTTTGAAAAGAAAAATACTATTTAATATTTTTTTTCCTAAAACTATTCTTAATGAAAAACATGTTTCCGTCATATATATCAGATAATTTATCTTTTAAACAGGATTTAAAGTAAAATTTTTTGTAATATCACCATATTTATATTATAAAAAATTATTTATTTTCAATTAAATATGCATATTTGCTTATAATTCAGCATATATCCACATATTTATGTATATTAGTATTCCTAAGAAACGTGCGTATTTGAAAACAAAAAAGTTTATCATTCTGTCATCTTCCATATTTATTTATAAATTAAAAACTTTGTGTATATTAGTATTTAAAAGTATAAATTTATTAAATAACAGATTATTTTCTTAATTACTATAGAAACACCTTGTGTTTCTAAGATTTCTTCACAAGTTATGATAAAATTTTAAGTGTAATATAAAATGTCAAAAATAACACTGCATAAATTTTTTGGAAGGATAAACATTAAAAACTAGCTTTCTCCACAATACAGTTAAATAAAATATGTCAACTTAAAAATTCTTTTTTCCTTTTCATGCTGTCTTTTGTCAAAATATATTTTAAAATTTTTAAAATGTATTTAGAAAATATATTTATATAATATTGGTTATTTAATAAGAAGATTGACAGATCATAATAACTCAAATTCGATGTATTTATTTGTGTTCATGAATTATACCACACTAGTTTCTGTCCATCAGAATTTTTTTGTATATATAAAGAAGTAATTTATAATAAAACTTTGATTTTAATAAAAAATTATTTATATTATCATTAAGTATATTTTTAATCCTACTTCTTTACTTACATTTTTTTTTATTCTATGTTCTTAATATTTTTTATGGTATAAAAAATATGTAATCAAAGAAACATTTTATATGTTTGACATCGTATTTTTTTATTTATAAATGCATAATTGCTTTTTTTTTAAATAACTATAATTTTTACTCCTCTTAATTCTTATTTTATCCTCCATTAATGACATACATTCATTATCAATTAAAACTTTTCCAACTTGTTTTTTATTTTTTGTATATATTCATAATTGTTATAGAAAAAGATATATAAAATGTGATAATACAGAAAATTGGGCAAACAATAGTGAAGAGAGCAATTGTTATATTAAAATACAATTTATGTTTAATGATCAAGTGCCTGTAAAGTAATTGTTGATAGAAATGCATTTATATATATAAGAATAAAATTTGATGTTTAAAATTATTATAAACAAAATATCTTATATCATGATCGCCCTGAACTTTCTATTAAATTATTTCCTTCGTAACCGATAAAAAATGTTTATTAAACCTATTTGATAAATTATTTAATATTGTTGTAAATATTTTTATTCACAAACTAAATTATAAACTTTTCATGTAATTTGTCAAACTGACTCGCAACAAACTTTTATTGTAAACAACTTTTAAAAGATATTTAAAGACACAAATTGAGAAATAAAAATATATAGTTTTGAAAATATTATTAAGTTAATTTTGAAACAATTTTTTAATTAATACTTTTTTCACCCTTCATAACTAGTTAAGATATGTAAACACTACAAAAAAATTTAGACAAAAAACCATTACCACTACCTAAACCTGCAATTTCAATTTTGTAATAGCTAAGTATATGTTTTTATATTCCTTCTCAATATGTATATAAAATATATCTTTAGAAATAAAAAGACATATATTGCATCTATATATTTATCATGAATAGGTCAGGTAAAACTAGTTCATGTGATTACTTATATTAAACTTCACAAAAGTAGATAAATATATTTTGATTTCCAAAGTACATTAGATTTATTATAAAATTTTTGTAAAAATCTTATAATTTTCTATACTATTTGTCAGTTTAACTAAATAATTCTTAGAAAATTATTGCTATAATAATGTATTGACAACTAAAGATAATGAACGTTTTTCGATAAAAAAGTTATTACATTAAAGATTATTAATCCCGAAAGTTATTTTTACTGTATAATTATTTTAATTACTACCTATTTATATGGAAAGTGTTGACTCATTGCTTTTTTCCTAACTTATTATAAAATAAAATTTTGTTCAAGGTTGTTGAATATAAATTAACATTTTAATAGATTTTCTTGTATACCAATAATAAATAGATTGAAAACATCATGATCACGTGAAAGCAACCGATGAAAATTTAATTACTCCTATAGAAGATTATTTTTTATTTTAAATGACCTTAAAATTATTTTTAATTCCATAAATAATCTCTTTTTAGTTAATAATAGTTTGTACTAAGAATACTAAAAGTTCACTTTTAACAATAAATTTTTATTAAATAAAAGTATATTTTCTAACTTACTACCATATTTATACCCAAAATCTTTATTCCCCCAATAATCAATAATACAATTAGTGAGATGAACCATTATTAAATGTTATTTTAGTGTCCAATATCTTTATTTGTCGTTGACAATAAACCTCTTTTTGATCTTTTATTAGTTTCAGTTATATTTGTTATAAACTTTTGTCAAACTTAACCAGTTATAAATTATATAAAATTTTAACATATTTAAAAATTAGACTTATTGTTATATTATTATTTCGTTAAATTCAATTGTAAATAATAAATAAAGACCACTACTTTCTTACTAAAAATGACGTTCCACATACGTATATACAATTAAATTTTTATTTGATAAAAAAATATTAATGAAGTTTTAATTATTTTATCTAGGTAAAAAAATGTTAAAATGTAGGATTAATTTTTGCATAAAAGAGATTTTTGTACCATTAGTACTTTATATACTCAAATAAATATATACTTATTCATTGATTTACCTTTTCATTAAATACCTGCACATCCGTGAAGTAGTCGTTGGACTTTTTTTTAACAAAAGAAATAAAAGATAAGTTAAGTAATGCAAATTTTACTCTTTTTAACATTTCAAAAATATCTTAAAGTAGTTAATTAATTATATATACATATGTGTTCTTTAGAGCGAAATATTTTTTTTTGAAATTTTATATATACATATAAAATTATACAAAATACACATCATTAACTTTAATTAATTATTTTTATATTACAAAACTGTGTATATAATTTTAAAACCTGTTAATGATTGACAATATAAAGTATCTATCAATTGTTTTTGTTCCTTTAAGTAGTTGGTTTTTTTTATTCAAAACAATACAATGAAACTTTTATTATGGTTATACTTTAAAATGATAGCATAACTGCATTAAAAGAATGAGAAGATTTAGAAATATTTAATCTTAACTAGATATGATTTTCTTTTGTTTATTCAACAGTATGTTATTCAATGCATCTTTTTGTAAAAGTCGTAAATTATTAAAGTAGACGTTATTCTTATTAAAAGCATCTTATCTATAATATAGTTTAAAACAACATTGCTAAGTTCATTTTTATTCTATAACAGTTACTTATACCAAAATGTGGATTCAATATTTTCTATCATAGCAATTATTTTTACACGATATTTTTATACTATTTCTATTCATTGTAGATAATTTTTGCATAAATTTATTAGAGCGTTATTGCTTTTTATTATTAACATATATAATAATCCTCCTTCATGGGGTGATTTTTATAAAAATATAATTTTCACCAAATTAATATGAAATCTTTACCATCTATCTGTATATCCCAAATAATAACTACAATTAAATTTTATAACAAATAAATTATATTATAATAACTGTTATTTGACATATTTTATAATTCAATATAAATTTTTTCAATATAAATAGTATTATTCGTATTTTTAATCACTTTTCAACATTTCATTTTTTATCATAACAATATAACTTTTACAGATTGTAAAACCGAGTATGAACGTATTTACTGTAGGGATGGATGAGAAGGCACCTGTCAAGACTCCATTAGAATCCCCACCATCGCCACCACCATCTTATAGTGCTAAACAAATATCACAGGAAATGGGATCACCTATTATAATTAAGAAAAAATCAAGTTTTAAGACACCCTTAATTTGGCTTCTTGCTGTCTTCCTTATTGCATTTTTCACACTTACACTTTCTGAAATTGCATATAACAGACAGAGAGATGAAAGATTCTTTAAACTTAGGTGGGCTGAATTGAAACACAGAATGGGTTTCGACAGACAAAATTTTGAACCATCACCATTTAACTCATTAAGAAGATCAAATGAATTTGGAGACAGAATAATCCCAATTAACAATTCACCATGGAGATCTGATAGAGGACTTAAAAATGACGATATTTCAACCTCTACAACAACAACAGTAACACCATCCATAACTGAATCAAAAGATTTAAAAATGAGTGACTCTAGTGAATCAAGTATTGAATTAGGAAATGATCCAAGATTACGTTTTTTAAAAAATATCTTACAAAATATTAAACAACACGCTGAGGATATGGGAATGGAAGGAACAATGCAAGTTTCTGTTATTCGCGTTGATCCAATTGAAAATATTAAAGAAAAAATTGGTAAAAACGAAGATCATGAACCATTCGAGGAGTCCTCTTTTGATAAACCTATTTTTGAACCACCACACATTTCTACCTTCTCCGAAGATAACAAACCAATTTTTTCAACATGGAATCGTCCTCGTCCACAATTCATAAATAATTTCCAAAGTTCCGAGGAGGAAGATAAATCTAACGAGAATAATGGTTTTAATGAATTCCAAAGAAAACGTTTCAGTCAAATCATTCAAGATATTATTGCACGTAGAATCCAACAAGCAGCTATGTATAATGCCATTCTTCGCCAACAACAAATTGCTGCTCAAATAGAACAACAAAATAATTTTTATAATAGACAAGGTTTTTACGACAACAATCAACAACCATTTATGGGATTTCAACAACAATCTCCATTCATTGTTCAACAACAACAATTTCAACAGCCTCAATTCCAACAGCCTCAATTCCAACAACCTCAATTCCAACAACCTCAATGGCAGCAACAAAGCCAACCAGTTTTCTTCCAACCACAACAACAACCAATTGGTGATGGACAAAATTTTCAAAAAATAGAAATTAATGAAGAGATTCCAGATCAACAACCTTCTGATGCTATTTGGAATAAGCAAATTACAGAAATTAAGACTCCAGATTTAGTATGTCTTTTATAGTAATTTTTAATATTTTATCTTTTTTAGCCACCACAACAGGTACCAAAAGTTTCTAAGGATGAAAAAATGAACAAAGGAGAAAATATTATTGATAATCTTAAACAACTACCAAAAGTTTCGAATGATATATTTCCAATAAGAGTTGCAGTCGCAAACGATGATCCAATAGAAACTGTTCATAATGATATTCCAATGTTCCAGAGAGCTTTGTTCCAAGTAGATGAACCATCTCCACAAATGGCTACTGGATCCGCTTAAAAAACTACTTATTCAATCACCTTTTGAATTTTGGTTTTTTTTACTTTAATATTATTTAGAAGGCATATTTAATATACAAGATTTTTTCAGAAATTTTCATAGTGGAGTAAAATTTCAAAAAAGTTATTATTTGTAAAAATACTAATATATTTTTAATACTTATTACATTTATTTCATGGATTCAAAAGCTAAAATTTTGATAAAATGTTCATCTTAATAAAAGTTTCTTTTTTTTTTGACATAGATTAAAAATTATATATAAAAATGGAACCTCTTCAATCTTTAAATTATCAAATTAGGAAGACAACAATTTATTATATTGAAGTTTTTATATTATCATTTAAAAGAATAATGATACTTGCGATAATCTTAAATATTATCATCCGTTCTAGGTGTTATTAATATAACTCTAATGAAAGTTACCACATTCTAACCTTATCACTGAAATATCTTTTAAATTGTTATATAGCATAATGATGAAAAGATATGGTTACTTTAAAAATTCAAAGGAAACTTCCGTTATATATATATTCTTTGCACAAAATATATGTGGATAATGATAATTTTATAAATTAATTTTATAAATATATGTATGTTGCGCAATAATAATAACAATTGATAACTGTTACTAACAACACTTTCAGGTAATAACTAGAATATTACAATTAAATATATCCTTATCAACCGTCTTAGTGGGTACGTTTACTCTTGTGATTTAGGCTCAAATTTGTAATTAACAGGCCTAATTAGTAAAAGTATATATATACTTATATAAGGACAAATATAAATAAAAATTTACTCAACAGTAAATTAATATTTCGGATATGTATTAAAATTTTTTGAAATGCTTTATTTTATTGTTCAAAATAATTATAATGACATCTAACAAGTCTTGTATCGTTACTAAAAATTTATATATATAATATGGTTTCACTTCAAAAAACGTGAATACATTTCTCTATGTATGTGTTAAAGAGTAACTAAAATTTAATAATAAAAAAATAGCATTATTTCTTATCATTTAGCACCTTATCTATTATGGTTTAAGTTTGGTCAATATGCACACATATTCATATCTGCCATTTTAAAAAATATCTACATTTTTTATTTAACTGTAAATATTTATTAATTTTATATAAAATTTTCTATTGTATTTTTTGGTTGTAGTAATAACATAAATGCATTTTTTTGGCAATATTAGTTCAGGAACTACAATAATTTTTATATTATTTTTAAATTTCTTTTTATATTTCTTCGTGTAAAAATTTATACCAGTATTTAAAATGTACTGTTAATTACATTAAAATTTTTTAGTTATTTTAATTTTTCTATAATGGTTTAAAATATTTATTTGTGTATAAATTGTTTATACTTTTTTTTAAAATTTAAAAATAAATTTTATATAATCTTAGGTTTATTAATAAATATTCTTCTAATAAATTTTTTTGTCTTAATGTTTTGTTACCACTAAATCGGTTTCTGGATTAGATAATTTTCTTATCTTTATAATTTATAGAAATTCTTTAAAAAGGATTATTTTTTGTTACAACTTTTATTCTTAATTTAAAGATTGGTTTTTTTACTGTACACAAAATATACTACTGATAAACTTTTTTTGTTTTACATAAAATATTTCATATAGACAAAATTTACGTAAACATATGATAATATATATTTATTGAAATCTTAGAGTATATATATATTTTGCTTTTGAAGATTAAGGGGCAATATATTTTAAAATTAATCAAAAATTTAGTTTAGATGTGTTGTTATAAAATAAAAGGTAAAGTAAAGATTTGTGTATGAATTGGATATATTCGACATACTTATAATAAATTATGGAAACCCTTAGAGAAAACTTTTTAACAATAATTTGTATTAAACTCTATTAGTTTGTTTTAATGCTTATCAATTTTTAGGGTACGGTACCAGTTGTTAACCTTAGAAATGAAGATATATGTGTGTATGTGATATCATACTAATAAATGTTAAAATTTTAGTTTTGAATGGCTAATTTTTGTAAAAGAGAAAATTTCTATTCCGTTTCTACCTTTAAATAGTATTTAATTAGTCGACATTTATTATTGGTGTCCGATTCACAAGACTCATTACATTATATGGTTGTTCTTTGTAGTAAATTTTAGAGAATCAACACATTCTAAAGATAATTAAAAGTATTTATTATTATAAAAATAAACAAAAAATATGCTTTCGTTTTTTTATTATGAAATAGTATTAAAATAAGCCTATTTTTAATGATCATCATAAATATAGGTAACCATAATCCTAATTTATATTATTAAACACATATATATAATTTGTATGATTCAATGTGCCATAATCGTTTATTTAGTAGGTAACAACTTTGTTTGCCGGAAATTAGCTCTCTAACCTGTATATTATCTAAATATTTTATTTTGGTATGTCAAAAGTATGTGCTTAACGACATTTTATTATAACCTTATTAGAAAGATAAAAATATTCGTTAATTTTCTTTGTAATTCCTGAAAAACAAAATCATATGCATTATACTAAAGGTTGTTTTTTTCATTCCTATCGTATCCCAAAAAAACAACGAAAATTATCTTTTAAGTTGAATACAGATACATTTTCTAAATTTAAATTTAGGAAACATATATATATCAAATTTTGTTTAAATTTATTAAAGTATTTTCTCAAAAAATATAAGCTACTTATTATCATTCATTAAGATATTGAAAATTTAATTTTTAAGATATTTTTAAAATTAAGCCGACAAAATCTTTCTCCTTAAATGATGATCTTCCATTTTCAACAATATTTATGATTAAAGATTATCACTGATATATAAATATATTTGTATTGCTTATTTTCGCATTTCACTTCCAAATAATGTTACCTGCTCCCTTAATATTTAGACAAAATACAAACTGTTAGGATAAATATATTAAAAAATCTTTATAGATATATATATATATAATAATAATAAATAAAAAATGGAAAAAACTACGCCCAACATTTTATTTTAGCAGGGACACATAGATTAATTATACCTCCAAATTTTTTTTACTAAAATCTTAACTTTAAATTGAAAAATTTTAACTATAGCAATGGACTTGAAATTGTTATGACTATTTTGTGAATGTAATCCATAATTTGTTAAGGATTCCCTTCACTTTTCTATTTTGTGATTAATTGGTACCAAAAATCTTTATGCTTTTTTAAGTTCCAAGACACCAAATTGATAAATTATTAATACAATGCCAAAAATATATTTTTATTAAACTTTAAATTGGACCATTGTTTAAAATTTTATATAGATAAGTTAATGAAAAAGTTGTATTTCCAGCAAAATATTTATTCTTATAAATGCTTTCTCTTTATTATTTTTATGCAAATAATAAAAAACTAACTAAAAATAGGTGTTAAATTAAAATTTCCTTTTATTTAACTACCTTTTGTTTGATTAATAAAAAGATCATATCTACATTTTTAATGAGTTTTAATTATTGTGTTTTCTTTTTTTTTAAGGAAAAGTATATATTTAATGAGTTAAATTACCACTTACCTAAATATATATTTATGCACATATATAAATAATTTAATGAAGTAAAATCATTTTCGGCTTTCCTTCAATATAATTTATTATTTCAATTTTAATTACCAATTTATTAATAAAATTTCCTAATCCAAATACTCTTTTCCTTTTCATTCCTGTATTGTATTAAAAATTTATATATATTTGAGAATTACTATCATCGTTGTCTCGGCAACAAATACCTTTTTCCTTCTACCAAATGCCAATGCCTTTGATTAAATTTTGAATTTTTTTTATGTCTTTAATAATACACGCCCATCCTACTGACATATGTTTTTAGTATAACAACTTCGTTCCAGCCAAATAATGCACGTACATACAGGTAGTTTAGAAAATTGACAAATATGTATGTTTTGGAAATTATTATCTTTATCATATTTTGAGTATCAAAAATCATATAAAAAATGTTAATATTGCGAAGAAGATAATACGAAAAGAAAAAATAAATTTAAATATCATATATAGAGAAATTAATAAAAAATTATACACATATTTATTTATATTTGACATGGAACATATTAAAATTTTGTAATAATTAATATTATCACTTCACAAAAAGTAAAAGACAATTTCTCATTTTTTATAGTTTTCTTGATTAAAATTTTGAAAGATATTTTAAAAACTCACAATATTGTAAAAATTTATTACTACCTGTGAATTGTAAATTTTATTTAATTACCCTATATCTTGAGATAAATGTATATATTAATAACATTATTGCTTAACAATAATATGCCCTGACAATAAAAATGCTTTAATGAAAGGAGTTAATAGGTAGGTAAAATTACCATTGCTTAATAATATTGCATGACTGATGATACTCATCAATTTTTAGTTTTTTTTTACCTTCATGTTCTTTTAAATGTTATATTTTTTGTGTAATAATTATACTTAAATAATAAAAATGGCATGATCAATCAAAAAAAATGAAGAGGACTCCTTTAATAATTATATCAAAAATAAACATGTTTGAAAAAATGTAATGTATGTATATGTGTACCCTAAAAATCTATTTTATTAAAAGCATCCACCTAACCTTCTTTTTAAAAATAATAACTAAATGTTTATCAGTATAATATTAAGTGGATAATAATTATTTTCTTATTAAAAATAAACTCTAATGGATCATGAAATAAAATGATATCATATAAAATTGGGTATTTTTATTCCACACTATATATTACTAATATAAAATAGAAATGACATTAAATCATTTTATTTATTTGTTCCTTTTAAATTTTTACATTAAAAAACTGCCACTTCTAAGAAGTTTGTAATATTTTATTGTTACTTTAGTGGAAAATACACCATATAATTTTTTTTACTAATTATATCTCTATTTTAAGAAAAAAATATAGCATTATAATTTTATAATGATTCATGGTGATTTTTTAAGTCAACAATACGAGTATTTTATATCTTTTGACATTTTATAACAATAATGTTAAATTAAATAATAGAAATTGCATGTATTACATTTTAATGATTGTTTCTTTGGTTAGTTAGCAAGTTTATTAAGATTAATTCTCTATCATATATAACATACCTTTTTTTACTTTTCTCTTTACAACTTTATCTTAAAAATTGGGTTCTTTTCATAAATTATTTAGTTGGCTTTTTTGCCAAAGTGTACTATTAATATTTCTCATATTTTTTTTTGCACCAGTTAAAAAATCCTTTCATTCTTATTTTTATTGTTGTAGGGAAGATTTATTAATCATACGCCCTTCTATTATTATAATTTTGTGATCAAATGTTTTTAATCAACATTAATTATTTCTATTCATTTTTTTAATATTAATAAGTAAGAAGCATTTAAATTGTGTATTTAATGTAAATACAGCATCTCTGCTTTTTTTTATCTCTTACCATATACTTCAAATGAATAAATTTTTGGATATTTTTGTTTGAATAAAATTTGTTTTATCCAATCGGAATATACCCTATATTTAAAAAGGCGGTTCATATATACATTTAATAATAATATTATTTAACAATACAATAATAATAGAAAAAATAGTTATTTAAAAGATATTATATAACAAAATTAAATTTTAATTTTATTGTTGAAGTATTAATATTTAAGATACCGTAAACTTTTTTACATATTACTTTTTTCCATCAAAAATTTTTATATTTGTAATTTTTTTTTATATTTACAGTTTCTTAGAAAAATTTTATATACATACGTATATTTTAAAATTTTATTGTTAATCTAAAATATTCTCATTTTTTTTCATTATTAAAAATAATTTGGAAACTATAAAAAAATTATACGTGACTAGAAGTTCTGTATTATTTTCCTTGTAATAATAATTATGGATTTAATATCAAAACAAAAAAGTAAGACAAAAGAAGAAAATATGACTGTTGATTATTTCCAATTACTCCTACAGGGTGAATCTACAAATTCTATATCTCTACCATTTGATAATTTTGATGATATTTTAACACCTACTTTAAATGACCATCATAAACAATTTAATAATAATGATATCAAAGAGAATGTTGAAGATGATAAGAAAGTTGGGGTTTCTCCTGATTCATCAAAACAATTTGCATCACAAGAATCACAACAGGGTACATTTTTTGATGATACTTTAATATCATTTTTATTTAAACAAGATGAAATAAGCAATGGTATTAGTAACGCAATTGGTAAGTAAATTTTTTTATTATAATATAACTTGCCTTCTCCTTTACTACAGATGTTTGTAATAATGAAACATTAGAACAATTAAATCTTTCACAAAATAAAAATGAATCTCAATCTTCGATATCTGTGGAACAATTTATCGTTGAATGTAATTTGTCCAAGGATAATGAACCTATAGACAACTGTAGTAATAACTCTAATACATTTCCTGCGGACGAAGGAATGGTACCAAAAACAATTATAGAAAATTGTTCTAAACAAAAAAATCAAGAAGAAGGTAATTATAACTTTTGCAAAAATTTTTTATTTTTTTTATTTTAGAAATTTTTAATGCATTTGCAACTAATGTTCAACTTCAATCTTACTTTATTCAAATGATGCAGACGGTAATGACAAATATGGGAAAAGATAATAATACTACAGTATCACAACAGACTTCACCAAAGGAGGAATCTGTAGTTAAAAACTCTAAAAATAATTCTACTTGTAATGAGATGGGTAATAAAAAATCAGTTGATGAAGATGAGCCATTAGATCTTAGTAATAAAAATAATTTAATATCAACAACGAATGTCGAAAATGTTAGTAATGATATTGTCCTTACTGATACAATAAGATTACAAGAACATTTAATAAAAAATGGTGCATTATCTTTACTACCATACGCTTTTCAATCACAAATCCTAAATAAATCATCAACTTCTACATCTTCTAATAAATGGTCCTCTCCAAGAGGTGCTGCAAACAGGAGAACATATACACAAGCCGATTTAGAAGCAGCAGTTAATGATATTCGTTCAGGTAAATTGGGTACTCGTAGAGCATCTGTTGTTTATGGTATTCCAAGATCAACATTAAGAAATAAGATATATAAATTGGAATCAACAACAGCCAATCCAGCAGATATCTTGATTATAGGTAAGAAAAAGAAAAAGTCTTCAGATGCTGAAGGAAAAGATAAAGAAGGTGATAAAAGTTCCATACAAATCTTTAACTGAACCAGAAATCCATCTTTCCAAGTTGTTTAATACAAAGGAATCAGTTAATGTCGCAAATGGAATGATAATTAAAAGTCCAAAAGAAGAGGAAGGATGTTTACCTTATGTAGGGGAAATCTTAGGATTCAATAATTTACAAGGGCAATCATCAGTTTTATCAATAGGATTACACCAAAAAGAAGAAAATGAAAAAAGGATATTAAGTAGAGAGAACAGTTTTAATAAAATATACGAGGGTAATACATCAAGGAATAGTAGTGAAAATGGAGACAATTCAAATTCTGATGGATTAAAAAAGAGTCGTCCTAAAAGGGGACAATATAGAAAATACGATAAATATGCTTTAGACGAGGCTGTTAAATCAGTTAGGCGGGGGGAGATGTCTGTTCACAGAGCAGGAAGCTTTTTTGGTGTACCACATTCAACATTAGAATATAAAGTCAAGGAAAGAAATCTTTTAAGAATTAAGAAACGCCAGAAAAGTTTTGAGGACTACAATGCGGATGAGAAGGAAAGTTTATTAGTTAAGGAAAAAAATAATGCATTATCTAATAATCAACAATCATCGAATGTTTTGACATAACTAGTAACTTCATGGAATATGTTATTACACAATTCAGAGAATATGCTTGCATCAAAATCATCAATCAATGAATAAACCATCATAAACAATTATTATAATTTTTCTTCATATTTAACATTTTTCTCTCTCTTTTAGATACTTTAAAATATTAATTTTTTTCCATTCTGATGGAATAATTTATATAAACGAAAATGTCATTAACAAAATTCTAACAATGAAATTTAATTTTTTTATTTTACAACTTAAATACAATTACTTTAATAAAACACTTTTATTGCTATAGATATTTCAAATTGTGGTATACATATACATAAAATTTTACTTTTTTGTAATAAAAATTTTTAACATAAACTCTTCTACAAAGATCATTTTTAACCAAAAAAAGTAAAAATTTTTATTTAAAACAGACACAATAATTAAAAGGAAATGGCCATTTTCATTTAGACTAGGAGCTCTCATTAGTCAATAGATTTTAATATCTTTAAAAGCATTCATCAACGGAAATTACTTTTTTCGTCTATCTTAAGGTGTATCACATTTTCCGTACTATATTGTAGTTGTAAAAATAATGATACATATTTTGATAATAAAATCCCCACTTTATATTTGTATAAAGAAAACGGAAGATATTATAAAAATAATGATAAAATTTCTAAACTTAAACCATTTACATTAAAAAAGGAAATGGTTTTAAATTAAGTCTCTCCTAAGATCTAAATTAATAATGTGGCAAAAATTTTTCTATAAATTTACTTTAAATTTTTTAAAAGTGTTAGCTATTTTTATATAAATATATATTATTTAAGTAAATTTATTTTAATATTCAGCTTATTATACAAATATTGTCCTTTATCACACTCCAAATTACTTAAATATATGGTTTTTATAAAAAGATATATGTAATCGGTAAAAATTAACTATTTAAATTCTATTTATCTCTAAATATAAAGAAGATAAAATGAGCATTTTATTTTTAAAACTTTCAATATTAAAAATATTTTAAAAAAATTTTATTCATTTATAGAAAATAAAGCGGACTTTTAATAAATAAGTATATAAAAAAAGTGCACCAGAGATATTATTTCAATTTCAGCTAAAATTATGTAGAAAATTTTCCATATATATTAATTTGAATATTTTGTTTTTTAATTTCATTTATAATTGGATATAGGCCTACTATATCAGGGTTATAGAAAAATGTTC
Organism: Strongyloides venezuelensis; assembly: GCA_963280985.1. NCBI lineage: Eukaryota > Metazoa > Nematoda > Chromadorea > Rhabditida > Strongyloididae > Strongyloides > Strongyloides venezuelensis. The sequence goes on from CAUJLX010000001.1 coordinate 13,281,890, forward strand.
TCTAGACAATTTTCTTAGATTCATTTAAGCATGGGTGTCATACTAAAAGGTTTTGATTAAAGTACGCATATAGGAAATATTATAGTAATTCCACTACCATTATTTATATTTTATCCTAAAATTTACTTTTGTTTAATAATTTTAACTTTTAGACAAAAATTTATTTTTTATTTATTAAGCCTTTGATAAAAGATTATGTGAGAAGAAAAATACTAGTTATAATTATTTTCTTTCTAAGGGCAAATAATAAATATAATTATTTCAAAATAACCTAACTTTGATATATACAAAATTATTAAATATTTTATTAAAATATAATTTTCTAAAATAAATATGCATTTTTTAATTTTTTTCAGATTACTCATATAATCTACGGATTATGTATAAGTAATTTTTCAAAAACTTTATGATCCTTCATGTAGTTTATCATATATTTTTCCACTTAAAAAATATATAATACCCATGCTAACGAACGATAATTATAAAAGTATAATTTGAAATACTGAATAATATTAGTATTTAAAATTAAAAATCCTATATTTAATTTTTAAAATGGTTTTTTTTTGCAAATGAATTATAATAACATTCACTTTTTAAAAAGTACATTACACTAACATTAAAAAATACTTTCTTTATGATATTTAATATATAAAAATACGTATATATTTTTATTATTAAGTTGAAAATATCTCTATAACTTTTATTGGCTAAATAGAGCTTTAAGCTTTTATTAATGAGTTTTTAAAAATAACAAATTTATTATTCGTTTTTTAGAAATACTTCGAAATGTCCAATTGTAATGATGATTACATATCAACTATTCCAAACTGGTACTACATTGTTTCTATTATAACTGCTTCATGTGGATTATTAGGAAATTTACATACCCTCATAAGAATTGACAAAAGGAAACACAAAAAATTGTTAAGATATGTGCATGTAGGTTGTTTATTGATATACTTTAATAATTTATTCTTTAAGGGACTTTGTATTTGTGATATCACGATTTTAATATTAATTGTAATTGATAATGCATTTAAATATTCAAATGATAAAAGAATCCTCTTCCCTACAATCAATGAGAGTATAAAAGAGATTTGTTATTAATTTAGATGACATTAATTATAACAAAACACTAAATAATGACAAATTTGAAATTTCATTTGAAGAATTTAGAGATGTTTATGTAACAGCTAGCAGCTGGATGTTAATTTTCATCACAGCAAAAAGGTTTCGTTTTATTACAATAAAAACATCTATTTATTAATAATTATTATCTTTAAATTATAGATATTTGGCGGTAGCGAAACCATTTAAAGAACGTGTGAGATCTAGAAATAATGCAATATGGATATGTTTATCAATATGCCTAATTTCCATTATCGTTAATATTCCTCGTGCAATTTTTGAAAAAGCTAATTTAAATTGTAAAAATTTAAAAACAGGAAGAAGTAACGTAAATTTAGATAATTCCATGTATATACTTTACATGATTTTTGGAAGAATATTAATAGATTTCTTTTTCATGTGTCCATTTCCACCACTGTTAAACATTTTATTGACATTAAAAATACTTTACTATCGTCATAATCACTTAAGAAGATCCACAAATAACTCTAATTTTGGTGGTCATAAAATGTCATTGGGAGATAACTTAATAGATTATATGTCTTTCAAAAAAACATTAAATTTTAGAAAGTCGAGTAAGACATCAACAACAACGTTACCATTATTTGGTAATGATAGGAGAACAAAAGTTGATAGTTTTAAAAGTCCACTTTTTTTAACATTATTAAACGGAAAATTTTTTATATGTAATATTATACATATAATAACAGTACTTCTTAGATGGTCCTCAAGTCATATCATTTCTGATGAAACATTAGAATTATTAAAAGAAATTAACATTGCTGCAATAATTATTCATAGTTCAACAAATTGGATAATGTTCGCAAAGGTATTTTTTATTTTACCATTAAAATTTTACACATTTTTTAGTTTAATACAAGATCCCTTAGTACAAATTGCATACCAGATTATCAAATTTTTGATAATAGAGAAAAAAAAGTATTAACTGCGATGTGGGCACATATTGATGTACCCGAGATGGGCAAAGATCTTCTTATATCATTAATAATTGATAATCCGCTATTAATAAAGAGTTTAATTCAGGATACAAGTAATAAAAAAAATTATAGGTACATTTTAGAAGAAACATTCTATATTTAATAAATTTTTAATATTTTAGTCGTGAAGAGCTTGAGGGAATGTCTAGAATAATTTATGTAGGGAGCAGAATTGGTTATTTTATAGAAAGTATGATGACAACATTAAAAAATGTGAATATGACCAAAGATGATTTTGTTAAAATAAGAGCTGAACTACGTCATGTAGGAATGATTCATTATATTGAAAGGGTAAAAATTAATTCCCAAGATTGGTTTTCAATTAAAAGATATTTGGTTAGAAAGATGATGAAAGAATGTGAATGTGTTTTATCAACATCCAAAAATACGTGTTCTCAGAGTCATTTGAAAATGCATGCTGAGCAATTGCTAGTTGCTAATAAATTTTCAAGTTTTTTAATACATGAATTAAAAAATGGTTTTGTTTGTGAAACTGTTAGAACTTCTCATGCCAATGGTGCTGAAAGAAGTGACGTTAATGGAATTAGTTCAGGAGTAATTTTTTCCTCTGCTGGAAATTTATTACCCGAAAATGGGAGCGGTTGTATGAGTAGTTTCAATAAAAAAAACAATGCTAAAATGTCAACGGCAAGTTGTTCGTTACCTTTATCAAATTCAACTGTCTTAAGATCGAATTATTTTTATCGTCAAAATAGCCAGGTATCTTCTAATAAATCTGGAAAAAAATTTATTGTAGGTTCAAGAGATTCTTTACAATTTTCAGGACAGTCGAGTTTTGAAAATACAAGTGTATCACATACCTCTATAGATATGGCATATTTGGCAAAGAAAAAAAATAGTGATTAGAAGATTAATAATTGTACAGAATATATTGATGTAAACATTATGTTTGTTTAAACAAAAAATTGAGATATCTTACCATAAAAATTTTATTATATTGCATTATTAATATATTATATATTCAAAAAAAACAATTAACATTTTTCTAATTGAAGACCACCATCGGCACAATTAATATCACAATGTCTTGTTCTAATTCTTACATTTCTACCAGCAATTTTATACCTACAATCTGACCATTCTGTCCATTGTAAATCTGATTGAATAGGTATCTCATGGGATTCTTTACTTTCATTAGAAAATATTTTAGAACCTCTTAATTTGGATCTTCTTTTTCTCATATTACATCCATTTTCTATTACAACAGTTCCTGGTTCACCATCTTTTAATTCATCTATATTTTCTCCTAAATTTGAGGACGAAAGTTTACATAAATTTTTATCTGAATCAAAAGTGCTTGCTTTACAATTTTTATCATTAAGACATAAAGAAAGGCAACTTGTGATGCTATTTGCACTTGATGTACTTATAATATTAGAATTTAAATTTTTTTGGACATGTAAGATGAAAATTTCATCCTCTTGACATACCATTGATGATGCTAAAATATGAATTTATAATTATTAAATAAATAAAATACATACGTGGTAGACAAAATTTTTCACTGTAGATAACATCATCATTCTCTATTAAACTTCCAGTACCATGAGGCTCGGCAAGTATACTAAAGATTTCACATGTTTTTGATATTGGAAAATAATTAATTGAATTACAAGTTATTTTTTCACCATTTGGTCCTTCTCCTAATGAACATATTTTTCCGCATTTAGATTGTTCAATACCTTGGAATGTTATGACGTCTTTTGCATTCGATTGCATAGGAAGAATTACTTGATTACCGATAACAACATAATATCCAATTGTCGTAGAACAATTTTTATCTATTTCTTCACTACTTTTTAACATATTCATTTTTTCCGCTAAAATTTCCTTTAGATTTTTCATTAGAAGAAATGTAACCAAGTTCTTTGGCACTATTTGGTGGTAGGTTTACGTCATCAGATAGGAACTTAAAAACACCCCCAGTACTTCCTGGCCTTGGTTCATTAGATTTTAAAGCTTTTGTTTGTTGTTGAGTAATTAGATCTTCCTGGACTTTGGTTTCAGTCTTTGATGGAATATTTATGGGCAAAGGGGAATTAGAATTTAGGATAGGACTAGAGGCTGCCACAATGGTCGATGGTTCCTTATTATTAGTGTCCATTTTTTTACTAAACTTTGGTCGTTGTAGAGGTTGTCTTTTTTGAAGTTCGTTAAATTGGGCAGCTGTTCGTGAATTATAATTTTCATTATTTAATATACCGTGTGAATTTAGGTCATATGCCGTTGTTGGTGTACATGGACCAGAGAAAGCTGTTCTCCTAAAATAATCATAACCATTTGCTGGATGAATTATGGCTGGTGGTGCATTGCCATCATGGTTATATAAACGACAACTGTGTTGATAATGATTATAGACAATTGATTTACAATCAGAATTTTCATCCTGATTATTACCTGTTAGTGAAACACATTGATCAATACAATTATGTGGAGTTACATAAAATAATTCCATTAATGGTTGAGAATTATCAATTGATCTTCTAATTGTCCTTTGAAAACATTGTACGTCTACAAAAAAAGGATACATATTTCTTAAATCTATAATAACTTACATGGAGATGAACCATAACATTTGGTGATTGACAAAAAAATTATTATAGACGAAATATATTTAATCATAGTTAGGAAAGAAATATGTGGAGAATAAAGGTAGTAAATATTAAAATATGTATTACGTAAAATTCTAAATCATATATTAGTATATCTTTTATCATCATTCATATGATTAAATGATTTTAAAGTTTAAAAATAACTTTACAATTATTGTTACATAATTGTTTCGTAAAATTTTTATCTAATTTTGGGTCATGTATAATATAAGATATTATTTATTAGGTTGAGTAATTATTTAAAATCACCATTAATATGTACAAGAAAATTTAATAATTTTTCTCTGCCTTTAAATTTTATATCATTTAAATAAAAGTAATCCTAAGATAAATTAAACTAATATATAGCAAGATTTTTTTAATTTTAAAGTATTACGTAGAATTGTCTTACATCATTCTATAAAAATACTATAAAAAAATTGATCTAATTTTAAAAGAAATTTATTACAAATACTGTAAATTAATCAAAGTTTCAAATACAACTATTTTCAACAACAACTCCATAATTTGTTCCATTTTTTACATTTAAATTTCCGTCATCCATTGAATGTAGCGAACAAACTTTGAGAGAATATGATACAAACTAAAATTTTTATGATAAAAAAATTGTCAAATATTATGAGGAAAGAAAAACTTACACTACATGATGAGTTAATTGTACATAATGTAACACAATCTTTTAATTTATCAATAGATGAATATTTTTTTATGATATTTTCTGTTGACATTTTATTCATAAAGACATTAAATACTGGTACAATCTTTTTACACTCAACATTTACAGGCAAAGCCATCTTGTCATAAAATACCACTCCATCATCTTTAACTAATCTTGTTAATTTACCAAATTCTTTCGAATCACCATTCAAAAACATACAAGATTTTTTTATTTTGTTGTATATTACTGATTGACAAAATGTTTTCTTCTCCTCAATCTAAATTATTAATATTTTAGAAAATGTAGAGAATATACTTACATTATTTTTATTTTTACAAGTTTCCAAACATTGACTTTCTGTTAAATCAAAGATTTTTTTACCCTTTATATTAAATGAATTAACGTCAGATACTTTAAAAAATCCTAACTTAATCTCTGATAAAACATATTTTGATAATGGGGGATTGAAAAACAATATTTGTTCTACATTTGTATCATCATCTTCACTTGAAGGGTGATTTATTACACTTGTAGTTGTTATAGTTTTCATTGTAGATTGTGTTATCATTTCATGATTCTCAATAGGTATAATATCAGATTTATCTTGAATAGGTAAACTTTTAAAAGCATTTACATACATTTTACTTTTAAAATTATCTTTACCACTAATCTCGGAACCACTTTTTTCTTTACCAGATGAAATAGTTTGACATTCGTTTGAAAAAGATATTCTTTTAAAGAAATCATGACCGCTTGCAAAAACAAAATTATTATCATTGTTTTCATTGTCATTTTTATACAATTGACAGGTAAAAAAATGTTTATGATAAACAACACTGTGGCATTCTACCTGTAACCTTTAATTATTCTATTTTTATATTAATTATAACCTACTGAATTTGTTATACAATATGACAAACAATCCGCCACTGGAATATTCCATAACTCAACAATTGGAATGACATTTGAGAAAGCTTTGTGAAAATGAGGTTCAAAACATTTTTCTACTAAAAAAGAATGATAAAGAATAGTAAAAATATTAATTTACCATTTATTGAGGGTATGACGAATGTCATAAAATTAAATAATAAAAAATACAAAAATTTCTTCATTTTTTTATTTAATAATAATTATGACGTTTTTTGTTTGATGAGTGGATAAAAATCTTCTTAATTGTTAAATATATATTGTTATCAATTATTTTAATAAAAGTTTGCCCTAATTAAACGGTGCCTTGTATATACAAGTGTATAGATTTTTATCATGACATCTATTAACAAAATAGTCTAATTTATAACATTTTAACTTCATGTACATTGATTAAAAGGTCATATACATCATTTAAATAATTTATTAAAAGCATTATCTTAATATTATTGTCAATTTACATATATATTAACCTGAGGAAAGATGAAAATTAAATTAAAATGTGTATTGAGATTGTTCTTTTCTGTAGTATATTACATCTTCATTAGAAGATTTTTTTGACATGGTTCTGTTCTAGATATATCAGTTGTTTTATGGAGACGAATATTATCAATTCCACAAACTCCTTTGTTTTTTCCATAATTTTCACAAATAAACATTATAACTGTTGTTCCTTTTGGACAAGCCATTTGTCCTCCCTTCCATTCTATGGGTCCTTGGAAGATTGATGTTTCGTAAGGACAAATCATTTCACTTGGTTGTCTTCCTGGTACAATGCAACATCCGCTTAATTTTTCGCCCTCAACCCATTCAAGAACATCAAAAATAACAACATGATCCTCTAACATATTGGTTTTACTCTGGAAAACAGCAACTTGACCGGGATTTAATCTTGCTTCAATAAATCTTGATTTTCCAACTAAATAAAATGAATAAATTTAAAAATAAAGGATAAAATTACCATAAGCAGCTCTAAATTCTCCACCATTGGCTAAGTCAGGAACATTATGATAGGAACAGAAAGATCTGTCAAAAAGGCAACCTCCAACAGTATTACAAACTTGGTTTTGTGGATCAAAAATGCCTAGTGTACTAGTTGGAGCAACTTGTTCTTTGCCATTATTTATCTTATTTTGTGACATATTTTGTTCACTCATCATTTTATCTTCATCAGTGCTTGTCTCAAAAGAGGGATCTAAGAAATCAGCGAATTCTTTGCCAAACATTTCAACAAATGGATTATCACCACTCTTTTTAGTTAATTGTACCGCCTGTGTATTAGTATTTTTTTTACCATTTAAAGTATTTTCACTTCTCATGTGAGATACATCCACTTTTGGTTTTTGTATTTTACTTGGTTTAATATTAAAACCAGTAAATTCTGGTGTCATTGGCTGGAGGGAATTTGGTAAGAATGAAAATAATCCTCCAACAGGTGGAGATAATGCTGATGGCATTGTTGGGAAGGTAAATACCGGTCTTGAGGTAGTTGTAATAGAAGAAACTTTCTTCTCTGGTGTCTTGATTTGTTGTGGTGTTGTTTTTGGTACGTTAAAAAAGTTGTTGTGATTTTCTTTTAAAATTTTGGTTGAATTTAATGATATTTTTTCTGTGGGGGTAATATTTTTTGTTTCCACCGAAAATTTTTTATCCCCACCTAATGTTGTTGTTTTTTTGAGTGACTTTATTACTTTCTCATCAATAGCCGGAGAAACTTCTGTCAATATGGAGGGTACTGAAGCCTTGGGAACTGGAGGGTAATAGCTAGCATTTGATTCATCTATAACTTTATTTTCTTGTTTGCCAACTTTTGGTAGTGACTTAATATTGAGACCACAATAAGCAGTTCTTACATTGATATGATCAATCATTACTGTTGCTTCTGAGGTGTGAGAGGGATTGGAAACCATAAAGACTAACTAAAATATTAATATAAAATTCTTGTAAAAGAACTTCATTATTACCGTCATTTTTTCTCTTTTCTCTACTTCAAATTCAACATCGACAAGTTTAGATTGTAAAATGAAATTTACCAATTCACAATTTTCTTTTTCAATTGGTTTATTTAACTCCTTAAAGCAAATATAAAATTTTGTTGAAGGACTTTGCCAATGTCTACAAAAATTTACTTATTATGTTTTTATCAATAATAAACTACCTAAATTCAATATTAACGATTCCATTTTCACTACAAAAAGCACATGATTCATATATAGAGGTAGCAGTAGTATTAACACCAACTGATCTTAAAAGATAGTTTTTAGCTGGTGGTGGTTTACTTTTCCCGACTTTAAATGTGCGACGATACCAATTAAGATCAATGATATCTGATGCCAATATGTCATTTATAAATGGATTTGGTGTTGGTTCCCTCCAACAACATGTTGTAAGAAAGTCACAATTTAGATCATTATTAAAAGATGCTAACGATAAAAATTGTAGGAGAATGAATATTGAAATGTATATTGAAAACATATAGAAAATCTAAAATAGTTATAAAGAAAAAATAACTATCAATAGTTTGTAAATAAATAAGAATAATTCAAACTAGCTGGTATGGGAGTAGGAAAAGTTAATGGTCAAAACGGAAGTCTAATTTATTAATTTTAAAGGATGTTTCAAATAATTTTATTGCATTCAATACGATATATATTGAAGTATAAAATAATTGCGACAAAATACATGGATCAGGTTATTTAAGTGGTATATGTTAAAAGATGGTATGACATTTGATAATTTTCAAAACATACCTCTTGACAGAGAGAACACAAAAGAATGTTAATAAAAGTGACAGTAAAGATATTCTCCTTGTATGAAGATATATTAAATTAATAAAAGAGAAAGTTATTTGATGAAAATTTGTGTATCTCTTTGTTATTTAATCAAACATAAATTTTCACTTACAACTTACTAATTGTTATACTACATCCTATTCTAACATTTGTAAACGAGAAAAATAATTAATAATTAGCAAAAAATCTTAATTTATTACTTATCAAATATAGGAAATGAATAAATTTTATATTAAGAATTATAGATGAATGAATTTAATAAAAGTAAAAGTTATGAATTATTATATAGTTTAGGACATTTATTACATTATTTTTTATAAAAAAATATTTGTCAATGAATGCTATATTACACTGAATAATATTATAAATAGTGGAAAAATTGAGTGATATGGTTTATGATATTTATATAGTTAAATTACTTCCAAACACAATTGAAAAAAAAATAATTTTTTTACATTTAAACACATACTTGTTTTTTTTAAATATAAACTTAAAAAAATTAATTAATTAGGTAGGAAATCACTATAAAAATTAGAAATTTAATATAGGTGGTTTTAAGGAAATCTACATTTTCTTTCATTATACAAGATGCCATATAAAATTCATACATACAAACAGATTTATTTAATTTTGTTGCAATCTACCTGGGTAAAAATGACTGTCACCATGAATTAGACCAAAGAAGAGTCGTCTGAGATTTTGAATAATAAAAATGAAGGTTAATCATTCCAATTATAAAATAGTATTAGAAAGTGTGAATTTATGGAAAAAAAAGTGCACATTATTCAATTAATAAAATGAAGTAACAAAATAGTATTATAAAGAAAAGGTTGATTTTATAGGATAATCCTGACATTTCAAAAATAATTTCCCAAACTAGTTTATTTTAAAACTAAAAATTTAATTAGAAAATTTTAATGATTACATAGATATCCTAAAATTTTTGAAGAATAAAATTTTAAAAATTATTACTTATAAAAGAAGTACCATAAAAATTGGAGCGTATTTTAATGTAGCAATAAACTTATAAATGGTAATACTGATATTTTAATAGAGTGAAAATTATCAGAGTAGAAAGGATGTAGAGTATTAGATGGCATTCTTAAAGATGTCTTAAATTTTTACCTCATTATATAACAAGTATAAAACTTTCTATTGTTACAATCAAATTTATTCGTTAAAATTTATTCAATCTTGAAAATTTTGTTAAAAATAAATTTAAAAAATTTTATTTCATTTTATGTATATAGCAATTTCTAGGGATAAAAATATTCAGATTTTCTGTAAAGAAATTTATAAAATAACAATAAAAATTAACAATCTGTAATTTGATATAAACTATGAAACGAATATGTCATGATAATAAAAAAAACTTTAAAATGTTTTATTAATGTATGTTAATATTTTATTTAATTGTTCCTATGTATAAAAGAAATAAAAAGAAGAGGATAATTTGGAAAATTATTATTCATTAAAAGATATATTGGCTTTTAAAAGTGAAATTATATCTAAAAATCTTGATTAAAATATCAATCTTGTTTTACTGAAAACGTTCCTATGATTAAAAAACTTGTCTATTGCATTTTTTTACGCCAACTTTTTAGACTTTGATTTGATAAAATTTTAAATGTTAAAACGTCTCTTTCTTTTTAAAAATATGGTTCAAAAGATTTTTGAATGTGATATGATTATTTATAAAAACTTTTAAGATTAATATCTTAAGTAATGACAAAAAATCTCTAAACTTGTTTAAAAATGTAAACACCTTAATCATTGAATAAAAAAAAATAGTACTTAATAAATTTATTAATATTAATAAAAGCTTATTAATGGATGTTTTGTGCCATTTTAATCTTTTAAAGTATGTAATATTTGTAACTATTTGCTTTTTGATAATTTAATTAGTTTAAGATACAATTTCAACCATTACGTTAGTGCAAAAACGATAGCGGCATGTATAAACAGTAGCAAAGAAGCAGCAGTCTGAAAATGTATAGTTTTTTAAAAGTTTCTACTAAATATAAAAAATTACCGCTGGAAATGACCATTTCTCTCCCCAATAAGTGCTTTGATCATGATATGTATAATGAATTTCCACAACAGCACAAACACCAGATAAAAGAGATGAGAAAACAGCTGAAGGCATTTCCTATAAAAAGTTTATATTAAATATGGCATTGTGCAGATGTAAAATTTACAAGACAACTATAATTCCTCATAAATTCTGTTGCTTTGTAAACTGTATTATTAATAAACCATGCTATAGAAGATATTAGTACCATTATTGAAATAATTAAGGATAATGTCTATAAAATTTATGCACTTTAACAAATAAAAAGACTTACTGGAACATATTCTGTTATATTGTCTGAATCTGTCGTAATTAAATCTTCATTTGAAAATAAATTACTAAATCCTCTAGATTTTGGGTTATCTGATTTATCTATGATACAATGATAAAATTGGCAATAAATACCGGACCACAAAAAAAGCAATGAAGCTAAGGTTATTGAACACGTATATAGAAATAGTAAAAAAATTCGTCGATTTGGCATTTGGCCTTTTTTTTCTTTTTTGTAAATCATCTAGTATGTCCCTGTCTAGTGGCAGAGGAAATAAAAAAAGTAATTCTAAAAAAAATATAATGAGTCCTTTATATAATTATACTATAATTTCACCATCAGAAAACATAGTTAATTTTTACGAGATTAATATTTATAATAAGGAAATTATAAAAAAAACATTTAATAATTCTAAAAAATTATATTATTTTTTTATAGAAAATTAAAATTACTAAAATCATTGTGTTAGTTAAAAAGATTCGTGTTTAAAAAATTATGATTAAAAAACTATAATTTTTATATTTTCATATTTGTTATAGCCTTAAAAAATAATGAAACTTGAAGTGGAATGAATAAAATATAATTCTTTAACTAATTTATATATTAATATATTATCATTTTAAATTAGTACTTTTTTAATAATCACCTTTCATTAAATAAAAAGTCTATGTATACATATAATTGTATTCAATCTAACAAAAATATTTATATCAGTTTATCATAAAAAAACAGCAAAACAAATGTATTACATGTATATCTAAAAAGCTTTCTTAAAAATTTAGAGAAATATCAAGAATTAAGCAGAAAAATTTCCTTTTGTTTTTTTATATTTAAAAAAAACAACACAAAGTAAAAATAAATTAAAATACCATAGTTTGTTAGCTTAAAAAATAAAAAAGTTTTTTCTTGGATTATTTTAAAGACTTAATATGTTTGTTAAAAATAAATTAAAGTTAAAAAATTTAATTTATAAGATTGATGTTAAATTTTGAAACTTTTATTGTACTGATTTTATTATTCAAGGAAGGAAGAAATAATTCATTGTTTGGGATAATAATGGTGATTAATATGATTTATTGGTAGTGGGATAAAAGAATAAAAATAATTGGGTAAGTGCAATATCTTTATTTGATAAATACCAAATTATCAATGTAGTAATGTTAGGTAATGCTTAAACTATTGATAAATTATATTCTCTACTATATATATATATATGAAATAAAATCTTTGACAATGGTAATATAACTAAATATGTATAGGTCATTGAGAGTATTCTTTATTTATGCAAAGTAGCGCATAAAATTACTATGAAAATAATAAAAGTACATAAGCTTTATTCTTTGTGAATCCATAAAAAGAAATTGGCAAAACAGTTTATGATTGTGGATATCATTTCATAAAGATGAATAAATGCATGTATATCATTAACTTACACTATATTAATATAATACATTTTATTTAGCGTCCATGTAATGTTTTAAGATGAATTAATTTAAAGAAAAAGCGGTGATGATTACATTAGAAGTAAGATAGCATTTTAATCAGTGGACCAAAACAAAGTATTATTGTTTTATATTACTTATAGCAGGTGTTATTTTACATATTTAAAACTAACCTAATGATAATTATTCACAATACTAAATCATATATATATATATAGATTGAGAAAAAAAATATACATTTTTCTTAAATATTTACGCTTATTACATATTCAACTGCTAAAAAATATAAATCTATTCATATAATGAGACAACTAAATTGGCATAATATTTATTTATTTATTTTTATTTTATTAGTTTATTCACACTATTTAAAATTTACACAATATGCAAATAAACTTATTAATGTATAAATAAAATAATACGACAAATTATTGCAAGTAATTAGCTACACTTGACACTTGTAAATATTTTAATAGAATATAAAATTTTGTCGATTTTTTAAAATCAAAAGATACATAGAAGAAAACTAATTAATGGGTAATATAAAAGCGAATATCACACATATGTTATATATACATATACTAGAATAAGTGGTTTTCAAATAAACAAATTAGCCTACTATTTAAATAATAAGTAAAAATGTTTATCTATTTTTGTTATGACTTTTATGTACTTCATGCTTTCTATCATTTATATCAAATGTGCATTGACAATCCCCTTTTAAAATGACCCCTCATTACTTTAAAAATATAACAATAAATTAATATATGTAAACAGTTGAGAAAAATATTGTTACAAATAATCAATATTGTAAAATAAAAATATTAAAAAAATTTTTAAATGATCTTTTAATTATATTTCAAAGGCACACTTTGTAATTATTAAGATAAAAAATAAAAATCTTTAAACCACTACACATTTTAAAATATCTAAAAAGTAACAAATATTTTTTTAAATCCTCTATATAGTAGTATTTTTGTCAATTTACGAATTAAAAATAAACAATAATTTGGTGTTATAGCTAAATATAAATTTCTCCAACTAAATAATAAATTATTTTTTAATCCTTTTAAAATATTATATTCTTTTTCCTTGATTATGTAATGTTTATTCATATGAAATAATTTGAACATTTTTTAAAATATTATACATTATTTAAATTAGTTATAAATTATAAAAAAAAGATAGCATAGCTAATACAATGCAGTAAATATCTCCTATGACATCCATATATGAATAATAAATTAATATAAAAATTAATGTGCTTAGAATAGAATTTATACATTAAAAATAGATAAAAAACACAAAAAACGACTGATACATGGTGATAGAATAACTTATGCTGAAAATTCTGAAGGATAAAAAGAAATATATCATAATTTTTCAAGGTAGAAATATATGACAAAATTCTATCATTACCTTGTAACATGCGATAAATCTTAAAATTTCAAAATATCATAAATATATATTTATTTTTAGTATGAAAACAATTTTTAGGTAAAATACCATTTATCAGAAAAAATTTTTTTTGTTAATGAATTTCAAGATATTTAGAGAAATGTATTTTTATTTTAAAATCTTTTACACCAAAACATAAAATTTTATGTATAGATGTAATTGCTTCATGTTCAAAAATGTAAAAAACAGAGTAATTAATCCTAAAATAATGAAAAGCTTTACATAAAATTATAAGTTTATATTTTTTTATAAATTATGTGATAAAAAATATAAATATATAGGAAGAACGAATTTTTTAGTGATTTTAGTTCTGTTTATGCATTTAAACAATACTAAGTAATTATTAATTTTATTTTTATATAACTCTTTTTAGTTTTCCTCCGAAAAAATTATAACAATTTCTTTGTTATTGAAACTTAAGTCGTTAATTGGCATATTATTTTAAAAATAATAATAATGGATATCAAATATACATATGAAAAATTGTTTATTTATAAATATTATATGTACCTCTGTTTAAAACATTTTTGCATTTGTTAAATTTAAAAAATAAATATCATAATTATACATAATATAGCTAAAAATACTTTAAATAATGTAACAATAATATATGAATTAGCTTTGCATATAAATACACATTTTTAAATATATGTAAAGGAGATTTATACTTTGGTAGGCACTTTTGGAGTTGAAAAGCAATTCCCAACACACATTGAACATCTTATCACTGGTATTACACATTGAGTACAAAAACAAAATATGAATATAATTAAAATAATACACATGGAAATTTCAAAAACGCGCACCAGAATTTCTGTAGGTGAGTTTAGATTAGAAAACCAATACTTTGGACTTAACTTTGTTAACATATCCTCAAATGTGTGGGAATTGCATTCAAGACATTGAGATTTAGATGTAAGCCATGGTTCTGCTACACTGTATTCTGTTAATGGCACCGAAATGTATCTAAACCATTTACATGATACCGCTTCTAAATATTCACTTGGATAGAAGCAAATGTACCTAGTATCATTAATTGAAGGTGGAATTGGTACTATTGTTTTAAATTTATCAAGATCATTCTCATTTTTTCCAATTTGTATTGAAAAAACAACATCAATGTTTTTTTTATCACTACTCGTATAAACTTGTCCAATTAATGTTCCTTTTCCTCCCTTAAAATAAATTTGTTTAGAGATAAAATAATTGGATGTACGAAACTCACATATATTGTTATATTAAAGAATCTATTTGAATCTTTATCTAATTCAATTGTTCCATCAAAACTAGTAAAAGTGCTAGAATGATGATATAAATTTGGTTTTATTTCAGTTTTCATGTTAACAAAAATAGCAATACCTTCAGAGTGGGTAACCTTCACAATTCTATCCTTGACATCAATATCTTTAATCCATGGGTCCTCTGCAAGTAAATTTCCCAAATCATAATTTTTTACATCACCATTAGCACTTTTTATCACATATTGTTCAGCATTTAACGTTGAAGAGTATAGTTGTTCCTTACAATCAATTACGTTAGCATGATGAGCTTCAGTAATCTTAATATTTCCTTTTTTTACCACCCATCTATTTTTTTCGAAACGAAACCAACCAAGTTTATCTAAACTTGTCTCAAGTACATCATTTAATGGAGCACCTGATCGAATTTTGATATTCTCACCTACTCTTTCATATTTTTTTTCATAGTAATATAATCCAGGTTCAACTTGCCTATGTGGTCTACTTCCAGCCACAATTAATTCAATCTTGTGGAAACTATTAATATCAAATTTAGCTTCACCATTATTTAAAGGAACTTCAATAGTATCATCGTTGTATTGCTTCCAAACTCCATTATGTTCTTCAAACACTCGATATTTAAAAATAACAAATGTGTTTGGTTGTTTAATTCGAATAGCCTGGAAAATCCAATTATTGTAAGGTTCAATTTTTGTTTCACAACACAATTCTGATTGTTGGGTGGATGAACACCCAATTGATGATTGATATGGATGAAATGTTCTATAACATACTGGTGCTGAGGAACAATCCCTATACTTGTAATCTCTCAAATTACAATGTTGATCTCCTCCTTGGCAGTCACATATACAGGATGTTGAAACTAATGGTATTCCAAATGTATATTCGCCGGTTATTGGAAAATGTTGTTCTAACTTTTCATAATGTAATGTATATAAAATACTCTCCTTTGTTTCATTATTTTTCTATAAAAAATGAATTTTTTAAATAAAAGATAAGACTTACATTTATAAGGACACAAGATGTTTCTCCTAAAACCATTTGATGTTGAGTTGAGAAAAGTTCTTTAGTTATATTACCATAATCATCAAATGAGTAAACAGAACCTTCCATCACACTTGTTCTTGTACAATGTGGAAGTTCAAAAGGTACCTGATCATGCTTTTTCTCATAAGATTTAGTATATACTTGAAAAATAAAGAATATACATAGAATAATTATATAAGTATATTTTTTCATTTTAACATATGGTATTTCATTAATTATAAATTCTTTAAATGACAATATATTATGCAGTTTATCTAAAAGTTAAATCAAAAAATCTCGATAAGTGGTTGTAGGTAAGATAAATGTGTTCACGCATTATTACCGTTTAACTACATAACTGATTACAAGATGATAATCAACCAAGGCTTCTTTATACATTTACAGTAAGGACATTTTATTAATAATGTATAAATAATTAAGGATGTAATGTAATTTTACCTTAAACAGTACCAATTAATAAATATAAAAGGAAATATCAATTAGGTAAATTTACTAGATTATTATGAGAGGAGATATATCAAGAGAGTTAATATTTAACCGTCTTCTTTTAATAATTTTAATATTTAACAGTCATTCTTTTAACAATACTCTCACAATAAGTGATTTCATTCATAATTTTGTCACTTTACTATTACAAAATCAAAAAATATGTATTTGAGATTTGATAATGAAGTGAGTGATGACTAAAATGTCAAGTTATATTTTATTTCCACCTACAATAAAATGTCATTTTTTCGTCTATTAATAAATGTTTAAAGAAATTAATCTATGTGAATGGGCCCATGAAAAGAATATTTAGTGATTACAAAAATGCTTTAGACCTGATAATAACAATACTCATATAAACGTTTTTATTATGTCTTGCCGATAATAGAAATAATAATGAAGAGAAAGTGTTTAAATGGTTGTCAGTAAAGAAAGTTTATACTAAAGCTAAGATAAAAAGGGACATCTGGAAGGATGTAAAATATAGTTATGATGATATAATAAATATATGTCTTCAAATACCATAGCGGTTTTCAATCTTTGTTGATTATTGCTACCAAATCAACCCAAACAAAGGGTGCGGAAATGTCTAAAGTATATAATGATGGAAGGGATATATAGGATCATATATTTATTAATGAAGGCTACCAGATAAAAATATAACTGTAAATATCACTATTTTTGATCTTATCAAAAAAGAGTTGTAAAATAAAAAATGTTAAAGTTTTTTTTAATTTTTTGATATATAACAAGTAATTGCGAAAGGTACATATAGTTTTTTACATTTATTTAATGCCAATGATTAGATCATCTAAAATAAATGTCTTTTAAAAAAGGACATTTTTATTTTATTATTAAAAAAAGGAAAAAAAGTTTCATCAAAGGGACTCGTTTAAATTAAAAATTCGATACAATTTAAAGATAAAGCTGATAAAAACCTGTAAGCAATTATAATAAAGATAAAACAATTAAAAATTGTTGAGATAATAAACATAATTATTATATAACATCTTAAAATTAAAATAAATTGTTAGTAAGTACAAGATTCTTCAGATGCGAACTGTTAAAATTTTAATATATAATCAACAGTATATATGTTTAATGATTAACTTTTAGAGAATTGAAGAGCTGACAAATTCGTCATCCTTTTCACGGAATATAGTATTAATATGATATCTTGTTATTGAAATTTATGTTATTTTCTCATATACCCTTTATCATCAATAATACTTTTCATCTCAAAAACCTTTTGTAACAAAACTTTTATTAAATTAAATTAAATGATATGAATAATTATTATTATTATTTTCCTCATCATTACCTTTTTATTAATTGGTAACAAGATAGAAATATAATGTATTTTTTTCCTAAATTTATCAAAAATCTTATCTTTTAAGAATCAGTCAAATTTCATGTCCGTCACCAACATACCATAAATCACATTAAATAATTTTTATTAATGAACACTTGTAAATAGTTATTAAGAAACTCTATTTAGAACCAAAATTTTATTTTTTATCATTTATCATCAGTAATTTTTATTTCCAATTTGAGGTGTCTTTATATAGTAGATGAACGGAGATTACTATCTTAAGATGTTAAAAAATTTAGGTAATATAATTTTGAAATATTAACCTTTTTATATATTAGTTATTTTATCTTTTTCTAATCATTTATTGTAATTCCCCCATAAACAACCATATATTTTCTATTCCTGATCATTCATTAAAGTTTGTGAGATATAAATAAATATACAATTAAATTAATAATCCTTTCAATGGTTGACAAAATTTAAATTGATAAAAAAATAAAAAAAACTTTTTTTGTTTATTAAATGTAAAAAGTTATGAAATAATAAAAATAATTCACACAATTAATATTAAAATGTAGTTTTGAAGGCGTTAATAATATTAAAAAATAATCTGAAGATAAAAAATAGTAATTATCTGTTAAACGATGAAATGAATACAAACAATTAATCAAAAAGTAAAAATAAAATTCCTTTATTTTGTCAAATATTAAATATGTGGTTGAGTGTTAGCACAAAGTTGATGAATCACAGAAATATGATAATACTAATAATTATGAGGATAATATTAAAGGGGTATATGTGAGATGATTAGGGTAAAAATCACAAACAGGTATTTATTTATATAAATTAGGTATCATTATTATATGAAGGTTAATCGAGAATATTCAGGTGATAGGTAAGTTAATCCAGTTCCGTTATATGAGGAGAATACTATTATTATCAATTTTATTGTGATATAAGCGTATAGTTAATAAATTTCTATATAAATATATATTTTAAGCTATGGATGTAGATTCGGAAAAAAGAAGAGTAAGTATTATTACACAAATTGATCCTCATAGCTTTAAAGAATTATCAGGTAACATTTCTTAATAATTCATGTTTTCTATAATTTATTAGAAGATGGACAAATTTCAGGAGGAGAAGGTGACAGTACTAAGTTGAATGATGCAACTCATTCACATAGAAGAGGGAGTCGGAAGTTAACGACAACTCTTAATCATTTAGCTTTATTTAGGGATGATGAAATTAGTGTTCCACATGGACATACGACTTTCTTCTCCCCATACACAACTCCTGGTCCAGGAGAAAGAGCTCAAAGTGAAAAGAAGAAAGCTAACTTGGGAGTCATGCTAGGTGTTTATCTACCTACAATTCAACATATCCTAGGTGTAACAATGTTTATCAGACTGTTTTGGGTTGTTGGAATTGCAGGAGTACCACACACAATGATTTTGTTATTTTTATGTTGTTCATGCGTAGGTTTAATAATTGGAAAAAAAATAATTGGTTAAAAAACAATTTAGACATTATTAACAAGTATATCACTATCAGCTGTTGCGACGAATGGAATTGTTGAGAGTGGTGGATCATATTTTATGATATCAAGAAATTTAGGTGCAGAATTTGGATCAGCCGTTGGAATATTATTTTACTTAGCTAATACAGTAGCAACTTCGATGTATCTTGTTGGAGGTGTAGAAGTTATGCTTCTTTATATATTTCCTAATTTAACAATTGGTGGTGAAGAAGTTCACGGAGATACAAGTGTATGGGGAATGATGTCACATAATTACCGTATATATGGAACATTATTTTTATTGTTAGAAGTATTGATATGTGCTATGGGAGTTAAATTTGTCCAGTTACTTGCACCAATATCTCTTGCCTGTGTTATTCTATCGGTTGTTGCTTGTTTCGGCGGTGGAATAGAGAAAGCAATAACTCAAAGTGGACTCCATGTTTGCATGTTAAATCAACAATTATTACCTACAAAAATATTTTTACCAGAACATGCTCCACTAAGTGATGTTTGTATGTATTGTATTAAATCAGAAGGTTTGTCTGATGATTTTTGTCAAAATGAAACTGAAACATTGTTTTGTTCTCATTTTGCTGCTGGTAACTTGAAATGTGTCAATGCATTTCCAGGTATTAATGGAACAATTCTTGCATCAAATATGGCTCCTATGTATATGAAAGCTGGTGAATCAGCACCTGACGTTAAAGCAGATGAAGGATTAGAAGTCTTTCAGGATGTTGATACAACATTTTTTGTCCTCCTTGCTATCTATTTTCCAGCTGTTACAGGAATATTTACCGGGACAAATATGAGTGGTGATTTAAAAGATCCACAGAAAAGTATACCATTTGGAACGATATCAGCAACACTATCAACATCATTCATATACTATGCTTTAGCAATACTCTTTGGAGCATCTATACCTGGACCTGTTTTAAGGGATAAATATGGAAAAAGTCTTGCTTCAAGTTTAGTTGTTGCTTCTTTATCATGGCCATCACCATGGGTTGTAATTGTTGGTTCGTTTTTAAGCACATTTGGAGCTGCTTTACAATGTCTATGTAGTGCTCCAAGATTATTGCAGTCGATTGCTAAAGATGATGTCATACCTATGTTGCGTCCATTTGCTCGTGTTACCTCAAGAAACGAACCATTCCTTGGTTTATTATTTACAGCATTTATTGCAGAATTTGCCATCCTTCTTGGTGCTGTTGATGCGATTGCAGAAGTTTTGGATTTTTTTTTTCTAATGTGTTATGCATCAGTAAACCTTATTTGCGCACTTCATTCACTTATGAAAGCACCTAATTGGAGGCCTAGATTCCGTTATTATCATTGGTCCTTATCATTGTTGGGTGCATTTTTATGTTTCTTCATAATGTTTTCATCACGATGGCAATATGCTTTAATATCAATATTTTTAACAATGACTATCTACAAATATGTTGAATGGAAAGGGTAATTTATATAGTAATAATTCATTTTGTTTAATAAACTTTTTATTCTAGAGCAAAAAAAGAATGGGGTGATGGAATTCGAGGATTGGCATTGACAACAGCTCAAGTAAGTCTTTTAAATGTCGAAGATAAAGATCCACACCCAAAAAATTGGAGACCTCAACTTTTAATTATGTTAAATGGTTATATGTCGAAGGATATTATTGACATGAGAAGTCTGAGTTTGCTGCATTTAGCATCACAATTAAAAGCTGGTAGAGGATTAGCTATGGTTGTCTCATTAATCAATGGTGATCCAGGGAAGAAGGAAGATAAGAAAAAGGCAAATGACATTAAAATTAGACTACAACGAGATATTGAAGAAACTCGATTGAAAGGATTTGCTAAAACATTAATTTATTTCAAAGATCAAGTTCCTGGATGTATTAGTGCTCTCTTTCAATCAGTTGGTATTGGTGGATTAAAACCAAATACAATACTTATGAATTTTCCTAAAACACAAGGAAAATTTCAATTTACAGAGAAGAATTTATTTGCTGAGGAGTTGTTGAAAGGAACTAATTCTGATTTTTGTATTCTTATAGCAAAGGGAATCACAGAATTTCCAAATAATGATGCAAAACTTCGAGGGAATGTTGACATATGGTGGATGGCTGAAGATGGAGGAATATTGATGTTGATGGCATTTTTGCTTTCACAAAATAAAATTTGGAAAGGGTGTACATTAAGAGTATTACTGATAGCAAATTCATTAAAAGGTAACACTAAAGATATACAAAAACATTTTGAAAAGTTTGTTTATCTTTTAAGAGTTGATGCTAAAGTTTATGTAAGTATAATGTTTATTTGTACTTTCTTCTTTATAATTTTTTGTTTATTCTAGATAGTAGATCAAAAAACTCCAGACTCATCAGGTGAAAATACTCCATTTAAATTCGATCTAAGTGAGGAAAAGAGTGATAATTCTTACTTGAAAAATGAAGGATACAATAACGTTGCATTTAAAAAAGATAATGATGAGATACAAATTGATTTAGGTAGTCCATACGAGTCAAATGAAAGTGAAAATGAAAGTGTAAATATAACAATAGATGAAAATTTAGGATGTGTATGTTTTTGTATTATGATTTAAAGTAGTTTTTTTAGAGTCATAAAATTCGTGAAGCAATGATGCTTAATAATATAATATGTGAAACATCTAATGATAGTCAACTAGTTTTATTGTCATTGCCAAAAATTCCAAGAGACAAAGATCAGATTATAGATAATTATATCACATACCTCAACATACTAACAATGAAATTACCGAGGGTGTTATTAATTGGTGGAAGTGGCAAAGAGGTTGTTGCAATTACTTCTTAATTTTTTTAATCAGATGATAAATTTAATTTTTTTTAATCCATGAACAACAAAATTAACACATATACAATTTATTACATACATTTTCAACATATAGATATAATATTCTTAAGTAAAATAAAAAAAAATATTAAAGAAGGTTGTGTTTTCTATTTTATAGTATTTTTAAATATTTACATTTATTTTTAAAGTAATTAGAATAAAAACTAATTTGTTAAGATTCTTTTAAATTTATCTCTTTTAAAAATACGCTTTTTACTGCAATTAGATTTCAGGCATCCAATGGTAAATTGAAAAATATATAATTGATGTGTATATAAATATCATATTATAGTCTATTTAGATATCATGCTTAAAATGATAAGATTATATAAAACAGAAATAAAAAAATATTTTTATTATTACATTGGAATAATTTTTTTTTTGATTTTTAAAATTTTGTTTATATATTGACATATTCCCTTATTATTGATTTTTAGATACATATTAAATTGTAAAAAAATATATATATAAATAATTTTATCCATTAAAGTGTAATAAAATCATTAATAGTATCTTCTAAAAGATTTTGATATAACAAAATTTTAGTCATTTCACAAAGAGATGGTATATGTGTTGGTAGTAGGTCAGAAAACACTATACTAATTAAAGACGTTAATTAATGTGATTTAATAATCCATCATATTCGGTTAATATTTAATATAGAAAATGTTGAAAATATTCTTTATCAATTAAACAACAAAAATTTATTGTGGAAAAAGTTGCTTTTTAACACCCAACTCGTTAAGTAGTAAAATTACTTTAAAATTCAAAAAAATTATATTTTATTTGTTATGTACATTTTGCATTTACTTTATTCTGTAAAATATATATGATTAATTCTAAGAAATTATGTCAATGTTCAAAAATGATAAATCCAATGTAAATTAAACAAAAACTTAATTATATTATTATTAAGTTGTCGTTTTTATTTCTATTTATCATTTTGCATAACCTTTTCCATTTCAACTTATAGCATTTGCATGATTATAGAATTTCTGCAAAACACTACTTTTTTTAAATTACCAATTGATATCTTATTTACATACTATTTTAATTAATATTATTATTTAAACTAATTACCTTGTATTGAAATTTTTAGATTAATGGTTGTAAAAAGAAAAATTTCTAAATATTTGAAGTAAATATTTTGAGATTGAAACTTACTTAAAATAAAATGACTCATATGTGTTTTTAAAATTAAAGATAATTACTATAATATTTAAAAGAATAATTCTAATAACCTTTTAGTTGAATTTAAATAAAAATTAAATGGGTCTTATATAATATAATTTAATATAATGAGTGATGCCTTTAGAAATTTTCATAAAAACTTATTTTAATTATGTTTTTCAATTACAATTGTGATAAATTTTAATATATTAATTATGATTTTTGTTCTTTATTAGTAAAGAAACCTTCTGCTTTATACAATAATACACTTAATATAATATATTATGTATTATCACCTTTAGGAGAGGATAAGATGTTATTATTTAATAACATAATAATATGTCTTATCATAGATTTTTAACGGTTAAAAAAAGTTTTATCGATAAATTATTTTATCCTTAATAAAATTTCAGACATATTCTTTTATATTTAAAGATATATTATATAATATTATTTTTTCATTTATAAGTTGATTTTAGAGAAAACATTAGATTTTTAGTTAATACAATTCGTCACAGTTTTCTATACCCATAAATTTAATATATAATAAGGGAGCACTTAGCTTGATTTTTAAACCTAATGAAAATCTACTTTAATGTACTTTTATATACTTGGAATTTATGTTACTTAAAAAATTACTACAACGAATAATTTAAACTTTCATTTTTTAAATTTATTATTTTATAATAAATGTTTTTAATATTTCTATTAAAGCTTTTAAATACAATTGTTATTTGACATAAATAAATCTTATTTTTAAACTTATTTATCTACCTTTCTATTACTTCCTAGATATTTAATTATATAACTTAGAATAAGGAAAAAAAATAACAAAAATGAATAGTTTTTACATTATCACTTATTTATCAGTAATCCTCAAAAATTTCTATTTCAAATATATATAATATTATAAAATTAAAAATGTTTCAAGGATCACTTTGTGTTTGCAATTTTTTCTCAATATAGACGGTGTGCTGTCGGAAATAATATATCTTAAATTTTTATAACAAATTTAACTTCTAAAGCAAAAAGAATATTTTTGACATCCTAAAACTATTTAAACCATTCCTTTATATAGGAGAGAAAAATTAAATTAAAAAGTGGCATATTTAAAAAATTTTAACTTAACCATCCTTTAACTAGCTTTTTGATTTTTTCCAGTGACAAGAATTTTAACAAATCGTAAAATTTATTTAATTTTCCTCCTAATTTTACTGATAATCAAAAGGAGAACAAATATATCTTTCTTTTATATAAAAAAAAATAAAATTTTTTTCACATATATAAAACATGTTAAAAGATATTATTTATGAATCGTAAAAGAATTTATCCCTAGTATAAGTTTAAAAATTAAGATGTATTTAATTATGTAATAAATATAATTATTTGTTATATAATTTTATATACCATAGAAATTTAAAGCTTACATATTACATCATAAAAATTTTTTAATTCCTCTTATTTAAAATGTTTTGTTTTATTTTTAAATTATTTATTCTACAAAAAATTGATTGTATTAACTTTCAACTGTTACTTAAAAGTGTATTTATAAGAGAGATGTTTTAACAATAGTTTTTTATATTTAACTACATAGATCATTTTGAAATTTAATACTTATGTTGATTTTAATTAAATTTTTAATTTTAATTCGAATTACTGTTAATCATATGATTAATAGAATAAATACTATTTCCTCTTAAATAGTATAAAAATATTTTGCCAAAATAAATTATTTATTTTTTCTTTCAATTTTAAAATATATATAAATGCTGTTTTTCCTTAACAATATTATTAATCTTCTTTATATAATTTTTTATAATTCGAATTGACATTTTTATAGAAATAACTTAATATTTTTTATATATAAATGGAAAACTTGATGTATTTACTGGGATTCTCTTACCTAATAACTATTATATTTGGTATTATTGGTAATTTATGGGTTATTTTTTCCATCATTAGAAGTTGGAGACCAAGAAACTCCATTGGATTTTTAAATCCTAGTGATCGTCTGCGATCATACATTGGAACACTAGCTGTTGTTGATTTGATTGTCATTTTATCGCTACTTTTAAAATTCATTTATTTGTTGATACCAGATATTACTGTATCAAATGGTAATTGCCAGATAATATATTTAATTGATAACATTATACGACTAGCATCATTAACATGTCTATTTTGTATATCAGTTGAAAGACTGATAACTATTAAAAAACCATTTAGTACTAATGTAAGGCTACTTAATTTAAGATAAATAAATATAGATTTTTAGGTTCGAAGGCATTGTATAAGATTTTTGCCATATGTTGCCGCAACAATTGCAATAATTCTCCTTATAATAATTATAATGGATTCATTAACTGTAACAGCTTACAATCATTACTTAAATTGCCAACAAAAACCATTTCACTTTATTGGATTACATAATTTAATATCAATATCAATACCAATTACGTATATAATTTTAACAATCTTTGTATCATTAAATTATTTTCATATAATTCGTCACGTTCGTAGGAAATTTTGGAAAAGAAAATCAAGAGTGTGCGCGCATACACGTTCCAAAATTCCATTGGTAAGTGAACCAAAATATATGCGAGGAATGACATGGTCTATTGTAACTGTAGCTGTTTTTCATATCCTTTGTCTCATTCCATATTGTATTATTCGCCTCATTCCTGATGACCTATGGAGATACATAGATAATGATTTAACTAGTGGATACATTCATTCTCCAATTAGACCATTGATAAACGTCAATTCTCATGATGGATTATTAAAAGATATGTTAAATTTTAAATTTCTTGTTACATTTGTAAACTGGTTAACTTATGCTAACTCTGCTGGTAACTGGATATTTTATGCTGCCTTGAATAGACAATTACGTTCATTAATTAGGTACATTTCTACAAAATAACTTTTCAATGTATAATTTTATACCATTTTCAGAGCTACCACAGAACGTCGTAAACGTAGTACATTATCACAAATATCATCACCTCTAGCTGTTCAACAAAGTCTTAAGCGTCAGGTTGCACAGTCATTGCGCTTTTTTAATACACTTAATAATCACAAAGCATTAAATGTTAATAATGAAAATACTTCAAATGGTATGACATTTCAAAAAAATTTAAGATCATCAGATGCTTATCAAAATTTAGCAGATGTAGAATCTCAATCTCAAAATACAATGTCATTTAGGAACGCATCCAATAGTAATTATAATAAATATAGTAGAGTATCTTTAAGTAGTTTACTCCCAAAATGTTCACAAAATTCTAGATTAAGTGGAACAAATTCTGATGCCGTAAGTAGTGTACTATTAAAGAGTACCATAGAAAACGAAAAGTTTCTTGCTGTTTCGGTTGGAGTAAATGATTTGTCTAATAATGTGAATGAAGAATTTGTATAATATAAAGAATAATAATTATTTTATTTTAATAAAACGGGTTACTACAAAATAAATCATTATTTATTAATATTTAATTAATTTAATAATTGCAAGAAAAAAAATTACTGGAATGTAAAAAATATTTTTATTCCAAGTTGTGAGATTCGTTTGCGTTATTTAACATTTCTTGTTTGTAATTTCAACGTTAACTAAGGGAAAAGTTCCTATGACATCATTTAAAATTCCCTCAGCAATACCGTTTCCTAACATTCCTGTCATTTGAATAAATTCTCCTCTCTAAAATTCATTTTGATTATTACTATAAAATATATAATCATCTTACCATTAATTTAAAAGCATTTTTATCATAGATATTTGGTGTACGATTTTTAATAACTCTAACCCAAACAGGAAAAACAATCTTAAAAGACCACAAATTAAAGATTACCTTTTATAACTTACATTTCCGATATCTTTAAAAGAATCTTTCTGCCTGTTCTTAATTTTCTGAGCATGTTCACCACTAGAATGACTACTACTTAATCTTTTAACTTCAGACATTAAAGATGATCTTGTCGAGGTTTTTGACTTTGATGAATTAATTACTGGTGTTTGTGTTATTGGGTTATTTTTAATAAACAAATTAATATCTTCACCACGAATGTATTTCTTAACAAAATTATATGGAATTTGTCCATACACGTCCATTGAATTTCTTGCAACCCACCATTGACTATCAGTATTATCAACAACATATAAAACCTCTGATTTTTCAAATGGAAGATCAGTTCTTCTTTCACCTTTAAAGCGATATAAACCAATAACTTTTTCCAGGCATTTTTTTGGATAACTTCTTCTTAATGTAACTTTATATAATACATGACATTTATAATATCTCATTAAACTTCCCATATCTTTAAATTGTTCACTCTCTCCAATTTGATAAATAATTTCCCCATTCTCGTTCTCCTTCTTCTCAATTCGATAATTCTTAATTCCACTAACACCATTATTATCAGTTCTTAAAAAGTGAATATAAATTTTATTTCAAGTAACATACTTTACAGATAATGAAAATCCCCCAATTTGAGTGGAAGAAGCTCGGAGAATAAATGTTCCGAGTTCAATGTTGTCGTCAGACAATAAATTATTAACATCTTCTCGACTAATATCACCGAAATAGTAAAACATCCATTTAAATGGATCAAATAACGGTGCATGTTTTTTTAAACTACTTTCTCCAGTCATTATTATGAAACCTAAAATGAAAAAAAATATATTCAAAATCTGAAGTATGACAGTTTTGCTAACAAAAATCAATGATAGGTAAGTTGTAAAATTATGACTCATTCTATATTTTAATATAAACAGTGATAGTATATCTCAATAACATATATTGTAAATGAAAGTAAATTTTCTGTATAAATAGAAAAATTTTAAATGTTAACAAAAATATTCAATATATCAAAGAAAGTACATTCTTGTGTATGTAAATGGTAGTTAAAAGTTAAACGAAAAACAAACCTTGACTCGCATTACATATAAAATGAAGGTCGTGGTTTAATTTGAGGAATAAATTATTGGTATAATAAAAATTCCTAGAATATGATAAATAAATAATTAAAAAGTTTATATAATAATTAATTTTATTAAAAATGATGATATATATTTATAATTATAATCTACTATATCATCAATAAATATATATAGGTCTAAGATGAATTAAAATTTTATGTAATCTTCAAAAGCTTATATATACAAAACAACATATATCATATATAAACACTGTTGGAAAAGTGCATTTAACTTTCATATTAAAGTATATAAATATATAGCAAACATTAGTACAAATTGAAACAATAAAAATATCAATAAAGGTTTTAAGTAAGGAAATTGTCACTTGTTAAATTCTATTGTTTAATAAATATATTTTTATATCAATCAACACATTAAAGTGATAGAAAAAATGATTAAGAAAAATACAAAATTGATTGTTCGGTTTTTATGGTATTTAAAAATATTTCTTTCCTTTAAATAAATATAATATTTTTTTACCACTACACATTATATATAAAAATAATAAATTTATCCGAAGTGTTTTATTATAATTATAGAAGTGAAATGTTGTTGTGATTTTTAACATAAAATAAAGATGGATATTAAAATAATCTAATCATCTTATTTATAAAACCTTTTAGATGTCTTTGAACATTATATATATTTAAAATATACATTATAGAAATTAAATAAGTTGGAAGATAAAGATATATATATAAAATTAATTAATCAAATGCCATTATTAAATGTGAAATCATACAATCCGCTAGTTTGTGAACCCGTAACATGATTTATTGTTGATAATTGCGAATTGTTGGATGCCAATGTTACATCAAATTGAGGTGAAGAGTCATAACGACTGGGGGAGAAAGATATACCATGTGGTTGATGATGCATAGTATTATTATGAATTGGTTGACAATACTTTAAATGATTATTTGTTTTCGATGATAAAAAGTTAACCACATCATCGTATGATCTTCCAAAAAATGTTATTAAATTTAAAAGTTGTTGTTCGAATGTTGTATCATCAGAAGTAATATTATTATTACATGAACTTATCTTATTTGATAAGGCACCCATTTGATCATTATACGATACCAATGTTGGCATTTGTAAAGACAAAGATGGAGATAAATCATGATTTCTTGATATTTGATTATAATTATGTCGAGATATTGTATTTAACGTTTGATGTCTGTGAGATGTATTGGTATTTTGCTCAAAAGGTATATTCATTAATTGATGATTGATATTGCTATTATTTGTATCATGATATGACATATGTAAATTATTTTGTTTAATTAAATTATCACGAATCTCCTGTAAAAAAGCTATCAATTAAAGTATAGATAAATAGTTGTATTTCCTAACCTGATCATAAGATTCATAATGAGAAGAATTATATGGATTTGGATTACTACGGCATGCAACAACTGTAATTCGAAGATTTGTAAATCTAAATATTTTATTGTCAAAAAAAGATTATATTAATAATACTTACTCTACAGTATTTGTTAAATTTGTATCTCCAGATCTAATAGCATTTGATGAGATTGTTTTGGTACTATTCTCATAACTACATTCATTTTTTAAATCAATATTCAGTAAATTAAGAACTTCCTCAATTTCAATAACACTTTTATAGGCAGAATAGACATTTTTTATGTTTTCAGAAATGACAATATCTTTGAAATAATCAGTCAAACTTTTACTTTGAAGTTTCTTTAAATCTAGTGGTTCTAAATAAACAATATGATCATTATTTTTAATGACAAAACATATACATGCACTAATGACAAATGATATATGTATCAATATAATTGAATTATACGATTCAATCATTTGTTCTATTTGTCCAAAATCTAAAAAACCATAAATAACTCCATTTTCCCACAATGTTTTAACTTCAGTCCTGTTATCATTAAAAAGATGCAATAATTCTAACATACCACGCCATATACTGAATTTTAATACTTTGTCTGAAGAATCGCTATGAAGATGTGGACACAGAACATTTTTAAATGTTATCAGGGGATGAGAATAATTTAAAGTATTATCACTGCATTCATTACACTTCATTTTTCCTACAAAAACATTAAAATCACTATCAGTTAATGTTCTTTTGCATTCAGCATTTGCTGAAAAGTATCGTGAATATAAACTTTTGAATTGTTCCCAATCAATTCCATTATCACACCAATTTAATATAAGACCATCACAAGTATATGTACCATAAAGCCAAAAACATGTAGCTGTATAACTACTCATCATTCTTTGAACCTGACAATCTTGATTCCTCCTGGTAGCTATTGTAAATGGTAATGATAGTGTATGAACAGTTAAAAGATGTCCAGATGGACTATATAATTTCCCCATAATATGAAAATAAAATAAAGGTCGTTTACCTGTCTGAAGATTTGCTCTTGAATCAATTAATGCGTCCTAAATAAATAATAGTTGAAAAATAAAAAAATACACATTTATATTTACCTTTTGTCTTGTTGTACATAAAATATGTGGATAAACAGCGGTCCAAGTATGGTGTTTCGTATCAAAAGTTGCTTTTATTGATATGATTTCTTTACTATTAACATCACTTTTTTTATGCGCTGTATTTCCACCATCAGCTGATGCTACAGCATTGTTTCTTTTAACACCAGTTGATGGTTTCATTGCTAGTAGTGCTGCAGATCGAAATACATTTAATGATGTTATTGGATATTCTGCCAACTTCCTCCTTCGTATGTCATTTTGAATTTGTTGAGCAACCTCCTCTGAGACAATTTGAACGTTAAATTCTTTAAATACAATACAATGTGCTAAGGAATCAATACTTATCGGAAAAAGATTGTTTGTGACAAGAATTGGACTTGCATTTGCTTCATTACAAGCAATAGAATCAAGTAACAATTTATCTAAGGTTATGTAAATTGTTTTTAATATTTGAACTACAATATGCATACTATTGTTATTCTCTTGACGGTGTTCTAAATCTGAATAAAAATTTAACATACACTTAATTACAATTATTCCAAAAAAATAAAATGTATTAGTGTAGAAAGAGGCTAAATCTTCCGTTACTTTTTTTTTAATTGTTGGGTATGAAGAAATATTTAAAATTTGTTTTTCCTTTAGACATTTCCATGCCACTGAGCAGTAATCCTTTGAAAATTCTCTAAATGCTCCAAGAAGGTGGATAATGTGATTTTTCATTGCTAAAATAACATCATCATAACAATACCTATTAAAATCTTTTTGCCTACCATTTTTTTCATTTGGTATGTGACAATATTTAAAAAAAAAATCGTAGAATTCATAATAAAAAGATTTAAATTTTGTAAAAGAAACATGTATCTTTTCTTCTATTTCTTTAGGCATAAACCATTCAGGTTTTACTGCTTTTTTTGATAAATTTTTTAGTGTCGAATCCAGTTGTTTTAAAATTTCTTTTCTCTTACACATAGATAATAAATAATATGGATTATTGCCTTCTTCTGTACTGAATCCTTGTGATCGATTTAGTATTCCAATTGAATTCCAAGCAATTAAATTCCATTCATCATAATATTGAAGTAAATTTTCTTTACAATCTCCTGGTTTCATGGCATTGATTGATGAATCAAATATATATTTTATTTTGTAAAAATGTCTTATAATATCTTCCATTTTAGTGTTGTCACAACACCATTGATTTGAGCTGTTTGCCTGATGAGATGCTTGATTGGTAAAGCAATAAGATGATGATGTTGGGGTTGGTTGCCATTCGGAAAACTTTATAGTGAATAAATTTAAAATTCATATAAAAAATTAACTTACTAATTCTGATAAACCGATATGAATTGCTTCATTTGTTTCCTTAACTCCTATAGGCATCTCTACTTTTATTTCCCTTTTTTAATTATATTTTGTAAATAAAAATTTTCTATATCATGAAATGGTTTCTAGTAAAAAATTTTTGGTTTATAATATTTATTTATTATCAATACCGTAAGTATATAACTGTAAAGTAGAAAGATTCTTAAAATGGAAGAACGTCAAAAGACATAAATAATAAAAAAAAACGAAAATTAGTGTATGAAAGAGAGAGAAGAGTAGTGTTTGAATACTTCTAAAGTAACATACATAATTAAAGAAGTATTATGTAAGATTGAAATTTTATAATAAAATTATAAAGGGATACTTTAAAAATATCATGTTATTACTAATCAATACTGATTAAAAAGATTCAACGTTATTTTGTTATTTTTTTAATTCCACTTTTCGTTTATATTAGATAAAGAAATTAATCATTTATTGGTTTCTTCTTTCGTGATAAGAATATGGATAGTATCAGTTAAATTTTGTATGTTACTTATCAACATTTATATTTTTGATTAATATTTATGTAGAAAATATATTTTGGGTACGTTTTTAAAATGGTTGTATAAATAAATTATATGTTTAAGCGTGTATTCTTTTTTAATTAATAATAAGTTAGATTTAAAAGTATTCCTAACGAACTGTTGAAGATTAAGTAATAATTTAAATAGGGGTATTTAAAAAAAATGGAAGGAGAAGATAGAATAATTTTTAATTAATTTTTGACATATTGTAAATATTTTGATATACTTAAAAAATATATGATATAACATACGCTAAATGGTAATTAATGACATTAATATGACGCTAATTTAAAATTTTGTAAATCAATTTCTTTCAATATTTTAATTACTGCAAATGATAGTATTATTTAAAATATCCTATGAAAATAGAAAATACAAAATCAAGGTAAAAATTCAAGGTTTAATTATCTTGAATAATGATGAAATATGTTTAACAAGAATTGTAACTACTAAATAGTTTATGGAGCTACGAGATTATTATAAACTTAAGTCAAGTTAATTAAATCATTGTGTGTAAAGAAAAGTAATTTACGAAATGAGATTGATCAGTAAAATCATATATTATCTATAAAAGGTAATAAATCTTTGGCTTTTGTACCTGTTAATTATTTGTTAACTTGGAATGTAATGATTATTTGCATATTTTACAAATGCGATGCACGTGTAATTTATACTAATAAATTAGATACAATAAATCATACTATAAAATACTAAGAATAACAGAATTAAGGTGCGTTATTGTTATATTAAATGGTAAAAAATTAAGATAATTAATGTTTAAATTAAAAGTAAACTATTGTACTATCCCTATCTCCATAAAATAACATTTTTGTTAGTATAAAACTGCAATCTTCTTAACAGTATTAAATTATAATATCATATTAATTTAAAATAAAAAAATTGATAATTTAAGAATTTAAAAACAAGTATATGAATGATGTGGCTCTTAAATAATAATTTCTATTATCGTGCATCTAGAGCCAAAAGTCTTGTTTTACAAATTTATAAACTAAATTATGCTGTTAAAAAATTAAACAAAAAAGTGCATTTCTGTTGTTTGATAATAAATTAATTCAAATGTTCAGATAATAATTAGACTATTGAAATGTCATTACGTTTTTAAAAAATTAAATAGACATATTATCGTTTTAAAATAATTCTATGTTAACAAACTAATTTAATTATGCTTAAAACAAATCACTTCATATTAACTAATTATCATTTTGTGTGTGTATATCTGTGTTTTAAATACCTTAAAATATATATTAAAAAGTTTCAAAAAAACAATACATTCTCTAAGCATCTTAATTATAAAATTAATAAATTATCCATTTTTTATCATTATTATTACGATTTTATTAAACATATGTGTTGTGATTTTTAATTTATAAAAAATTAGTATTTTTCGTTTACAAAATTATGACAACAAAACTATTTGAAATAAAGTTAATAATTTATTTTTTAATCATTGAACAGTGATTTAGTATTGTATAATTTTTCTACAACATAAAGAAATATAGACTTTTTAAATATAGTAGTACTTTATAGTTTGGGCGTACATTATAATAATACTTTTTGGCAGTTCATTTTTTACTCAGTTATTAGTGGTTAATAATCTTTTAATGGCGTATTCTGATCATAACATATATTGTTTAAAAAATTAAAACGATTGGGTTTAATAATATTTTTTTAAAAATTTAATTTTGATTGCTATTGACTTTGATGATCAAAGCACCAGATAGAAAACTTTGGTTGTTATAAATACTAACAAATTTATGGTAAAATAATTCATCTACCAGTTTTATTACATTTTGTTTTTATGTTCCTTAAATATATATTTTATGAAAAAATTATAAACTTTCAATAAATGTTTATGTTTAAAATTTTTTTATAGGTATATCATTAAATTCAAACAACTTATATTTTATCACATGAGTTTTATTAGTTTCAAAATTTAAAACCGCAAAAAAAGTTTACATAAAATGATCTTAATACAGGAACATTCAACGTAAACTTTTTATTCTTCAATATATACTTATTTTTAAAGACGTTTTCTTTAAATAAAATTTGCTTTCGTATTTTAGCAAATATGATTTAATGCACTGCTTAATAAAGAAAGTTTCATTACGTTTAATTATGAAAGATATATTTACTTCAATACGAAATATTAATAAAATTTAAAAACTATACAAGTAAATTGATTAATGAAATTTTCAAACTACCACACAATTCTTCGAAATAAAATTATGAAAAACAAAATTTTAATGAATACTGTTATCTTTTTTTATTTCTTTTGATTAATAATAGAGCCAACATTTTACACTGCCGATGTATTATTCATTTTATAATTTTTTTTATAATGCCAAATAAACATAATTTCCTTCATAACAAGATTTATTTATATCTTGTTTGAAAAAATTTTAATATACTGTAAGAAATGGGATTAAAAAAATAAAAATATTGGATTTTGCTCATTGATTACAAAAGTACAAGAAATTAGTACTTATACAATGATATAAACACTTTAAAAAGGTAGGATAACTTGTGATAAATTTTATAATTTATATTTCTTACTCAATTATAATATTTATAATCCCTACTGACTTGCCTTTTAAATATTAATTAAAATAAATAATTGAGTTAATCAAAAAGTTCTTAAAAGAATATTCTTTACTGTATATATATAGATAGAAAAGATAAATCAAATAACATCTTAAAAACTGAAATAAAGGTTATTTTTTAACCTTATAAAAATAAATGTTAAAAAATTATAGCGTAAAAAGTTTGCGTGAGTATTTGAGGTGTAACTATAATTAAATTTAAAATTGAGGGAGGTTAATTAAATTCTCTACACCTCCTCACTCATTTTACAAAAATTTTAAAAGGTTTACAGTAAAATGAATAATTTTTTTAAAAATATTCTCTACTAAAATGTATTTTTTAAATTAATTAATTTATATATTTTGTAGTAAAAAATGTAAACAGCGGGTAGCACTTCTTCATTAAAAATTTATCTATGGTTGTATCTTTAGATATTGAATTTTCAAAAAGATAACTTTTGATATAATTAGATTATAAATCAAAATATTGTTTTTATCTTGTAATTCTTCATCAAAATTCTTAGTTAAAAAAAACAGTTCATAAATTTTTTATAAGTAATAATTTTTTATAAATGTATTTCCACAATGGCAGGAAATGTTTTGTTAATAATTATCATTATTATGTGCAAGAGTTAATTCTTTTTTTATAATTTAAAAAAAAACATTTTATTGCAAGGGAAGAATGTATAAAAATTACTCCAATTTAAAAAATTTCTATACGTTTATTTTTAGTTTACAATCCCTTTAAAAATAATTAAAAATTAATTATTAATGACGCACCTATAATTTGTAAGAAGTGCATCATAGTTATAAATTTAGAGACATACATGCAGTAATTTCTAGAAATTAAGGGGGTATAAGTAAATTAAAAAAACCTTTACTTTTAATATAGAGTAAAATGAAAAAAATAATTAGATTTTTAATAATACATCAACAATTGTTCATATAATTTATTTCCGAAAAAAATGACCTCTCCTTTTTTGATGAATAGTATAAATTTGCAATTCATTTAATCTTAAGAAGTAAATTTTTATCCTCTACTTTTTAAATATTATATATTTTTAAAAACAAATATTTTAATGCTGTTTGTACAAGATATTAAATAATATATTTAAAATGGTTGCCTTAAAAACTCTGTTTCCGCTAATTATTTAATTATTAATAATCATTTATTTAAAGTCTAAAAGAGAGACTTATTTATACTGAGTGATTACATGATTTCTTCATCAATTGCTCATTTAAAAATTAATTTTTATGGTAATTTTTTAATTACTTCTTTTTTATTAATGTTTACCTTTCTTTACTCATTATCAGCCATCATTTACATTAAACATTTAAAATTATCTTTCGACATTAGGAAAATATTACCATTATAAATAAGTAGAATCAAAAATGCTACAATTTTTAATAAATATGCATATCTTTTCCTTGCAAATATACTGTATAATAACTTTCATAACGGGATTATCTTATGTAATATTTATAATATAAATGCCATTCTCTCCAATTAACTTTATCCTTAATATCATTTCCAACAATAGAAACAATAAATATATGTCTTCTAAATTTTTTAATTATATTTTTAAGTTAAATATATTGTAGGTAGAAAAAAGTTAAATTCTCAACCACCTTTTAAATTTAATTTTATTTTTCTATCCCCTCATATTTTTTATACCTGTATAATGTTTAAATTTATTTTAAAATAAAAATAAAATTATTGTTAGTAAGTGGGAGGTTATTATCCACTATACGACTTTTAAAAATTTATTCACAATAGATTCTTAAAATTTAAAAAACGTCTAGATATTTTTATTTTACGTATACTAATCTTTTAAATAAATTTTTTGTTTTAAAACTTTTTATTATTTTTAATTTAGTAATTTGATGGAAAGTTGGAAAAAAATGAAATGTTACGTTTTGTTATTTTTAATAATTGGATTTTTTGGAAATATCTATTGTACTAGTGGTACATTTGAAGTGGATGAAGATTTAAATAACTGTATCATTGAAGTCCCGACTGTAAATTAAACTGTTTATAAACTACTACTATATTAACATATATTTTAGGTTCAACAATTCAAAGGAAATTGTATAAAGTTAGCATTCAATGCTTATGGATGTGCTGCAGGAATACATCTTGATCCATTTAACAGAGATTGCATCAAACTCCAAACATAAAAGAATTAATGATAATATTTCATGGTATCAATTTCATCATAATACATCTTTTGTCAACACACTTATCGTTTTTTTGTTTCATGACAATGAATTAGAGAAATTACTTTGTGGCGCATTGCTGTTAACGGATGATTTAATTTTTAATATATATGATAAATATCCCATGGTAGTTATTTTTTTTAATAATAATTCAAATAGGAAAAATAAATGAAATTGTTACTATAAATTATGTGAAAAATTACTAATCTTGTTTAAAACGTTTTAATTTCATTTAATAATTTTTAAAAAAATTAATAATTTTACAATGAAAATTGCTATCATTCCTTAAAGAGTCTCTTATCCTTATATCCTCATATGGTGGCGTAGCCTTATTTCAGGTGTAGCGATGTCTTCTGCAGCATTTATCCCATCGGATACATGCTAGCTGTTTCCCACCACCTTAACCGAATATTTACTTTATGAAGAAACTTGTTGGAACATACGTGCTCGATTTGAATTAAACAAATAAACACATTAATTTGAATATAACCTTTTATTTATATTAATAACGAACAATATATATACGGTAAATGGAAATTTATGTTGTCCGGGGTTTCGGATATGAAGTGTTATTCAGCACCACTGATCTTCTTCTCTGTTCGAGGTTATTGAAAACTAAACCAAAACTGAAACTTCTGAAATATTTCTTTCTTAAATACTACTTTTTCTTCTCCTTCTTCTATTAAACTTCTTCTTAGTTTGGTAAAAAGTTGTTCTTTCTTCTTCCAGATGTTTTGTTAAGTATATGTTCAGATTTATATAAAATATTATTTAAATCTGCAAATAATATTTATTTTACTTATTCGTTCTTTTCTTATTCCATAACTTGATTAGTTGGACCATATTTGTATATAATAATATATATAATATGTATTTAATAATTTCCTATTCTTAATGCCAAGCATTACGCAATATTTATTATCCGATTATACTTCAAACATTGATAATAATTATTCGACAACAAAAAATAACGTCAAAATGTTGCTATATTTAGCATGAGTGTTTGTGAATGCTAATAGATGAATTTGATTTTTTAAATAAAATAATACAAACTACGGGCAAAAGTTTTATTACAAGATATCTTACTAAATTATCATTCAATAATATTTACATATTGTTGTGACAATATAATAATATGGGTATCTTTATTTTCTTAATTATTTTACATTTTAACACAAAATTTTCTATACCTCTATCTTATCAATTTTTATCACATTTCTTATCACATAAAAATTTTCAAATTATGTTTTGGAAAGTATATATCCTCTTCATTCATATTCGAAAGATATTTAAAGTTAAATATTAATAATGAAAAAAGTATGGTTGCTTACCAGTTCTTCATGTTTTTTTTGCATGTTCTGCTTTTTTTTCAGGATACATTATAATTGTATCGAAAAATCTTGCAGATCCATTATTACCAT
This sequence comes from Strongyloides venezuelensis, assembly GCA_963280985.1. NCBI lineage: Eukaryota > Metazoa > Nematoda > Chromadorea > Rhabditida > Strongyloididae > Strongyloides > Strongyloides venezuelensis. Next base: position 13,321,496 of record CAUJLX010000001.1, read on the forward strand.
ATATAAGGTAGAAACTAATTATTTTATAACATTACTTTTATAGTGATGGTGGAGCATATCCTCCAGAAAGTGGTATTTTTGGGCAATTGCTTAATATTGCAGCAGTATTCCGTAAGTTAAAACTTTTTAAAAGTATTACGTTTAATAGTGTACCATATAATATTTATTTTTAGTAGCAATCGTTACCTATATTCGTTATCAAAAATTAGAAATATTTTATAATTATAATAAAACGGAAACATTATGGACAAAATTGAATACTATACTGCTTGTTTTAGGATGGATATCTTCTTTTGGTATGTCAGTTGTTGCAAATTTCCAGGAATTTTCTATTCCTATGATGCATGTAATTGGAGCTATGCTTGCATTTTTTTCTGCTCTATTATATGTTTGGGGACATATATTATTATTATTGCTAACTAAAAAACCCAGATTAACTCCAAAATGGATGATTATCTTGAGAATATGTTTAGCTACTATTTCTTTAATATCCTTAATTTTTCATCTGATTACTCAATGGAGCTTCGCATTTGTTGAAAAGAACGATAATGGATTGTATCCAACATTGCCCCCAAATGATGGAATTGAACAATATCCAAAAAATTCACCATTTTACACTCGACATCTAGTAACAACATTTTCTGAATGGATACTTGTACTAAGTCTAGAAGCACATTTTCCTTTCTTACTCTTTTTGAATTAAAAGATTTCATGGCGAATATTATAACTGTTGAATACAGAGGAATACCCACTGACAATGGGGATCGTTTTGATATAAGAACAAATCAATTTGTTATAAGGCAATCAAAACTGTTTGATACAAAAGTTGTTACACATATCTAAATATCATTTTTAATAATAAAGAAAAACATGAACTGGTAATAAAAAATAATGTTTACAATACAGTATAAACTCGATCATCCGAATCTCAATTGTCCGGATCAGAAATTCTAGGTCTGGGAGAAATTTTAGAGAAGGGTCTTTCATTTTTCTAACATTTTTAACTTAAGATTTTTCGTTTTTTGAAATTTTTTTAAATGTTAATGTATACTTGATAACATTATTGAACAATTTAGAAAATTTAAAAAAATTTCTAAATCAAAAAGCAGCCTAACGGTGGATTTTAGTACAGCCGACAATAGCAATTTTGCTATAGTTGAATATTACAAAAATCTTTCCATTTTTACGTTAATATATGGTTGAAAATGTGTCAGTTGATTATAAAAAAACTATTTATTTCATAAAATAGTTCTTTATTTAGCTTCCATACATAATTAAATATAATTTTTATACGAAACATAAGTAAACAAAATTCTCAAAATGCTAAAAACAACCGTTAGACATGGTTGCGTATCATTTACTGCTAGAAAAATAGTCAATTTATCAAATTAAATGCTTCATTTACCTATTTACGTGGAATCTATCTTAATATTTAGTCAGACTTTTATATTACTTCGTTTATCCGGATTTTCGATTATCTAGACGACCTTTTGACAGAATTAGTCCGGATAATCGAATTTCTATTGTAATTGTAAAAAAAAATTATATTTAAAAGATATTTTTATATTATTATTGTTAGAGTAAGGTATTACATTGAAATATTTTTAATTATTGTTGATTAAATTTGAGAAGTGAAACAGAAAATAAATTACAAACTCATTTTAAAAATCTCAACTAGAACGAAAAATGACCGATAACTTTCAAATTTCTTCTTTTTACATGAGGAAACTTCTAAACTCTTCAGTATCTCAGTGGATCCATTTTAAAATTCTTAAAACAAAAGTCTAAAACATGTGTTTATTTTTAATAATAATAATAATAAAAAAGAAAAAATTAATAATGGCATTTTTAATTTATGTAGAATAATTTTACTCGCTTGTAATAGTTCTTTCTATACCACAATTTCACTCGATTGCGATTCTTTTGTTATAATTGATTCAGAAAGAAATTTTTCCATTTCACTTGATGAAATAGCATGAGATGTTGGTTGTCTAAGTATAACACCATTAAGACGTATACTAGGGTTATTGTTATTTATTGGAATAACTCTACGATTTGGTGTTTGTGGTATAAATCTTGTAGTTTGAAGAGTTGTTGGTTGACGTCTGTTTGTAAGTCCAAATCCTCTGGACATTCCACGTATACGTTGGAAATTTCTTCGACGCCTTTGACATGTTACACACGATATTCTAATACTATTTAATCCAACAACATTATTTTTGTATAATGGATTTGGCCAATTTGGACATTGTCCTTCACGAATTGAAAATGCAGTTGATGGTACAAATTGACAGTGCCTTGTACTTGAATCATATATAGCAGCAGCACAATTAAATTCATGGCATGTTCTAGCACATTGATCGACTGAAACAACAACAGCAAAGTGTGTAAATTGTGTTTGCAAATCTTGTGAACTTGGTGCTGAGGTAAGATAGAAGATTGAAGCACGGCATACACCAGTACGTAGATTTTGTGATGTTCTTGGATGTGGTTGTTGAGGAATGAATGGACGAGATGGTCTTGAAGTAGTTGGTGGTAAGGTTGGAAAGGTTCGTGGTCTTTGTGTTGTGGTTGGTCTTGAAGTAACTATAAGACGTGGATGTGATGTTGAGAATCCAGTACGTGTTTGTAAAACAGGTTGTGGTCTTAAATTTTGACGGAAGGGGAATTGTTGTTGAGAAGGTGCAATTTGCGGATGAATTGCTTGACGATTTATTGTTTGTTGTGGTGGTTGTACTGGTAGTATATTTCTGGAAGGTTGAATTGATTTTGGAATTTGATTTATTTGAGAAACTCTATTATTTGGAATAAATCTTGCAGTAGTGTGTGGAGCAAAAGTAGTTGATCTTGTTGTTATAATTTGTCTTGTAGTTGTCCTTACTGTAATTGGTCTTCTAGTTGTAGTGGTAGTAGTTGTTGTTGTTGTGGGTTCATCTTTATCACCTCTATATAATTTGGGAATAAAAATTGGGGCTTCTAAAAATATTAATAAGTTTGTTTCTTTGTGATATTTTATTTACCTTTTACTGGTTCAACAATTTCTTCATCATATGCTCCAAAGATAGTGTTATCTTCATTGACTAAAAAATTTTTTAAAAAGAAAAATAAATTAGTGTTAGTGCAACGTACAATCGCTTATGTCATCAACAACTTGACTTGGTTGCACTTCATCAAGAATTGCCTTTTGAATTCCATCTCTTGCTGCGCCAATTTCTAAAGTAAACATTTTTTACTACAATATTTGAATGTCAAAACATACTAAATAATCGCTTTTTTCGCCGTCGATTTCAATTGCATTACTGGAAATAGATATTGGTGCAGCAAACATTTTAGTTTCAGCTGGTTTAACGCTATTAGAAAATAATAAACAAATAAAACATTATTAGACTAACCTCAATTCTTGAGTAAGTACTCTGTATGATAGTAAAACAATTAACAATAACGAAGCATACATAGGTCTCATTTTATCTAAAAATAATTAAAGATAAAAAAATAGATTTGTTATATACAATTATTAGAGCGAATATTTAAAATTCCTAAATACTTTAATATGTTTAATAAAAAGAAACAGGATTCACTTTAATTAGCTTATTTTTACTTAAATTGATGGAATAGAATAAAAAAATTTTTGTAAAATAATAGCATTTTTATTAATAATAATAAAAAGTTTTGAAGAATAATTGTTGAATAGAAACTTATTTTTAGAGTGGGTAATGATTGCCATGGTGTAACGAAAGGGAAATTACAATGATAAGTATGGAAGAAATAATATAGAAATACTAGTTTATATGTCAACGTTAGGTTGAAAACTATAATGTTAAAAAAATAATTAATGATACTTATTTATACAATTGATAAAATCAAATGAAATTTACTATAAGTGGCAGAAAGGAATAATGATAGTTTTATAATAAATAAATGAAACTTTAAAGGCATTAATAAAGCAATAAGGAAAACTGCGCAAATATTGTCTTTAAGATAAAAAATTTAAATATATATATATATGAACCGGTCTAAAAGTTTAGAAAATATACATATATCATAAAAGGAATTAAACAAAATGAAATGCGAAAATTTTTAATATTTTAAAATTTTTTAACTTCGTTGAGATATAAAGAATAATATTTTTTTAATAAAAACCATTATTCTTATCTTTAACTAATATCTTATAGTATATTTTGTTTTTGTAACACTTTTTTTACGTGATTACAAATTAAGACAGTTAAAGATTTTAATCACTTAAGGTCATTATTTTATTAGATCCAAGCAACAAAAGAAATTGAATTAAATGGAAAAGAAACCAGTTAAAATATAACATTTCGATTGTGTTAGTTTACTGTCATTTTCAAGATAATAATTTATATTCCAAAAAATGAAATTCGTAATATCCAATTTTGTGGAATCATTATTAAACATTTATAGTGATTGTTATTATATTTTACTTTTTTTTCGTAAACAAATTATTCTTAACTCAAATAACAATAAACAACATGCATAAAATTAAACATGCATAATTTTAATGAGATTTCAAATTAAAACCTTGAAATTGAATAACGAGTTTAAGTTTATTCTCAATGTCATAAATATACCTACTGGTCACAACTATTAGAGCAAAAATCTTTTTTAAGATAATTCATTACCTTACTATAGAAAGTGAATTGTATCAAATAAATTTCCCCCATAAAATATTTCAACACTATAATTTTTACATTTTAATTTAAAATGAATTATCATTTGATGTGATGACCAACGAAGACGATGTGCAAAAGTACAAAATTTAATTATCCTAATTAAATACGTGATTTGTAATTTTAAAATATTAAGCAAAAGTAATTTTTTGCAACAAAAAAATAAATAATCATAAATTTTGTAAAAGTTGTGGAGTGAATAGGTACGCATTACGAATGTACCAAAAAATATAATAAGTTTAAACTTAGGATATATTTATTTTTAACATTTTTATGTTTACTTTTGTTATTAAATGTGCCTAAATTGTAATATTAATCATTTTTATACTGACAATTACTGTTCCAAAAAGGTAGTGATGATTAAATGATGTAAAAAACAATTTTATAAATTATTTCCTGATTCATCTAGTACTTCTAAAAGAATTTTCTTCTCTGTTGTTTTTTTCATAGTTTTTCTCCTATCTTTTTTTAATGTATTCCGGATAATTATTACTACTGGTCTTTAAAATAATTTGAATGTAAAAAAAAACAATAATGATATTGGTTAAGATCAACTTAAATTGTAAATTTCAGTAGTCAACTGGTTAACGAAATTGATATCACGATTACTTAATTGTTAAATTTTTCTTTATTTGAAGGATTTTTTTAAAAGGAACCGTATTTATTTTAAATCTTAACTTGTTTAGTATTTTAATTTAAAAAGTAACGTTTAGATTGGAAAAATAGGTTGAAATTTTGAAAATGTCATGAACACTTCAAGAGAAGCGCCGAAATGAAGTTGACAGCTGATTATAAAAATTGTACTTGTAATATGCTTGAATGAATAAATAATTATAGAAGTTTAAAATAGATAAGATAAATAACATTTTATATTTATCGTATTTTTTTATTATTTAACCAAAATTTTCTTCATAATGGGATCTCAAGATTTTACACCAGTTGATATACTTCAAAATCCAAGATTGAAACGAAGCTACTCTAATATATTTTCCGATAATGACCTTTTGAACATTGATGTAGAAGAACGAGAAGCTGCAAATGTACGAGAAAGGAAACGAATGTGCAGCATTAATGTAGCATTTATGGTAAGTCAATTCAATCTTTATCGATTCATTTAAAAATATTTAGGATTTGAAGAATTATATACCTACATTTCCTTTTGAAAAACGATTATCAAAAATTGACACATTAAATTTGGCAATTGCATACATAAATATGCTCGAAGATGTCTTATCAAAGGATATAGATTCATATTCATATTTGAAAGAATCTGTTGAACAGGCAAGGAGAGGTCAATACAATGGAGTTATGTGGATCACATCAGATTTGGTTGCCAGATTCAAATGGATAAACTGGAAAAAACTTGGTATTACACCGATAGAATAATCTTTATTGAAATCACTAAAATGTATGTATAAAAATCATAAAATTTATTGAAACCCGAATTGTTAACTGTTCCTATTATCGCGACCCCTATTTCCAAATAATTCTTCAACACCTGATAAAATAGTATTTAAACTTAATGGATCTTCAGGATTTGAACAACGCTGTCCTAACAATGATTCTGTCTGCCGATATCCACATGAACATTGACATACACCAAATCGACATTCTGAAAAATTAGGACATTGCTTATCTGAGATACAGCGTTCTCCTAACGAAGATCTTGTTAAACATCTATCTCCAACTGCAACCTCTTCTAAGTTACATATTTTTTCACAAGTTGGAAATCTATCATCATTATTCTGTAATTATAAAACAATTTGCTACTTTTTTAATAAAAAATATTTTATAACTTACGGGTTTAAAACCGATTTTACAATCACAAACTCCTAATATACATTGCATTGTTATTCCACCTTCACATTGTTGATCAATTTGACATGCATCTTCACGATGTGCTAAACTTACACAACGCCCATTTAGATAAAGTGGTGTTGGGTTTCTACATGGTCTAGGACAACACAAAGAACTTTTCCATCCTGGTTCTGATATTGTATAACAAAAATGTGTTAATGACCGACATTTTTCGTTTTCTGGAACACCATTATCACATGATTGCGTTAAGTCAGGTTCACCGTATGGGCATTTTAGCTTGCAACAATGTCCAATATAGGGACTTCCATATATTGAGCATCGATAACCCGATGGACAACTGTCTGTTGATGCAGCATTTTCAAGCATATCAATATCATTAATAAAAAGTCTTCTACATGATTGTTTTGGTTTTTGCCCATCAGGACATACAGCAACACATTTCTTTCTCAAATTATCCCTTATTGTTCCAGGAGCACATTGACATAATCCACCTAAACACGCATTAAATGGATCAACACAGTGACTATCTTTTTCACATTGCTGATTCCAATGGGCAACTCTAGTACATTCAACACCATACAATTGATAACCAGTAGGACATGCTTAAAAAATTAATCATTTAATAATTTCCTTTGTAAAACATACCAACAACACACTTTCCATTTACAATACTCCCTCCCCAACATTCACACTTTCCATCACGACATAACAAAGGTGGTTTGCAATCTCTTTGGCATGAATCGCCTATTTTACTTGGGGCTAAATAAACAAAAAAATAATTTTTTCAGTAAAAATTATTGAACATACCAACACGGCAAACGCGTGTTTGTTCATTAACATCATATTCTTCAAAATTTGTAGGGCAAGAACAACGGCCATCCCGACAAAATGAATTGATTCCATAACATTCTTCATCGAATAAGCATTGCTGTCCTATTAATTTTTCTATAAATGTATTACGAATAAAAAAATTTATATACTGTAAATCTTACGTGTACATGGTACATCAAATGTACTTCCATAATATGCTAGATAAATTAAAATAAAAATAATTAATTTAAAAAATATTGAAAGTTTTGAGTATAGAATCATGTTAGATATATTTGATAGATTTTACATTCATTCAATATATGAATACTATGACATACATTCAATGATACTACAATATCTTAATATAGAGTAATTGTAGAGAGAATGTTAAGGTTACTTTAAGAAAAATTAATTTGATCTATTTACAAAATCCAAAGTAATTATATCTATCACGTAATAACCAAATAAAAATTAAAACTTTTAGCAGTATATTTTTGAAAACACGATTAGATGCTTTGAAAATTTAATTATAAGCAATATTATATTAAATGGATGTTTATTATTTACTTTCATTAAAATTACTAACTTTTTATCTTAGGATATCCTGTATATTTAGATGTAAATTGATTAATAATGATGACTCACACTATAATTTAACCTTGAATAATCTTAATCTTATTTCTATATATAAATAAAATGTTGGTAGGAAGCATGAATATATAATAAAAATAACTCTAAAAAAAGTGTTTATTAGTCGTATAAAAGATAAACAGATATTATTATCTGTTTTATCATGATTATGAAAAATCACCAATTATTTAATTAATTTAAAAAATTAGTATACTAAAAAGAAAGAATCTTCACAGCAACAAAGTGTTTCGATGTATATTAAGTTAAACCATTAAAAATAATGATAAGATGATAAGTATTATGATGCAAGAAATCATCAGTTTTAATTATTAAAAAGTATTAAGTTATAAATAATTACGGCTTTTTTTAATTATTTTTGATATTTTATAACTCAGCTGGGTCGTGCTTTTGAAGTTGCTCACCATAATCAGTAGCTTGTGATCCAACAAATGTATCATAATGTTGGATTATCTCTTCTGGTGAAAGCTTTCCATCTTTGTTCTCATCAGCAATTCCGATTAAATGTTTTGCCTCGGCATCAGCATGATCAAAACCAATTGGCATAATCCAGTCACGCATTTCATCACGATCTAACTTGTTATCATTATTCTTATCACGATGTTCTCTAAAAAGTTCACGTTCTGATTCAACCCATTCTGGTTCTTTTCCATTCAATTCAGGATAATCTTCTGGTCTATACATATCACCGATATATTCATTAAGATCAACAAATCCATCCTTATTTTTATCAATATCTTCAATAGTCTCTGTAACAACAACATCTCTCATTGATTCACAATCCTCTGGGTGCATAAAACATCCATATTCAGTTCTATCTAACTTGTTATCTGAATCGTAATCAGCAACTTTCCACCTACGTTCATCTCTACTGATCATTTTTTTGTACTCATCGGACAAATCTTGACCTTCTCCTGTTGGATGTCCATAAACCATTTCTCTATAATCTTCCCATGATAATTTACCATCAGCAACCTTATCAGCCTTATAGTTTTTCCAGGTTCTTTCAACATCGTTATTAACATATCTTTGTTGCATGAAATTTATGTGATTTCTAAGTTCATCTTCCTCAACAAATCCATCATTATTACTGTCCATCTTTGGAATAAGTAAAGCGAGTTTTTCCTTAGATTTTTCTGGTGTTAATTCATCAAATTCAGCAGCAGTATCCTTTCCCAAGAATGCTTCATGATCGTATGCTTTATTATGTTCCTTTCCATGTCCGTGATCTTTACTAGATAATGGATCGGTGTGATGTTCAGCTAAGATTGTACAGGAAATAATAGCAATAGTTAGAAATATCAAAAAACGCATATCTAAAGAAAGATAAGTTAATAATATGTGATAAGTAAGATATATTTAATTTTCTAACTATACAATAGAGAAATATTTATATAGAAAAATGTTAGTAGTACTAAATAAATGTATACTTTAATTATAAAAATGTGTCAACATTTAGTGATATAAATAAACAATCATTGACATTTATAATAAATAAAAATATTTTTATACATTAGCCTTTATAACTTTTTTCTTATGAAATGTTAATTTATAATTGATAAAATTACTACTATTATAATGAAATCTGTAAGAAAATAAAAATAGATTATTGTTAAACTGAAATACTATTGATACTAGGATGATGAAAACAATATATGTCATTTGTTTAAGAAATATTTTTCTTAAAAAGAGTTGTGAAAAAGATAAATTTTTACTGTGATCATCGAGAGGAATCGCAGAGATTATATAGGGGTTGTAAAAGTATTTATCGACCTTTAAACCATCATGTTGTATCTTCATCTAGATATATCTTAAAATGATGAAAGTGTTAAGTTTGTAGGGTATAACATTCTATGGATATGGCTGTATAGTAATGCTATTGCTACTGCCATTTTTTTGTCCTGCCAATTCTAACTATAACATCGATATCATCTCTTTCCCCCTCTTTATGCTTTGATCTAATATATTATATAAAGTTGATATTAATAAACAAAATGGTGATGAAATTGTGAATTGCAATATATGAATATATAATGCTATTTTGTAAGAAAACAGTAACTTTACAATAATTCACCATTAATCTAAGAATTCAAAGGAAAAAAATATTTCTGGTGACGCTAACACATTTTAAAGAAATGACCAGATGAATAACTTTATAGGACAACAGATATAATAATATCAATCATTAAAGCCTTAACCCAATAATAATTAGGATAACTTTTGCAAAACAAAATAAATAATTTTGTCTTTTTTAAATTATTACAAAACAAAATGCGTTTTAACCTAATTTGAAAAGTTGTATGAGAACAATTTGGATAAATATCTCATTTCAATCAACAAAACTATAGAAAGAAATAACGACAATGTAGTTTATAAAGTGCAAGTGTTTCACATTTGTTGTATTGATGAGTTGGAAGTATGTAGTAAATTGAGATCAAATATTTATATACTCTTAGGATGTTGATACTAAAGAAAAAATAACTTTGTGCTTTGTGTTAATTTAAAAAAAGGTAAAATTTATCGTATATTGGCAAATGATCAAGATGATCGATAAAGCAAGATAGTCAATTAAATATATTTTTAAATAAACACATTTTGAGGAACTTTTTTATTTAACAATAGATGGTTCTAAAATTGAATCATATGAGAATAAAGTTTTCGAGAATGTGTATCTTATTTTTATCAAAAAAAAAACAAACTATTATTAACATAGATAAGATAAAGAAAACTTATTTAAACCGTTACATAGCAGAAGCATTGACAAGGTTTTCTCTAAAAGTTTAATTTATTTCCTTAGTTTTTTTTTTCCAGCTTTAATACTACGATTGAGCTCATAAACTATAATAAAACGAACGTTACTTTTTGACAATATAAATTGTTATTGAAATAAATTAATGATAAATAGAGCTTATGGCTATGATGTATATGACATTGTGTAGAAAACATTAAGAAAAATTTAATGACTTATTTTATTATATCAAAAAATATCCAATAATTAAGGAGAATGAGCTTTAGAAATGAATTTTATATGTAACAACGTAATATTTAAATTATTAATATCAAACTTTACTTTACAATATTAATTATTATCATATTATTTTAAATGAGCTATATAACCATCTATCAAAATTAATAATTATTACTTTGACACTAGTTATGCAAAATATTTTTTTAGAGAAAGAAGAGTTTTTCTATTAATTTTAATACTAGAATTTCTTGACGTTATCACGTTTCTTTTATCATGGAAGTTACGCTCCCTACGAAGTAATAACAGACACGTAAGCAATAGGTATTTTTAATTATTGGAATATCAAATAAGTAGTTGCACACTAAAGTTCTTAATTAAAAAATTTTAATATTAAAAATAGTACTAACTTTAAATTATCTTATATTTCAAAGAGATATAGTAGCATGGTACTCATTTAAATATGTTTGTTTGAAAATAATTATAATACTAAAAAGATGACAATTAATGATACATTATTAATTTGTCAATACAACAAATATTAAAGTAATAATTATCACTATTATTGCTAACACTATCTCTAATTATTGAATAATAACTTCAGAAAAATAAACCAAAAAAGTGAAAATTCATTCAATAAAAAAGTAACATTTTACTTAATAAGTAGCTTCTTTACATCGTTTAAAAAGTGCTTTTTAATTGTATAGAATTGATTAAAAATTGGTAGTGAAATCTTTGGATGTATTCTAAGTGATATTTATTATAATAGGAAAAACATTTAGTATTTAGTAAAATACATAGTTGTGTGAAAAGGTGTATTTATAAAGTATTGATAATAAAATCTTAATAGATAAAAAAGACATAATATATATACTTATAGGTTATTATTATATTAATGATAGCGTTTTATAATTTTTTTTTCATTTAATCACTACAAATTTTATCTACTAAAATATTCTTTTTTTATAAACAAATTTAAATATGTAAAATACTCTTTTTTACTATTTTTAATGATCTTAATGTTGTTTTTAGTATTCCCCCATTTAATATCTTTATTTTCTGCTTATCTTTTACAAACAACTAGAAGAAATATAATAGTATTATCGTTTCGATTGTATTAACTGTTGTTTATTTGCATAAACCAATTAAAAATATTTTTACGATTCCCATTAACATTCTAATAATATCATTCTTTATAAATAGTTGTTTTTTTTCGCAAAACATACAATTGTTTTTTCCATTTAAAGTAATTAAAAGGTCCTAAAACGAAGATAAGTTATTTTAACTATTGTGTTGGTAAAATGAAAAGCAACATTTAAATATTAAAAGCATTTAAAAATTACTATAGTTATCGCATTTTTGATAAACCACCAATAAGACAAGATTTAAAAAAATTATACTGTATGATTATTTTTATTGGTATTATTAATATTTAGTTTGCCATTATTTACATCTAAAAACATTTTATTTACTTTAGGTAAATCAAGTTCCCTCTCATCTATTTACTTTTTATACATGTATTCTTAAAATATGTATCCATATATTATTAAATGATTATAAAATTATCACTATAATCATCATCTATAGATCCTCTATTGGACAAATAGTGGTATTTAGGCCAAATATTTTAAACAAAATACAAATTTATGTAGAGAAAGGGAAATTTTTAAAAAATTTGACATTTTGTCAGATTGTGTTTGATAATCATTCAATGGTTGTTGAATAAATGTACATGGTGTCACTTTACGAAATCTTGAAGTTATAAAATTTTTTACAACTTTTTTAATGTAAATATATTAACTGCTAATACATTAGAAATCAATGGGATATTTTATTTTCATTGATAAAAATGGTGATTTTAATTTAATCGTTAATTTTTTAATCCACTTAATATTATTTTAAACATAGTCCCCATTTCTATAAAAATAATAATTAAATTGTATCATGAAAAGGACAAACAAAAGCATTTTAAAAAGATAAGCGCAAACATTTTTGTCAATAAAATTAAAAATAATGTATGTGTATATATTATATTTATTTATACTACTATATTATTATATACCTTGAAATTTTTTTATTGCAATATGGTTAAATTGGTAAAAATATTGCATAAACCAAAATTTTTCACCATTTTATTTATTTTACAATATTTTTATAGTTGAAATATTTTTGAAAAAATTTTATATATTATTTATATCATTAAATAAAAATTTTAAACGTCTGTTATAATTGATTTATTTTAAAGATCAATCATGATTTCCCCACAATCTTTCTCTCTTTAATATTATTAGCTATCTTAGAAAAGTATTTGTTTTGTTTGTTTTTACTACGTTAGTTATATCACTGTTACTTTATATAAAATTAGTTAAAAGATAAGAGAATTTATATTCATTCACATTTTGGTAGATTTTCATTTTACTTAGTTAATCTTTAAATTTGCGTTTAAGCTACCTCCATACCAATTGACAAAGGTATTTTAATATATAATTAACTTCATTTTTAAGTAAAGTTACATAATATTTTAATAACCTTAAGGTCAATTTGAGTAGCACATAGTATATTTGAGTAACATTTTAAAGTTTACATTTCTTTTTTCTATAAAATCATTTTATTTTATTAAACACTATCATAATTTCGAATGCTATTAATAATATTTTTTTAGAATAATTTAATGTTTAAACGATTAGAAATCATATTTCCATAATTGCAACAAAAAAATTGAATAAATACTTTTATTTGAAATACTTCCTTTAACGTTTCATACATTACTAATTTATTACTAAAAAATATCAAAATTGCGTTACTATTTTCTACAACAATTATTAATCTTTTGTTATACAAATACACATCTTAGTTAAATTGTATTTTAAAAAATAAAATTTAACCTTTTTAAGTGGTAATTTTACAAATAAAGTGATTTAAAGGTAAGAATTTATTATTTAACAATATTGATAATATTTTGAGTCATCCAATGACTAATATAATGATAACAAGTAGAATATTATCCAAAATTGATATTACATTTATATATATGTAACTTTTTTGTAAGCTAACATTTTAGATTGCAAATTTGATTCAATCTACATCAAATATTTCCTCAATGTTTCACTGGTCGCATTCGTCAGATATTACAAGAGACATATCAATGATTCCTGTAATCACACATCAGGGATCTGTGTCAAATATATATACAAATTTATTTGACCTTTTTTTCGTAGTTTCAGCTTTATTTGTTGGTGGTTTGTGGATTCTACATATTTTATCTTATAAATATGGGTATGTCTATCTATTTTATTTATTTGTTTTACATTTTTTTAATAGAAACTATCGGTTGCATAAAAGTACAGAGTATATGAAGTCATTTCCAGGTGTTTCAATCATAAAACCACTAGTTGGAAAAGATAATAATTTAAAAACAAACTTGGAAACTTTTTTTTTACTAAATTATCCAACCTATGAATTGTTATTTTGTTTAAATTCTAAAGATGATGAAGCATATAGTGTTGTAAAAGATTTATGTAATACATATCCAAATATTGAGACAAAAATTTTTTTCGGTGGTGAAAATGTTGGCTTAAATCCTAAAATAAATAATATGATGCCGGCGTACAGGTATTCAAACTATTCACTTATACTAATTAGTGATGCTGGTATTTATATGAAAAAGAATGCTTTAACAGATATGGTTTCTTGCATGAAAAGTAATATAGGTATGGTTACACAACAACCTTATTGTAAAGATCGTTCCGGTTTTGCTGCTGCTTTTGAAAAGGTAAATAAACATATATTATTGTGCGTTTTAAAAGCACTTTTAGGTGTATTTTGGAACTGGTCACGCCAGAATATATCTTGCTGGAAATTGTCTTCAGTTTACATGTTCAACAGGAATGTCTTCTTTAATGCGTAAAAATGTTTTAGATGAATGTGGTGGTATTCAGGCTTTCTCACAATACCTTGCCGAAGATTATTTCTTTGGAACGGCACTTGCAAAGAAAGGTTGGAAATCATGTATCTCCCATATGCCAGCATTACAAAATTCCTCGCCTGATGGTATACAGTCTTTTAATGCTAGAATATGTAGATGGATTAAATTAAGAGTTGCTATGTTACCTCATACAATTATCTTGGAGCCATTACAAGAATGTTTTGCTTCTGGTATTTTAGGAGCAATAGCATATAATAAATTATTTGCTATCAATCCAATATTCTTTTTTTTATGTCATGCTGTATACTGGTGTTTTTGGGATTATCATTTATTGTGTACAGTTGAGAATGGGCCTCCAAACTTTTCAATTTCTCAATTCGTCATTCTTTGGTTATTAAGAGAATCCTTAGCATTTCCTTTATTTTTAAAAGCTTTAATTGATCCCAAAATTATTTGGAAAGCGGGTATTTTTAAACTATCATGGGGAGGAAAAATAAAAAAATTATAAATATATTAAAATTTTTTTTGAATAATAATTAATATACGTAGAAAAATTTAATACTTATTAATATAATTTTTTTTAGATATATAAAATAATTTTATGTTAAACTATTATTATAAAATATTTTAAAAAAATAATTAATGTTCTTGTTTTAGTGCTTCCAATTCAGATTCCATATCTCTAGTCGTTTTTTTGTTTTTTTTATTTTCCCATTCGACGATTTTTCTAATTGGTATTGTTATTACTCCTGAAAGTACCATAATTAAGCCCATAATATACCAAGAATAATCCATGCTTCCTGTTAAATCTGCGATATACCCAGCGAATGGTGCTCCAGATATTGCTGCAAATCCCATAAACAATAATAGAATTCCAAAAGCATTTGTTAATTTTTCAATACCATACAATTCTACACAAATAACGGAACGTAATGCTGAGAAACAAGCAACACCAAGAGCAAATGGTATCGTATATAAAACAAACATCCAATATTCGCTCAAGAATGGCACACAGCATGTGGCAATACCACCAATAATAATTGCAAAATTTGAAACTTGAAGAGCATCAACAGCAGGTCTATCAGCAATATAACCACAAAGTACACGTGCAATTGTATTTACCAGACCAAGATAAACAAGTAAATTGTTTTTTTGAGATTCAGGAACACCTTTGCTTAATGCTTGTCTTCCTAAATAAATATAGGGAACAAAGAAACAAAAAAATGTAAAAAATCCTGACAAAGCAAATATAATAAAACTAATCAATTTTAAAAGTGAAGGATCAAGGATCTTTTTTACTGCTATTAAAACATTCCTTTTCCATGAAATACTTCCAGAATCATCATATTCATTGTCTTGTGATAACACAAGAGAGCTCACCATTAAAACTGGTTTCTCCTCCAAATCATTTGTACTTTTACTAAAGGATTTTTTTTTGAAACTTTCTAAATGATAAAAAAATTTAATTAATGAAAGTATGTAGAATTATTCTTGTCATACCATGAAAACTAGACGATCGTTGTTGTATATTCTCCATTGAACCTGGATAAAAAATATCTACTTTTGATAATGGTCTATTAAGTTCAGTGACACTATCTTTTGTTGCAGCAGTCGCGATATCATGTTGTGACCATGAGCCTTTACTTTGTTTCTTTGAAGCATGTAATTCTAGTGTTGATAAGAATGGTCTTGTTGAATTAAAGCTATTAGTAAAACTTTTTGATTTATGAGAAAATCTTTCAAATTCTACACCATCAGTTAAGTATTTCTTTTTATCGTTATCATTTTCGCAGTTACTATTAATATCCTCGTTCTCTTTAATTTCTAAATACTCTGTAGCGATTTTTGTAACTTTCTTAAACTGTGCTTCTGTTGGTTTTAAGGGTTTATAGATAAAACCACATAGAGATACAGCAAAAGTAAAGCACGAAGCAATACTTAAATACATTCTCCAATTGTCATTGCATAACTTTAGTAAAATAGGATTTATGTAACCGAAAAACATAGTTCCAATCCCTGAACCACAAACAGTTATTCCAGTAGCCAGGGCTCGATTATTATCAAAGTATGTTGAAACAATAACAATAGCTGTTAGAAACATAAATCCAAATCCTGAACCACTTATTAAACCAAATGTTATATATAATATAGGGAGTGATGGAACTAATGCTGATAACAAAAATCCTGCACTAGCAAGACAGGCACCAATCACTACAACAACATGACACCCCCAATTATTTGCTAATGCAGATGCGACGGGACCAATAAGTAAATATGTTCCCTGCAGAATTGATGTAACTAAAGCTGTGGAACTTTGACTTCCTTGAAACTCTTCAAGCCATCTAGGAATTAATAGATCTCCGATTGTAAAACCAACACCATCAACAATAATGTTTGCAAAAAAAGCTCCCATTACAACAATCCAACCATATCCACCATCAGGAGGTTTAATGATTCCCTCATTTTCCAATTCTTTTTCAATAACTTGATTGTTTTTCAACTTTTTCTCATCATTCTCCCGATCCGTTTTCATTATATTACCTAAAAGAAGGCATAAAAAGTAGTTTGGCGTGTATTTTAGAATAAAATGTTAATTATTATAAAAAGAAATGACATAATGACATTATTTATATAACCGTCTTTTGATGAGAAATCAAAATCTAAAGTAATAAAATAAAATTATTTGAAATAGGAGAGATAATTTATATATTACTTATGTTGCAATTTATTGCCTTAAATTATTTTTATTAAATATTGTGTAATAATATGTAATTTATATTCATTAAAATAAATGTCTTTTCATTTTTAGAAAATTAATAGGTTTTTACAGTCTCTTGGTTTTTTAATAATAAAAAAATCTCAATAATCGCTTTTTTTACTAAAATTTAAACTAATCAATCTAAATGATAAACATTATTTCACTGAATTTTTAATTTTCATAAGATATATGGTATATTAAGAATTTATCAATGAAATTTTTACAACTACATAAAAACATTCATATCTATGAAAGGTTAAATTTACGTAAGATAATGTATACTATTATTTAAAAAAAATTTTATCAATAGCATTTTTATTATCTTTATATTCATACTGAATTGATAATGTGATTTTCAAATAAATATTACATCAGTCATTAAAGAAATATATATATATATATTTGTATACATAAATTTTATTATATTAAATAAATAATTAAAGGAAAAACTTCATCATCTGTTATTATTAAAAGGCAAGATATAGTTTTATTCGAAATAATTAAAATGATTTTTTGTGTAAAAAATATACTATATATATTTTTAAGGGAAACCATTTTTAAATTATTTCAAATGTCTATCTTCGTCGTTTATAATTTTTTAAAAACTAAAAAAAATAAGATTATTAGTAAATGTCAATGAAAAAAGAACCATAACTTTAAAACATACTTATATACTCGATTTATTTACTAATATACCAAGTTAAATAATAATTTTTAAAATCAATAGATAAATGATACATTATCTTATTTTGAATTAGCAGGATGATTGGCACTAAAATTTAAAATGCTCATTGTTAGATCGAATGATTTTATTTATGTATATATGTTTCATTTCTATAAACTAAAAATTCTACTATTATAAATTGTTAATATTCAAATACTTTGTAGAAAGTTGAAAATAATAGGCATAGTATTTTAAACATCGAACAGCAAGATCATTTATATATAAATAATTTTATATATTGGCAATTTATAAAACCATTAGGTATACATAAATTTTAATTAAAGCACCTGATAACGCTTTAAATTAATTATTTTTTTAGTTGGTTTTGATAAAAAATTCAATATAAGTGTTGTAAACATTAAAAAGATAACTGTTTTTAAAATTAAAAAACATTACTAACTGATAAGTCCTGATTAATTAAACAACAAAACTACTATTATTTATTTTAAAAATTTCTCTCTAAATACAATTTTCTAAAAAATATTTTAGATAAAATAATTTAAAAAAACGTTTCTTTTTGTTAAAAAACAAAATAGTTAAAACTTTTCTGTATTGTAATATGTCCTTAATTTAGTAGAAAAATATGTATATTGTGACTATTGCTTCTTGAACGCTTTACTCATTCAATATAAATATCTTCTGTAGGGTGAGCAAATGCCATATATTCATCATAACTTCTCTTGAAAGCTCTGCCAATTGCCTCTACTATTGGTTGTGTTGATTGATTTGATAAAAAAACATGACAAGCAAATCTTGGTAGTAATGGATGCTTAGTTATAAAACCAAAATACTTTAAATGTTTGGGGTGAGCTCCACAAAAAGAGATATTTTGGAGAGAAAAGAAAAAGTCAAAAGTTGGACAACGAAAGAGATTTTTTCTTTTTTTATCAATCACATGAATGCCTCGTAAAGATACTTCCATCAAAACAGTCTGAGGTACCAATATTTCTTCTTTGTTTTGATAACATGACATAACCTTAAATTACCAAAACAATTGTATTAGTGAAAATAAAAACAAAACATACTTTATTTATCGCCTGAACTAATACATCATTCCCTTTATGATGTGCAACTTCTATTGATGCTAACATTGTTAAGTAAAATGTATCTCTATCTTCATGCAACGGTTTTGAAGCATTACTATTTAATGCACCCATACAAATTTCTTCAACTAAATCAATTTCACATACATGTGCAGAGGGAAATATCCCATGTTTACCGGTACGGAGGTTTGTACCAAAACACCAATGATCATCATATTCTCTTTCCACATGAATTGCATCTCCAATTTCCAGTAGAATTTCATCGTCATGTCTTGGAATAAATATATTTTGAACACGATGTGTTGGATTTAAATTATCAATATTTGTACAGCAACTAGATACCCCTGAACTGTCATCAGTATTTGTATGTATTACTTCTAAAAAAATGATAAGAATTATTTCTAAAATAAAAATATTACGTTTTACACTTCCTTGAGCATTTCCATTTAAACCATCTTCATAATAACTATCTTCAATTGTACATGTTGACCGGATGATTGTTGATTCTATTCCATAACATAATTGATGATCACCAGAATTTCGTCCATTAATAGTATTCGCTTTTACATATGGATAGCATGGACTATGCTGCATCTGAGGTTCAATATGGACATCATAATCTAAACTTCCTGGTGCGTTTGTAGAATTAATTGAGGAGTGTCCTTGTTGTGGTAGGTGATTTGAGGGATTCATTAAAGACGATATTGATGGTGGAAGTGGTTTTGTAATTCCTTCAATTAGAGCTGCAACTTCAGCTTTTATTGGCAACGGTGGCAATTTTCTATGACTCCGACTCACGACTGTATTAATATTTCCCTGAAGTCCTTGAGATGAACCAGGAATACCTAAAAACATATACATTATAATAATAGTATTTATTTGTTAAATGACAATTTAAGAATCATTTCACTTTTCACTAAATGAAAATAGTAATATTTGTAGAGTTAATGTTTCTATGTAAATATAAATATATCTAAATTTTATAAAGTTTTTTATTTAATGAAAATATCTTAATATAGTATCTAAATTAATTAAAAAGAAATTGGTATTTTGAAATTTTCTACTATTTATACACTAAGAAAAAGTTTTTCTAAAACTTTAATATTTTTGTTATTGCGTATATTTTAGAAATAGATGTTATCGAATGTCAAAATTTTTAGAAAAAAGAGATAGTATTATTATATCAATTTTAATATTATTTTATTTTTTTGGCAAAGAAAGTTGCGTAATTAGTATGGAACATAAATGTTTATGTGAATGAGAAAATTTAGAATGAATTAAAGTAATTTACAATGAAAAAACAAATAAATTTTTAAGGGATAATGGGCTTCAGATACATGAGTATAAGAATTATTTAAAATAAAAAAATGGAATTGAACAAATAAAATTATTAATTTACTACATCTCAATGTATTGAATTGTGTTATGGTCCATATAAAATATTTGTGCGTAATTCATATCTTCAACGAGAAATGTTACTCTTCCATATATACTTCAAAATTACACTCTATGCCTATGTAAAGGATATATAGAGGTTCAACATTGCATAATGTAAAACCGAAATTAGACAATTTCCTATGCATATTCTTTATTTTAAAACCAATGACTAGTTTCTTTTCTCTTCTTAAAACTTATCTCTGGCAGTTGCCATTATTACTAACACTGTACAATCAAAAATAATAATAATTTACATGAAGTCACAAAGATTAAAATCTCTTTCATTTTTTTAAACACATAACGGCAGAAATTAAAAAATAAAAAAGAATAGATAAAAATATTGTTACAAAATAATATATAATAGAAATAAAACAAAAAAATGTATACTTTTAAATTTTAAAGAAGAGTAAAAATTATTTTGTTACTAATATAAATATTATCAAAAAACTAAGTGTTATTATTAGGAAAGAAAGGGAATTTTGTTATTTTTACATGAGTATATTCTATATATAGTGTTTATTTATATATATTTTGGATGATAGTATTGAATTATACAATTTTATTATAAACATTACATAAAATCTTTTCTTATCTGTATAACATATACAATAAACAGAGGCAAATATCACCATCTAATAATGCACTATAAAGGCAGATGTCTATATAAGTAATTTCATAATGGGACTCATAGCGCTATCGAATAAAATGCTAATTGTTTAAATTATCAAACTTCAAGTCTTGTAAATGCTAACATGCGCTTATTAAATTTACTATTTTAATAAGTAAATTAACGAAATTTATCGTTTGGTTTTTACTTTATTTTTTAATAATTATTTTAATGGTAAAGAAGAAAATTTTAATGGCATGGTAAACAAAAGGTTAAATTAACTCGTAATTATATATCCATTTTAAATTAAAGAATTTTCATTTTTTATGGTTAGAATGAGGAAAATTAATGATATATTTAAAAAAATTTTGATAATAAATGTTAATAAAACTTACTTTGTCCAATATTAGAATTTAAATATTGTTGTGACATCGAATTACTGAATCTACTATTATTTATCTGAGAACTGTAATAAATATTCCCTCCATCCTTCTGATTTACATTTGGTCCAGAGTTGTACAAAGCAAAATCCCTAATAAAAGTTTTTTATTTCAACAAATAAATAATATTTTATATTAATTTTATGTACATGTTTTTTATAAACTTACAACATATCTTTTTATTTTATTTCCCAAAAAATTGAAATTATAATTTGGTTTTTTTTTACAAATAAAGTCTATTTAATTAAAAAAATTTAATTTAATTTTATTAGGATGATAAAATAATTGTTCTTGAAATAGATGGTAAAAAAATGCTGTTTATACAATTACTTTTATAAGATGTAATAAATGAGAAAAAAAAGATTTGGACATAAAAGAACATTTGAAATTATATATTTTCTTATCATTTTTTTTTAATAAAAAAGAAATTTGGGAAAAAGGAATTAGATTATAATAAATATGCTCATAGGTTCTATTGTTTTTTAAATATTAAACGCCTTTTTAAAATATATATGGCATAAAAATTTCAAAAAAATGTACTTTTTTATCATCTCATGATTAAAAATTTATAAAATGTTTCCATTTTAAAGGAAGTTTTAAATAATATTTTAGTAAAAATGAATATAAAAATTTTCAATTATTTTTAAATATTTATGCTACACTCGTTTAAGGATGATGAAACGTAGATGGGTGAAGTACTCTAATTGAAAGCGCTATCACTTATTCTCAATACAATTTTCTTTTATACTTATTTATTAGAATGGTAAAATTGAAAACTAAATGAGTGTATTCAATTGTATTTTGAGAAGGATTAGTTAACTAAAAAATAATTATAATACTTTGATGTGATAAAACTTATGACAAAACAAATTCTTGGTTTAATTACAAAATTTTTATTATCAATATATGAAGCACTTAAAATAATGTAAAAAGACAAAACTTTTGAAATATAACAATTCTGTTATCTGTATATTTATTTTATCAAGTTAGTTAACTCATCAAAAAGAATGCTTTTATCAATTCATATGAAAAAGGAAAGCTTTATATGTCTTTTATCTTTTAGTTAGAGAGAAAAAGGTAAAGAATTTTTAACAAAATTTTTATATCTAGAAAAATAGATATTTACAAAAAATAAAATAAGAATACAAAAATTTACTTCCTAAAAGTAGCTTTAACAATAAATAGCTATAAAAATGTTCCTTATAGAATTACGAAATAAATCTTTTCCTTATTTTTTAAAAAGTATTTTTATAATATAGATAGTTGTATAGTAAATTATACGAAACTTTATAAATATATATATTTTTGTTTTTAAATTTAAGAAGTTTTATACTATTGTATCAAAATTACCTTTTATACATAAGATCATCCTCAATCCTATAATTACTCATTGCACAAGATGTTGTTGCAGCATGATGATTATCTGAAATAAAACATATATTTTAGTTAATTAATATATTTCTTACATTCTTCCGGTGCAATTGATACATAATCTATATAATCAGGGCGTTTTGGAAGAATACGTTTACGAACACCACCCGTAGATGAAGTTGTTATTGTAGATGTATTATTTAATGTAGAGTTGGGGATTATGGTATTTTTACCATAAAAAGATAATGAATGTGGCATGATATTTCTATCTCCATTTATATTATCATATCTTAACGAGGTAGAAATAGAATTTATAGATGATGAATGAGTATGGAGAGAAGGAACATCCTTCAAAGTATTAGAATTATTCTCAATATTATAGGAAATACTAGAATTTAATTTCTCTATATCATTTAATGATAAATTTCTAGACGACCCATAACTACTACCATTTTTAAGATTTTGGTAATCTAAATTATTTCTCACCACAAAATCACTATTTACCTGTCTTTCATAATTAACCAACAACTCATTCTCTGCCATTTTATTTGACTTGTAAAAATTTTTATCATTCATTTTGAAGTCATTTAAGATTTTTAAATTCTCTGTAGGAATATCTTCTTTCTCAAAGTCGTCTATATGATTATAGTTATTCTGATAACAGAATTTCTCATCAACTTCTTGTAAGATATTTAATTTTCTTTCAAAATTTCCTATCATTGATGTAGAGATTGGGAAATAAGATATATGTGATTTGTCAAATCTCATCAAGCTTTCTTTTAAGTGTTTTTTGTCTAAATTTATGTTTCAATAGGACAATTAACTTTTATCTCTTACCTGTATTGTACTTTTCCTCAATAAATGGATTTTTACAATTATTTTCCTGTATTTTCTTTAAGTTACCATCAGAGGCTGAATTGACCATTCCACTTTTCATAAATGATACATTATATCCATCTAAATTTTTGAAAAATTTAGTGTCTCCAAATTTTGTCAATTGTAAATCTTCATCATCATCTAAATCTTTATAAGTTGAATGATTAGTTATATTTAGTTTGTTATCTAATATTGACTGTTTACTAAAAAAATATCATATAAATTAATTATGATAATAAAAACTTGCCTTAAACTTTCATTATCATTATATTCACTAGATGATATTGATGAATTAATGCTATAATAGTTATGTTTGCATTCCAATTCAGGTGCTGACCACCTAGAAGAGGCAACGGAAACTGTATTTTGATAATTATAAATATCTCCAAAATAGTCAATATTTCCTGGAACCGACCAAACTTTATGTAAATTCATATTGTTTAGTAAGGAATTTGACTCTAAATAATATTTGTTTTTAGGAATATTACTATCATCAACAATTTCATCAATTTCGCTAACTTTTTCAAAACATTTTTCATCTTCTATAATTTTGTTTCCTTCATCCCGTCTGCACACCTCTTCTTCCTTTATAATATACATATCTTCTTCTAATTTCTCTTTAATGGACATCGAATGGCTAGCATCACTTTTAAATGTAGATGTATTATCATCACAACAATTTTTTTTTAAATTGTCAGTATCACCCTTTCTTTCTAATGATATTTTTCTATCTCTATTTTCAAAACTTTCATTTTTTAAACTTGTATTTCTTTGAATCTCCTAAAAATATTACATAAAATTAATTAAAAAGAAATGTACTAAAAAATTAGATAAACAAAATGTTGCCTTATTTGAAATTTTATAAGTTTAAAATAAAAATATCTATACTTCTCGGATCATATATTCTAAAAATTTAATGTAAATATAGTATACTTGTCAAAATAATTCTACTTTAATTAAATTCTAAAGTATCTCTCTGAAAATGATACATTTACTTATTTATGCCTAACAGTGAGAAAATGTTACTATTCCCAAATATACACTTTAATTTAATATTTAAAAATAAATATTACTGAATAGTATGAATATTTACAGAGAAATATGTATAGATAAAGAGCAATAACAGTTTTTTAGTTGCAGTGGATGAGGAAAAAATGAAAATAACAAGAAACACCAGATACCATACACTACCTGTCCTATAAATTTTTCATGACTATATTTTTTGAGTGTAAAGAAGAAGAAAATTTTCTTTCCACTATATTATTCATAATTATTTTTATGAATTATTACTTTATCTTACCATAAAATTAAAAGTGGTTTGTGATTTTAAGATTGAAAATAAAGGGCCTTTCTTATCTTTTATGTTATTTTCATCAACTTGGGATGAATTATATATTCCAGGTGTTGTTTTTGACTTCCTTAGAGGCGCTAAAATTTTATGCATATATAAATCTTCATCACTATCAGAACTCGTTTCCATTTCATCTTCATTTTTTTGTTTTAAATGCTAAAAAAATTATGCCATTAAATGCTTTTTAACTGGATGAAAAAATAATACAACTACTTACATGAATCCTATCTTGATTGAATTTTCTTAGAAATTCTGAGATAACTGTATTTGGAAGCTTATCAATTCCTTTTAACGTATCTTTATTATGCTGTTGATAATATACATCAGAATTGTCTTCTATTTCAATTCCCACAAGTTGTTCTTCAAAAAAATGCAAATTTTCACTTTTGTTTGGTTTATAATCTTGTTGTGACGTTACACAATATGGAAATTCTTTACATTTAATTTCATTTTCAATAGTACAATTTTTATTACCATCACCCTCATTTAATATAGACAACTGGTTATAATGTAATGAGTATGAGTTATGCATCTAACTAAAAATAAAAAAACATTCAATGAATTGTGAAAAAAAATATTTTTTAATAATGAAGTCACTCTAAGATAATATAATATTTCTAAAGATATTAAATATGTCAAGTAACATTAAAATGTAACAGCTTTTTACACAATTTCTATTATAAAAAGGAAAAGAAAGTATCTATATAAAATTCTTAAAAGAGGAAAATATAGTTATATAATATACCTTCAATGTTGCCTTACACTTTAAAATTGTTAACACAATTTAAAAAATTTATCTTAATAAAATTCTATTTATATTAAAAAAATGAAAATATATTATCAGATTAAGAGAATATTTAAAAAAAAGTTGTAATACCGTAAGAAGTGAAAAAATTTTAAATTGGAAACCCTAAACTACTTTTTTTTTCATTTAATGTATAATTAATACATTTTATTATTTGTGTGAATAGAACATTAATGAAAATTTTTACAATTTCAAACACTATTGGAAGAAGGAGCTCTAAAGCCATAATGAGGTTGTTAAACTCTAATATGTGGTTAAGCAACTAAATAAATTATGGTGAAACTATATAGTAATATTAATAAAATATACGTAGATTAGATTTTAAAAAATATTCTACTATTTTATATAGTAATAACTTTAATATATAGCGTTTAAGAAAATTTTTATATATAATTTTATGCAATAAAACAATTTTAAGTAATATCATTTTTATGTAAAACAAAAATATATTTTTTTTATCAAAACACATATATAAATAGATGTTAATAGTCAAAACATAAACGTACATTTTTAATTAGAAAAAATTGTTTATTTGGGAGAAAAATTATGTACAAATTTCAAAATTATTTTAAGTAAATATTTCAAAAAATACGTTAAATGACAAAAATTTTTAATATAAATATAGAAAATGAAAAAATTAGGAAATCATAAAAACATTTCTATAACTTTCCTGTATTATATTGTTAACAGGATGAAAAGATTGCTTGTTTAAGTTATTAATGCATAAATAGTCACTTTTTCATACATATATGAGTGTATTGGCAAATAATATTTTAAAAATTTTGTTTGATTAATTAAAATAAAAAATTTTTAATTTAATGAAATTCAAAGAATACACTAAATCTAATATTCTTGAAGAGAATAGATGAATTTCTATATAGATATTCATTCTTGAAAGACATACTCCCAATAAATAACTTTTGTTTCATTTCTCCTTATAAAGATATCTAAGTTAACTCGATTCTTTATTACTTATACTACAAACTTGGCTTGCTTAAACTATCTTCTCCTTGACAAATATCAACAAGTGATAAAAGACAAACTATATCTTACTACCACAATAAAATACTTTCCGTTTCATGACATATTGGGATATATATAATTTTTTAACTTTTTATATCACCATGTAGTTTATTTTTAAAATTTATGTGTATTTGTTAGTTATAATTTAAAAATATTGTCAAAATTCGTTGATTCACAGTACATAATTTATTGCATCCACTATATATATTTTCTTCAAACAATTTTTTTTCACAAAATATTGTATAAACTTATGTTTTTAAACTAAAAAAAAAATATAAAAACGAGTAAGAATATAACTTTATGATAGTATATTTTCAATTTATTCTTTTTAAACATCCTAAATCTTTAAGGAAAAAAGACATTTTCATAGAAAGTAGTTTATTATACATACTTCTCACTAAGTCACAAAACTTTTTATTTCTTCATTATTACAAAGAAAAATAAAATTGAAAGAAGAGCATATATATGACGTTCGTTTTTATTATTCTTTTTAATATTAAATATAAAATTAACAAATAATTAAATTGTTTTATAATAGATAATAGTTTCAAAACATTCGCACACATATATCTTTTTTTTTATAGAATAAATGCTATATTTAAAGTTCTATTATAAAAAACAAATTTGACTTGAATAATTATTCAATAAAATATTATTTAGGAAAGAAATTTCTTTGTCAAAAATAACTTTGTACTTTATCATGTTTATTAATAATAACGATTAAATTATACATAAAAGGCTTCTTGTTAATAATTATAATGCCCAAATTGGATTTGATAATAAATTACATAACATTTGACTTCATTCTTTGGGAAAATAAATCATTCTAAAAATTTTCTTTTAATTTTTTATTTGAACAGTTACCTTAACTTTGTTGAGTTAAATTTATTCTGAACTAATTATGATAGAAAGTGAAAAAATCTTTTACTTTAAAATTAAGAGATATAGAACGTCTTTCAACAGTTTTCTTAACAGTTGAACGGCAATCTACACCTTTTAATAATAAAGTTTTCAACAAAATAGTATCGCAATATTAATAGAATAAACATTGCGCTATAATTTCTTCTTATTTTAATAACGTTGTTGCTTCATATAAAATTTTGTTAAGCACGAGAAAATAGATAAAGAGGTTGGACATTTATGTTTTTAAAAATCACATGATTTAAATAAAAAACGTCTGCTAGGTAGGAAGAAAAGTTTGCACTTTTGACGAAGGCATAAGTAAATAAAAATTTTAACGCCAATATATACATAAAATAAAAAGATAATTTTTATGTCATATTTATTCGAGATTTTCCCATACATACTGATAATGTTAATGAATGAAAATAAAGGACATTGATATATATAAACACATGACAACAACATTTATAAAATTTATTAATACCATCAAAAATAAAGAAATTTATTTCTAAAATTATTAAATTAAGTGTATCGTTAAAAAAACATATATTTAATCTATAAAATAATATTCATATCTTAATAAAATTATTATTTTAAAATTTTACTATTAATAATTCCATTCATCTATAGAAGCAATATTAAATGTTGGTTATTAATAAAAATATTATAAATGTTTGACGTAAAATGATAGAAAAAAGTATAAATTAATATTTCATTAACTGTTTTTGTAAAAGTGTGATAAAAAAGAAGGATTATTAAATAAGGAATTAAAAATTTTATCACTCATTAAGTTTTCCTACTAATTACAATAAAAATTTTAATTATTATTTTAACGAGGATTTTTTTATTGAGGAATTTACGCAAATAAATTACTTCAATTAATATTTCAGTTGTTATTTTTAATATATTTTTATATTTAAGTTAAATAAATATGCAGAATTTGTTTATAAACAAATATATAATCATATATTTTATTTAAAAAATGTTTTCATAATGGAAACAATTATTTTGTGATATTTTAAAATATATTAAAAGATGTGTGGGGAATGATTGAAATATATTTTAAAATTGAACTTTTCTACTTTAATGCAATAAATCTTACATGTATAAAAAAATTAAGAATGCATGATAAGAATTAGCGACTGAAGTATAACATTCTATGTGCCTAATAATTTCATAACCTTATAGCAAATTATCGTGGAATTTTTATTCAAAAAGAATTATATATTTGAAGATTTTTATATCTGGGAATAAGTTAAAAATGATAAAATAAATCTTCCTCTAGTCAATTATATGAAAAAGAGAATAGATGATTCACTGTACTTATTTCATACATTGTATTGTTAAAAGATTGATTTTGAAATAGATGTTATTTTGTAAAGTATGCTATTTTATAATTCTAATTTATTTTCAATATTTATATTGTTATCTATCCACGTCAAATTATGTGAAAATTAAAAAACACTAATTTTAATGGTATCCATTCAAAATGGATAATTGTTTAAAGTGGTATAGATTTGTACAAACATTCTTTACATTGCTGAGTGTGAAAATAATTAAACGTTTCAAGAGGAAAAACTTTTTACGAAACTAAAAATTAGTCATCCTCTTGAAGATTAATAATATAAGGATAACAATTTTTTATCCTATAGTACTAAGACACATCAATATTTTCTAAAACGATATTGTCATTTCTTTCATAACATTTTCCTTATTTATTCAGAAAAAAAAACATTTCATTTTCTAGTTGAAAAATTTAATTGACCTTTTGACTTTTTATTTTGGAAAAAAATATCCAAAAATGTTTTGTTTAAGGAAAATAAAACTGTTAATGTGGATATTTGTTTAAAATAAAACTCTTGTGTTAAATTAAAAGTATTTTGTTAATCCCAATGGCCTTCTTTAAGTCTATTTATATAGTCATAAATAATGAAAGAATATTTCAAATTTTTTTTTTAAATACTTTTTTTTGAATGTGCTTTTTTGTGTTTTATAAAATCCAATAGCTAGGGAATTTTGTTTTACTAAAAAAAAGTTTGTCATATTAGGTTTGAAAGAACAGTTATACAAATTTTCATTTTTTAAAATGTGATTCAAATAAACAAATAACTTAAATGTTTATACATAGTGCCTCGTATAACGATCTTCAGATATTTAAATGTATAACTCTGTTTTTTATGAGCTACAAATTTGGTATTAGATTTATTCTTCAGCTGAGACAATACTATTTTGATTTTATAAATTTTGTAAGGAAATCTAATTTTTGGGTGGAGTTATAAATCTTAGAAATTTAACGTTTTTGAACTTCAATGGAATATTACTTTTTTATATAAAAAGATATTTTTATAGTTATTGGTGATTTTGAGAGCGCAACTTTTTTGTCCATATTTCTAAAACATCGTGAATATGAAATTTCGACAATTATGTTTCATTTTTTATTAAAAAAAATGATGAGATAATTTTGAAATGCGCTAACATCACTTTAATAGACTAAATAAATATCTATCGAACAATTATAGTACTGTTAATTACATTTAAGTTTGAAAAAAGTTATAATTAGTTAAAAATTGACTATTTTTTCTAAAAAGATTGAGTAAAAAAATGTTACAGTTTTTTTGATAATATATGGAAAATAAATAATAATTAGTTAATTAACAATTGTATTCAATGTTAGTAATCCTATTAAGCTTTATAAATGTTGAAAATATAGTGTTTTATTTAATTCTTTACAACACTCAAAAAATAATGTACTTCAAAAAAATATGAACAGTTTGTGTTGTAGAAACAAAAATAAAAAGAGATAAATTTTACCAAATTTTCATAAAATATTAAGCGATAACGAAAATGCTATAAATGACACAAAATATTAGATTGTCACATAAATTTGGTCGTTTTTTACAAAAATATATACTTTGGTTCTTTAAAGTAATCCAACTTTATTTAATCTTAATAATTTTATTAATATTATACTTATTTTAGAATCTAATTTCTTTTTTATAGAACGTTATGATGTACGTTGTTAGAAGCCAATTTCATGTAAAGTTGTTGGTAAGAATCATTATTTCTAACATTTAACTAGGAACATTAACTTTAGAAATTTAAAAATTTCAGAACATTGATAACGAAAAGTAAAATTATTTAACAACACAAAGCGTTATTAAATATATTATTTTAGTATTTGTATTTTTTTATTCCAATTAAATTATATAAAAATTATTTTCACCTTAGAAAAACGCATAATGTTTTAAAACTTTTAATAAATTTGATTTTTTAAAATAACAATAATATAATAGAATAATAAAAACTTATTTTAATTTTTGTCTTAATTGTTTGTACGAAATAATTGTTCTAAAATTAGTCGAAAATCAAGAATATTTAACTTTTTTTAGGTAAGAGAAAATTACTACATTCTATGCAAATTTGTATCCCATTTTTTTTGTGTCGCAATAGCCAACAAAAAAAATTGTACTATTATTTTCTTCCCCAAATTATGCTCGAATTTATTAATTTAATTATATCCTTGTTTTTTTTGTAGATATTTGGATTTTCATATTTGTTAAGCAATCAAATGATGAAAAAATTATTCTGTGAAAGTAAATATTTAATAATTCATACTTATGAATCATTAAAAAAGAGTAATGAAAATGGATTAAAATTAATTTAATAGTAAATACAATTATTTGCATATTTAATTAGTAAATTGAAAACGAAACTTAACAAATTATTTTTAGATCTTTGTTGTTGTTATATTTGTTCAAATGAACAAATAGTCTAAAATGAAAATTATAACGATAATTGTGCAAAAATAAAAAACAAAAACGTGAATTTTCATCTAATAATAAATTATCTTATTCAGAATTTGTTAAACACATTTGTAAATAATTTTTTGTTGCCTACGAATATCTCAGAAATTAAATGATAGTCGCAGTTTTACTTTTTGGGTTTTCAATTGTTCGTTTTGCTTAGAATTAGAAGATGCATTATCAGAGCTTTTTTCATTCGTTGGTTTAAAAAGTAGTAGATCTCTTAATGGTGATCATAGAAGTAAAACGGTTTAAAATAAGCTAAAAGTCATCAAATCAAGATTCCAGTAGACAACTTCTAGAGCAATGTTTTCAATTAAATTGCTTTTTACAATTACAATGTTTGTGATCCTTGAAACGTTGTATGCTACAACAATAAAAAAGTAAAAAAATTTACTATTAAGTATACAAACATTGAAACATTTTGAGAATTCATTACATTTATTGTTTTGTAGTATTTAGCAAATTTCACTGCTGAAATAACCATCACGATTGTTGAGAGAATAGCTATTGGAAAAATAATGATAGTTGCGTAGGCCGCTGCACAATAAATGATGTAAGGTGATTTAACATAATAAAATATCCCTTTGAAGTAGGCAAATACACAAAATATGGATAGGAAAGAGACATTGCGATTCCAGAGATTGATCCAACTAAAAATATTATAGTAAGGTATATGGTAATCTTTTTCCCACAAAACCAAGTGTTATACAGCAGAGGATAACGTAATGCAAGAATGTGTTTAAACTTGAAAGTAAAGAAATGCCGTGTATTATTGTAGTACATAATCTAACAACAATATAATAATGTACAGCTAAACCATCTTTATCTTTAAAGAAATTTTCTATAATATTCATTCTAGAAACTCGACCGCAAAAAAATGTTGAAATTATAAGAATAATATCACTATTTGCTATAAATAAGATTAAAGAAAAAAATTGTTTAAATAAACTGGATTTCTTTTTGATTAGAATTTCATTTGTTAGCGAAAAACAAAAATGATTAGTAAAATAATTGATGCAACGAAATAAGAAAATTGTGTAATATCAAGACTTGTTATCATAACGGTGTGAAAAAATTACTAAGAATATTTTATTATAAATATATTAGAATTATAGTTTTGTGTGATAGTACTAATAAAAGAAGTGTTCACATAAAAATTAAATTTTTATTATTAAGAATAACTAAATTTTTTGTTTTTTATATATTTTCACTGAAAAAATATAACATAAAACTGATTACTTTTTTCATAAAAAAATTTTAATTATTTTTGAGAAAAGGTATACTGGCCAGATTTTCATATGAACATTTTTTCGTGTAAGACAAATAAGAAATGGTAATATGTATATTAATGAGATAAATATATTTACATTTTGTAAAACATGCTACCGAAAGTAAACCAAAAGCAAATTGATGTTATTATTGGAAAGTACGATGAAAATAAACTTGTTTCGTTCTGAGAAATTCACGAAATACTTAAGAACAGATTTGGTGATGCTGCGCTTAAAAAATCAAAGGTATTTATATTGAACGTATCTTTCCTATTTTCAAGAAATAATCTATGAATGATTTAGATTTTTATATTCGTACAGAGTGGTTGTATAAAAAGACTGATTTTTGGGAATTCTGTGATTTTAGTATTTATAACAAAAGAATAAGAAATTCAAATATTGGTGAAATAAGGCATGCAGCAATAAGAAGATCAGAAATTTTAAGAAAAAAGCCACGTTTAGATGCATTTTTTTTATCAGTTAAAGATAAGATCTTGATTGTTTTACAACTTGTATTTAATATAAAGATCATAAATGTGATGATGATAAAGATTTTATGAAATTGTTTGAATATGATGATACAATGGCTGGTAAAGAAAGTTTTTTTTACAGGTAGAAGATTACTACAAATCTAAAAAAAGAAATAAATTCTACTGTGTTCTATTTTTTAAAAACTTATTTATTAATACTTTTCTCATTTATTTTTTGATAAAGTTTGGCTTGTAGCCTATCTATGTCTGGTAGTACCATAATCCACCTCCAATATATGAAATAGATAAAAATATTTATGAAATATTTATTTATTATTGATAAATGTTTATTATTTTTAGTATTTATTTTAAATATAACACTTATTTTGTACTGTTAAATCCTAGTTGGAAAATATTGAAAGATAGTACCTAACAAGTGTATGTCATCTCTTATTTTTCATGAAAAATATTTAACGTTTTTCTTCGTAAAATACAAATCGCTTTTCATTGAATAGTAAAATTTATTTTATTTGACTATAACTCCCATAATAAATATATAATTAGTACTACAAAAAACAACGTTAATTACAATTAATAATAAAGAATGACAATACTAGCTTAACTTTATCTTTAAATAGACCCAGCGCATAGTAGACAGATTATCTTGTGTAGATCTGCACAAGATGACTCTATCTACTATGCGCTGGGGAAGCGCGTCATTATATTTTAAACGATGCTTTCACACAACTATACTTTGTGGAAAATTTTACAGTTTTAAGTATGTCTTTTAAATTGATGAGTGTAACAAGGAAGTTAATATAAAAATAATTTCATTTTTATTTTGTTACCATAGAGATTTAAATTTTTGTCATGAATAAAATTTTTATGCCTCTAAAACTTCTTTTTCTTTCCATAAAGATGAAGGTTTTTTAGAAATTTAGTAATTATATTTTGTTATTTAATTATAATAACCACTATTTATTCTAGTATTTATCTTTCAAAATATCAGTTTAAAAAAATATAAAATATCTCAAAAATAATTTTTTGCCAAATACTTTAATCTTTTATGATGTTTGTATATTGATTGTTCTAGATTTTAAATATTAACGATAACACTTTCATTGATTTTTCCAAATAATGTAACAAGTGATAACGATTTGTAGTCTAATATTTATTTATTTTAGGTGCGCACTTCTAATAAAAAAATTTTTATTTCTATATTTAAAATCATTAACTCTTGATTCTTTCTACAGAAAAGAAAAATGGTTAACATTCAAGTAAATTGGAAATTCTTAACAACAAGGCCATATGGCATAGTATTAACTGGACGTATGGTAAATTTTTCTAAAATATTTTTCTTGATTACACATTTTTTCAGATTTCTTCAATTACTTTAACAATTCTTATGTGGTCACTTAGATACAAACTTTACACTTCAGAAAATTTAAACTTTATCAATACATTTATTGGATTTTGGTCTATAATATCACTAACAGCTCATTTATTTAATCTTCAAAAAAATTTATCAACGGTACCAAATTCTTATTTCTATATTCCATTTGCAAAAGTTGATTTTATTTTTGGCATTTTCGGAGCCATTCTTTATACCATTGAAACTTTTATGGTTTTTATGGGTATCATTAATAGTTATTATTTTTATTTGGGAGATTTTTTGTTAATGTTACTTACATTAGTATGTTTGTTTATTATTATATTAAGTTTTAATCTTTTCCTTGTTTTAAGGTAATATGTATTGTTTCTGCAGTAGTTTTTGGTTACTATTCTTTATTATTACATGTCCAAACACAAAACATCAAAGATTTACCTATAAAGGAGATGGTTATTGAGGGAGATAAAATTACTTATTTTACTCCAAGTGAAAGAACTAATGAAAAAATTTCAATTTAAAAACAATGAATATTTGAAGTGGAAAAAAAAAATTTTCATTTTAATAATGGTAAAGAACAATCTCAGAACAAATGTTTTATCTGGAATGGTTCACTGATCAAGAAAGAACAATTATAAATATTATATCATTTACACGTTTAAGTAAAATTTATTTTTATTGGTGCCGAGCCATACGAAACTACGACGACGTTTAAATAGATTTCAGATACGTATAGTTTATTTTAATTATGTATAGGTATATATAGCACCTAAGATAAAATGATATAAAAAAGTGTAGCAATATAATAACGATTTTATTTAAATCAGATAAAAATCTAACAAGATTTTATCTTTCTTAAAATGAATTGTAATATATATTTTATTTAGAATTTATTCTTCTTTATATAATCTTTTTTTTCGTTTATGTTGCATTATCTAAGCTAATGGAAGCTTGGGAAATGCAACATTATTTTAATTCATAATTTTTATAAAAAGATATTTTAAATATCTTTACAAATACAATAAATTAAATTACAAAAAAGGTACTTATTATATATATTAATTAAATAATTTTAAATAGTCCAGGCATTTTTAAACAAACAATTTTTAAAATATTAGCTTAACCTCTGTAATAAAATTAACATTAATAATTGAAAAAATTGGGATAATAAAAATGATAAAATAGTATTAAAAATAATGACAAAGTGATGAAGTATATATGTTATATATACATTTTTAATGTCCTCCGGTATTAAGTGCTGATCTTTTATTTTCTTAAATTTTTATGATTAGAATATTACTTTAATTAAATTTTATATCTCTTATTAATAATATTTTATGTCTATCAAATTGTTCTTTTTTATAATTTGGAACAAAAAAAATTAACTGAACTAATAATAGTAGTATAGTGACTGATTTAATAGTTGAACAAATTATAAGCTAAAAAGTGTTATAATATTTTCATAGTAAATGTATTCTAGTAGAATGTGTTAAAAAGATCATAAAAAAGAGTAAATATTTATTTATTGGTTTACTAACTATAATAAACAACAATTAAACACGATAATAAATTAAATTATATTATAAAGACAAATAAAAAAAATTTTTATATGTATAAATGATTTATATTTATAAAAAAATATAGACTTACGAATAAACCGTTTTTAAAACATTCCATGATCAAAACAATTATTTTTTAGTAAACGACTTTAGTCTGTTAAGTAAAATTTCATACAATACATGTTGAGATAAGTACATAATACGACAGTAGAAGATGTTTATTTGGCTTGAACAAATCAAAATAACACAAATTTTTATAAACTTAAGATTATTACAGATTAACAATAATAAAAGTACAACATTTTTGATCACAATATCAGAAAACTAGTAATAAAGATTTTAAAGATAGTGCGTAAAGTTGCAAAAAAACTTTAGACCTGAAACAACAAAACTACTACGTTAAACCACACTCCGAAGTGGTTACAGTAGTTTTGTGTCAATTTAGCTTATAATGGTCATTGAACTCTTCGTATTCCCGTCAACACTAACTATAGGCCGAAAGTCCATTCATACCAACTAAGCTATCGGGCAGGCCCGAAAGAGGTTCATTTTCGATAGCTTTATACATAAAATTCAGGTATAAATATTTAATAATTTAAAAAATATTAAACATTATTTAAAATTTTTATAAACGAAAATTGTTTTTAATTCCCAAAATTTTACTAATTTAAGGTTTATTTTTTATATATAATGTTAACCTATTTGATCTATAGTTTATCATTAAATATGTATTTTAATAATCATGTAAAAAACAATTTTGATGTCTTACGCTCATATCCTACTGAATGCACCGGATCCCGTCCGATCTCCGAAGTGAATCAGTTGCGAGCTATCTTAGTACTTGGATGGGAGACCTCCTGGGAACCGTTAGTGGCGTAAGTCTTTTTCTTTTTCTTTTTATTTTTTTTTTTTTAATTTAAATATTACACAAAAAAAATAAATAAATAAATAAATATATTAATAACATTATATATTATTATTTTATTGTAAAAAATAAATTTTTTTATTTATTTAAATTAGAAGCTATTTCTAGCTTCATTCCAAAATTTTGAAAGCTGAAGGAATTAACCTCAGAATTCAATAATTACCTCAAACTGGGTTTTATAAACCGACGACATTGTAGAAATACCAACCTACATCTATTTCATTTCATTCACTTAAAAAGTTTATGTCACTATGATATGGAAAGAAAAAAATAAATATATTATAATAACTAACTATTTATAAGGTTAATTTATTAAAGAAAAATGAATGGCAATAAAAATAACAATTGTTATATAAGTTTTTATAAATTATTAAATAATTAAAATTTAAAAAATTTATTTTATTTTAATTTTATTTTATCATAATAATAATTTTTTATATATAATGTTAACCTATTTGATCTATAGTTTATCATTAAATATGTATTTTAATAATCATGTAAAAAACAATTTTGATGTCTTACGCTCATATCCTACTGAATGCACCGGATCCCGTCCGATCTCCGAAGTGAATCAGTTGCGAGCTATCTTAGTACTTGGATGGGAGACCTCCTGGGAACCGTTAGTGGCGTAAGTCTTTTTCTTTTTCTTTTTCTTTTTATTTTTTTTTTTAATTTAAATAATACACAAAAAAATAAATAAATAAATAAATATATTAATAACATTATATATTATTATTTTATTGAAAAAAATAAATTTTTTTATTTATTTAAATTAGAAGCTATTTCTAGCTTCATTCCAAAATTTTGAAAGCTGAAGGAATTAACCTCAGAATTCAATAATTACCTTAAACAGGGTTTTATAAACCAAAGTTTTTATGGAAATACAAACCTACATTTATTTCATTTTATTCACTTATAAAGTTTATGTCACTATGATATGGAAAGAAAAAAATAAATATATTATAATAACTAACTATTTATAAGGTTAATTTATTAAAGAAAAATGAATGGCAATAAAAACAACAATTGTTATATAAGTTTTTATAAATTATTAGATATATATTACAATTTAAAAAAATTTATTTTATTTTAATTTTATTAATTATAATAATAAAAATTTTTTATAGTAAATGTTAACCTATTACAAACCTATAGTTTATCATTAAATATATATATATATAATCATGTAAAAAAATAATTGTTATGTCTTACGTTCATATCCTACTGAATGCACCGGATCCCGTTCGATCTCCGAAGTGAATCAGTTGCGAGCTATCTTAGTACTTGGATGGGAGACCTCCTTGGAACCGTTAGTGGCGTAAGTCTTTTCTTTTTCTTTTTCTTTTATTTTTTTTTTTTAATTTAAATATTACACAAAAAAAATAAATAAATAAATAAATATATTAATAACATTATATATTATTATTTTATTGAAAAAAATAAATTTTTTTATTTATTTAAATTAGAAGCTATTTCTAGCTTCATTCCAAAATTTTGAAAGCTGAAGGAATTAACCTCAGAATTCAATAATTACCTCAAACTGGGTTTTATAAACCGACGACATTGTAGAAATACCAACCTACATCTATTTCATTTCATTCACTTAAAAAGTATATGTCACTATGATATGGAAAGAAAAAAATAAATATATTATAATAACTAACTATTTATAAGGTTAATTTATTAAAGAAAAATGAATGGCAATAAAAATAACAATTGTTATATAAGTTTTTATAAATTATTAAATAATTACAATTTAAAAAATTTATTTTATTTTAATTTTTTTTATCATAATAATAATTTTTTATATATAATGTTAACCTATTTGATCTATAGTTTATCATTAAATATGTATTTTAATAATCATGTAAAAAACAATTTTGATGTCTTACGCTCATATCCTACTGAATGCACCGGATCCCGTCCGATCTCCGAAGTGAATCAGTTGCGAGCTATCTTAGTACTTGGATGGGAGACCTCCTGGGAACCGTTAGTGGCGTAAGTCTTTTTCTTTTTCTTTTTCTTTTTATTTTTTTTTTTAATTTAAATAATACACAAAAAAAATAAATAAATAAATAAATATATTAATAACATTATATATTATTATTTTATTGAAAAAAATAAATTTTTTTATTTATTTAAATTAGAAGCTATTTCTAGCTTCATTCCAAAATTTTGAAAGCTGAAGGAATTAACCTCAGAATTCAATAATTACCTTAAACAGGGTTTTATAAATCAAAGTTTTTATGGAAAAACAAACCTACATTTATTTCATTTTATTCACTTATAAAGTTTATGTCACTATGATATGGAAAGAAAAAATAAATATATTATAATAACTAACTATTTATAAGGTTAATTTATTAAAGAAAAATGAATGGCAATAAAAACAACAATTGTTATATAAGTTTTTATAAATTATTAAATAATTACAATTTAAAAAAATTAATTATTTTTTAACAAAATTTATTAATTATAATAATAATAATTAATTTTAGTATAATGTTAACCTATTTTATCTACAAACCAGTGTTTATCATTAAATATATATATATATAATCATGTAAAAAAATAATTGTGATGTCTTACGTTCATATCCTACTGAATGCACCGGATCCCGTTCGATCTCCGAAGTGAATCAGTTGCGAGCTATCTTAGTACTTGGATGGGAGACCTCCTTGGAACCGTTAGTGGCGTAAATCTTTTTCTTTTTCTTTTTCTTTTTATTTTTTTTTTAATTTAAATATTACACAAAAAAAATAAATAAATAAATAAATATATTAATAACATTATATATTATTATTTTATTGTAAAAAATAAATTTTTTTATTTATTTAAATTAGAAGCTATTTCTAGCTTCATTCCAAAATTTTGAAAGCTGAAGGAATTAACCTCAGAATTCAATAATTACCTCAAACTGGGTTTTATAAACCGACGACATTGTAGAAATACCAACCTACATCTATTTCATTTCATTCACTTAAAAAGTTTATGTCACTATGATATGGAAAGAAAAAAATAAATATATTATAATAACTAACTATTTATAAGGTTAATTTATTAAAGAAAAATGAATGGCAATAAAAATAACAATTGTTATATAAGTTTTTATAAATTATTAAATAATTACAATTTAAAAAATTTATTTTATTTTAATTTTATTTTATCATAATAATAATTTTTTATATATAATGTTAACCTATTTGATCTATAGTTTATCATTAAATATGTATTTTAATAATCATGTAAAAAACAATTTTGATGTCTTACGCTCATATCCTACTGAATGCACCGGATCCCGTCCGATCTCCGAAGTGAATCAGTTGCGAGCTATCTTAGTACTTGGATGGGAGACCTCCTGGGAACCGTTAGTGGCGTAAGTCTTTTTCTTTTTCTTTTTCTTTTTATTTTTTTTTTTAATTTAAATATTACACAAAAAAATAAATAAATAAATAAATATATTAATAACATTATATATTATTATTTTATTGAAAAAAATAAATTTTTTTATTTATTTAAATTAGAAGCTATTTCTAGCTTCATTCCAAAATTTTGAAAGCTGAAGGAATTAACCTCAGAATTCAATAATTACCTTAAACAGGGTTTTATAAACCGACGACATTGTAGAAATACCAACCTACATCTATTTCATTTCATTCACTTATAAAGTTTATGTCACTATGATATGGAAAGAAAAAATAAATATATTATAATAACTAACTATTTATAAGGTTAATTTATTAAAGAAAAATGAATGGCAATAAAAACAACAATTGTTATATAAGTTTTTATAAATTATTAAATAATTACAATTTAAAAAATTTAATTATTTTTTAATTTTATTTTATAATAATAATAATTTTTTAGTATAATGTTAACCTATTTGATCTATAGTTTATCATTAAATATGTATTTTAATATAATCATGTAAAAAACAATTTTGATGTCTTACGCTCATATCCTACTGAATCCACCGGATCCCGTCCGATCTCCGAAGTGAATCAGTTGCGAGCTATCTTAGTACTTGGATGGGAGACCTCCTGGGAACCGTTAGTGGCGTAAGTCTTTTTCTTTTTCTTTTTCTTTTTATTTTTTTTTTTAATTTAAATATTACACAAAAAAAATAAATAAATAAATAAATATATTAATAACATTATATATTATTATTTTATTGTAAAAAATAAATTTTTTTATTTATTTAAATTAGAAGCTATTTCTAGCTTCATTCCAAAATTTTGAAAGCTGAAGGAATTAACCTCAGAATTCAATAATTACCTCAAACTGGGTTTTATAAACCGACGACATTGTAGAAATACCAACCTACATCTATTTCATTTCATTCACTTAAAAAGTTTATGTCACTATGATATGGAAAGAAAAAAATAAATATATTATAATAACTAACTATTTATAAGGTTAATTTATTAAAGAAAAATGAATGGCAATAAAAATAACAATTGTTATATAAGTTTTTATAAATTATTAAATAATTACAATTTAAAAAATTTATTTTATTTTAATTTTATTTTATCATAATAATAATTTTTTATATATAATGTTAACCTATTTGATCTATAGTTTATCATTAAATATGTATTTTAATAATCATGTAAAAAACAATTTTGATGTCTTATGCTCATATTCTACTGAATGCACCGGATTCCGTTCGATCTCCGAAGTGAATCAGTTGCGAGCTATCTTAGTTCTTGAATGGAAGACCTTCTGGGAACCGTTAGTGGCGTAGGTCTTTTTGTTTTTATTTTATTTTTTTTTAATTTAAATATTACACAAAAAAATAAATAAATATATTAATTTAATATTAATAACAACATATATTATTAATTTATTGTAAAAAATAAATTTTTTTATTTATTTAAATTAGAAGCTATTTCTAGCTTCATTCCAAAATTTTGAAAGCTGAAGGAATTAACCTCAGAATTCAATAATTACCTCAAACAGGGTTTTATAAACCGACGACATTGTAGAAATACCAACCTACATCTATTTCATTTCATTCACTTAAAAAGTTTATGTCACTATGATATGGAAAGAAAAAAATAAATATATTATAATAACTAACTATTTATAAGGTTAATTTATTAAAGAAAAATGAATGGCAATAAAAACAACAATTGTTATATAAGTTTTTATAAATTATTAAATAATTACAATTTAAAAAATTTAATTATATTTTAATTTTATTTTATCATAATAATAATTTTTTAGTATAATGTTAACCTATTTGATCTATAGTTTATCATTAAATATGTATTTTAATAATCATGTAAAAAACAATTTTGATGTCTTACGCTCATATCCTACTGAATCCACCGGATCCCGTCCGATCTCCGAAGTGAATCAGTTGCGAGCTATCTTAGTACTTGGATGGGAGACCTCCTGGGAACCGTTAGTGGCGTAAGTCTTTTTCTTTTTCTTTTTCTTTTTATTTTTTTTTTTAATTTAAATATTACACAAAAAAAATAAATAAATAAATAAATATATTAATAACATTATATATTATTATTTTATTGTAAAAAATAAATTTTTTTATTTATTTAAATTAGAAGCTATTTC
This sequence comes from Strongyloides venezuelensis, assembly GCA_963280985.1. Lineage (NCBI taxonomy): Eukaryota > Metazoa > Nematoda > Chromadorea > Rhabditida > Strongyloididae > Strongyloides > Strongyloides venezuelensis. The sequence continues at coordinate 13,364,677 of CAUJLX010000001.1, forward strand.
TAGCTTCATTCCAAAATTTTGAAAGCTGAAGGAATTAACCTCAGAATTCAATAATTACCTCAAACTGGGTTTTATAAACCGACGACATTGTAGAAATACCAACCTACATCTATTTCATTTCATTCACTTAAAAAGTTTATGTCACTATGATATGGAAAGAAAAAAATAAATATATTATAATAACTAACTATTTATAAGGTTAATTTATTAAAGAAAAATGAATGGCAATAAAAACAACAATTGTTATATAAGTTTTTATAAATTATTAAATAATTACAATTTAAAAAATTTATTTTATTTTAATTTTATTTTATCATAATAATAATTTTTTATATATAATGTTAACCTATTTGATCTATAGTTTATCATTAAATATGTATTTTAATAATCATGTAAAAAACAATTTTGATGTCTTACGCTCATATCCTACTGAATGCACCGGATCCCGTCCGATCTCCGAAGTGAATCAGTTGCGAGCTATCTTAGTACTTGGATGGGAGACCTCCTGGGAACCGTTAGTGGCGTAAGTCTTTTTCTTTTTCTTTTTCTTTTTATTTTTTTTTTTTTAATTTAAATATTACACAAAAAAAATAAATAAATAAATAAATATATTAATAACATTATATATTATTATTTTATTGTAAAAAATAAATTTTTTTATTTATTTAAATTAGAAGCTATTTCTAGCTTCATTCCAAAATTTTGAAAGCTGAAGGAATTAACCTCAGAATTCAATAATTACCTCAAACAGGGTTTTATAAACCGACGACATTGTAGAAATACCAACCTACATCTATTTCATTTCATTCACTTAAAAAGTTTATGTCACTATGATATGGAAAGAAAAAAATAAATATATTATAATAACTAACTATTTATAAGGTTAATTTATTAAAGAAAAATGAATGGCAATAAAAACAACAATTGTTATATAAGTTTTTATAAATTATTAAATAATTACAATTTAAAAAATTTAATTATTTTTTAATTTTATTTTATCATAATAATAATTAATTTTAGTATAATGTTATTTTATTTGATCTATAGTTTATCATTAAATATGTATTTTAATAATCATGTAAAAAACAATTTTGATGTCTTACGCTCATATCCTACTGAATGCACCGGATCCCGTCCGATCTCCGAAGTGAATCAGTTGCGAGCTATCTTAGTACTTGGATGGGAGACCTCCTGGGAACCGTTAGTGGCGTAAATCTTTTTCTTTTTCTTTTTCTTTTTATTTTTTTTTTTAATTTAAATATTACACAAAAAAAATAAATAAATAAATAAATATATTAATAACATTATATATTATTATTTTATTGTAAAAAATAAATTTTTTTATTTATTTAAATTAGAAGCTATTTCTAGCTTCATTCCAAAATTTTGAAAGCTGAAGGAATTAACCTCAGAATTCAATAATTACCTCAAACTGGGTTTTATAAACCGACGACATTGTAGAAATACCAACCTACATCTATTTCATTTCATTCACTTAAAAAGTTTATGTCACTATGATATGGAAAGAAAAAAATAAATATATTATAATAACTAACTATTTATAAGGTTAATTTATTAAAGAAAAATGAATGGCAATAAAAACAACAATTGTTATATAAGTTTTTATAAATTATTAAATAATTACAATTTAAAAAATTTATTTTATTTTAATTTTATTTTATCATAATAATAATTTTTTATATATAATGTTAACCTATTTGATCTATAGTTTATCATTAAATATGTATTTTAATAATCATGTAAAAAACAATTTTGATGTCTTACGCTCATATCCTACTGAATGCACCGGATCCCGTCCGATCTCCGAAGTGAATCAGTTGCGAGCTATCTTAGTACTTGGATGGGAGACCTCCTGGGAACCGTTAGTGGCGTAAGTCTTTTTCTTTTTCTTTTTCTTTTTATTTTTTTTTTTAATTTAAATATTACACAAAAAAAATAAATAAATAAATAAATATATTAATAACATTATATATTATTATTTTATTGTAAAAAATAAATTTTTTTATTTATTTAAATTAGAAGCTATTTCTAGCTTCATTCCAAAATTTTGAAAGCTGAAGGAATTAACCTCAGAATTCAATAATTACCTCAAACAGGGTTTTATAAACCGACGACATTGTAGAAATACCAACCTACATCTATTTCATTTCATTCACTTATAAAGTTTATGTCACTATGATATGGAAAGAAAAAATAAATATATTATAATAACTAACTATTTATAAGGTTAATTTATTAAAGAAAAATGAATGGCAATAAAAACAACAATTGTTATATAAGTTTTTATAAATTATTAAATAATTACAATTTAAAAAATTTAATTATTTTTTAACAAAATTTATTTTATCATAATAATAATTTTTTATATATAATGTTATTTTATTTGATCTATAGTTTATCATTAAATATGTATTTTAATAATCATGTAAAAAAATAATTTTGATGTCTTACGCTCATATCCTACTGAATCCACCGGATCCCGTCCGATCTCCGAAGTGAATCAGTTGCGAGCTATCTTAGTACTTGGATGGGAGACCTCCTGGGAACCGTTAGTGGCGTAAGTCTTTTTCTTTTTCTTTTTCTTTTTATTTTTTTTTTTAATTTAAATATTACACAAAAAAAATAAATAAATAAATAAATATATTAATAACATTATATATTATTATTTTATTGTAAAAAATAAATTTTTTTATTTATTTAAATTAGAAGCTATTTCTAGCTTCATTCCAAAATTTTGAAAGCTGAAGGAATTAACCTCAGAATTCAATAATTACCTCAAACTGGGTTTTATAAACCGACGACATTGTAGAAATACCAACCTACATCTATTTCATTTCATTCACTTAAAAAGTTTATGTCACTATGATATGGAAAGAAAAAAATAAATATATTATAATAACTAACTATTTATAAGGTTAATTTATTAAAGAAAAATGAATGGCAATAAAAATAACAATTGTTATATAAGTTTTTATAAATTATTAAATAATTACAATTTAAAAAATTTATTTTATTTTAATTTTATTTTATCATAATAATAATTTTTTATATATAATGTTAACCTATTTGATCTATAGTTTATCATTAAATATGTATTTTAATAATCATGTAAAAAACAATTTTGATGTCTTACGCTCATATCCTACTGAATGCACCGGATCCCGTCCGATCTCCGAAGTGAATCAGTTGCGAGCTATCTTAGTACTTGGATGGGAGACCTCCTGGGAACCGTTAGTGGCGTAAGTCTTTTTCTTTTTCTTTTTATTTTTATTTTTTTTTTAATTTAAATATTACACAAAAAAAATAAATAAATAAATAAATATATTAATAACATTATATATTATTATTTTATTGTAAAAAATAAATTTTTTTATTTATTTAAATTAGAAGCTATTTCTAGCTTCATTCCAAAATTTTGAAAGCTGAAGGAATTAACCTCAGAATTCAATAATTACCTCAAACTGGGTTTTATAAACCGACGACATTGTAGAAATACCAACCTACATCTATTTCATTTCATTCACTTATAAAGTTTATGTCACTATGATATGGAAAGAAAAAAATAAATATATTATAATAACTAACTATTTATAAGGTTAATTTATTAAAGAAAAATGAATGGCAATAAAAACAACAATTGTTATATAAGTTTTTATAAATTATTAAATAATTACAATTTAAAAAATTTATTTTATTTTAATTTTATTTTATCATAATAATAATTTTTTATATATAATGTTAACCTATTTGATCTATAGTTTATCATTAAATATGTATTTTAATAATCATGTAAAAAAATAATTTTGATGTCTTACGCTCATATCCTACTGAATGCACCGGATCCCGTCCGATCTCCGAAGTGAATCAGTTGCGAGCTATCTTAGTACTTGGATGGGAGACCTCCTGGGAACCGTTAGTGGCGTAAGTCTTTTTCTTTTTCTTTTTATTTTTATTTTTTTTTTAATTTAAATATTACACAAAAAAAATAAATAAATAAATAAATATATTAATAACATTATATATTATTATTTTATTGTAAAAAATAAATTTTTTTATTTATTTAAATTAGAAGCTATTTCTAGCTTCATTCCAAAATTTTGAAAGCTGAAGGAATTAACCTCAGAATTCAATAATTACCTCAAACTGGGTTTTATAAACCGACGACATTGTAGAAATACCAACCTACATCTATTTCATTTCATTCACTTAAAAAGTTTATGTCACTATGATATGGAAAGAAAAAAATAAATATATTATAATAACTAACTATTTATAAGGTTAATTTATTAAAGAAAAATGAATGGCAATAAAAACAACAATTGTTATATAAGTTTTTATAAATTATTAAATAATTACAATTTAAAAAATTTATTTTATTTTAATTTTATTTTATCATAATAATAATTTTTTATATATAATGTTAACCTATTTGATCTATAGTTTATCATTAAATATGTATTTTAATAATCATGTAAAAAACAATTTTGATGTCTTACGCTCATATCCTACTGAATGCACCGGATCCCGTCCGATCTCCGAAGTGAATCAGTTGCGAGCTATCTTAGTACTTGGATGGGAGACCTCCTGGGAACCGTTAGTGGCGTAAGTCTTTTTCTTTTTCTTTTTCTTTTTATTTTTTTTTTTTAATTTAAATATTACACAAAAAAAATAAATAAATAAATAAATATATTAATAACATTATATATTATTATTTTATTGTAAAAAATAAATTTTTTTATTTATTTAAATTAGAAGCTATTTCTAGCTTCATTCCAAAATTTTGAAAGCTGAAGGAATTAACCTCAGAATTCAATAATTACCTCAAACTGGGTTTTATAAACCGACGACATTATGGAAATACCAACCTACATCTATTTCATTTCATTCACTTATAAAGTTTATGTCACTATGATATGGAAAGAAAAAAATAAATATATTATAATAACTAACTATTTATAAGGTTAATTTATTAAAGAAAAATGAATGGCAATAAAAACAACAATTGTTATATAAGTTTTTATAAATTATTAAATAATTACAATTTAAAAAATTTAATTATTTTTTAATTTTATTTTATAATAATAATAATTTTTTATATATAATGTTAACCTATTTGATCTATAGTTTATCATTAAATATGTATTTTAATAATCATGTAAAAAAATAATTTTGATGTCTTACGCTCATATCCTACTGAATGCACCGGATCCCGTCCGATCTCCGAAGTGAATCAGTTGCGAGCTATCTTAGTACTTGGATGGGAGACCTCCTTGGAACCGTTAGTGGCGTAAGTCTTTTTCTTTTTCTTTTTCTTTTTTTTTTTTTTTTTAATTTAAATATTACACAAAAAAAATAAATAAATAAATAAATATATTAATAACATTATATATTATTATTTTATTGTAAAAAATAAATTTTTTTATTTATTTAAATTAGAAGCTATTTCTAGCTTCATTCCAAAATTTTGAAAGCTGAAGGAATTAACCTCAGAATTCAATAATTACCTCAAACTGGGTTTTATAAACCGACGACATTGTAGAAATACCAACCTACATCTATTTCATTTCATTCACTTAAAAAGTTTATGTCACTATGATATGGAAAGAAAAAATAAATATATTATAATAACTAACTATTTATAAGGTTAATTTATTAAAGAAAAATGAATGGCAATAAAAACAACAATTGTTATATAAGTTTTTATAAATTATTAAATAATTACAATTTAAAAAATTTATTTTATTTTAATTTTATTTTATCATAATAATAATTTTTTATATATAATGTTAACCTATTTGATCTATAGTTTATCATTAAATATGTATTTTAATAATCATGTAAAAAACAATTTTGATGTCTTACGCTCATATCCTACTGAATGCACCGGATCCCGTCCGATCTCCGAAGTGAATCAGTTGCGAGCTATCTTAGTACTTGGATGGGAGACCTCCTGGGAACCGTTAGTGGCGTAAGTCTTTTTCTTTTTCTTTTTCTTTTTATTTTTTTTTTTTTTAATTTAAATATTACACAAAAAAAATAAATAAATAAATAAATATATTAATAACATTATATATTATTATTTTATTGTAAAAAATAAATTTTTTTATTTATTTAAATTAGAAGCTATTTCTAGCTTCATTCCAAAATTTTGAAAGCTGAAGGAATTAACCTCAGAATTCAATAATTACCTCAAACTGGGTTTTATAAACCGACGACATTGTAGAAATACCAACCTACATCTATTTCATTTCATTCACTTAAAAAGTTTATGTCACTATGATATGGAAAGAAAAAAATAAATATATTATAATAACTAACTATTTATAAGGTTAATTTATTAAAGAAAAATGAATGGCAATAAAAACAACAATTGTTATATAAGTTTTTATAAATTATTAAATAATTACAATTTAAAAAAATTAATTATTTTTTAATTTTATTTTATAATAATAAAAATTAATTTTAGTAAATGTATTTTATTACAAACCAGTGTTTATCATTAAATATGTATTTTAATAATCATGTAAAAAACAATTTTGATGTCTTACGCTCATATCCTACTGAATGCACCGGATCCCGTCCGATCTCCGAAGTGAATCAGTTGCGAGCTATCTTAGTACTTGGATGGGAGACCTCCTGGGAACCGTTAGTGGCGTAAGTCTTTTTCTTTTTCTTTTTCTTTTTATTTTTTTTTTTAATTTAAATATTACACAAAAAAAATAAATAAATAAATAAATATATTAATAACATTATATATTATTATTTTATTGTAAAAAATAAATTTTTTTATTTATTTAAATTAGAAGCTATTTCTAGCTTCATTCCAAAATTTTGAAAGCTGAAGGAATTAACCTCAGAATTCAATAATTACCTCAAACTGGGTTTTATAAACCGACGACATTGTAGAAATACCAACCTACATCTATTTCATTTCATTCACTTAAAAAGTTTATGTCACTATGATATGGAAAGAAAAAAATAAATATATTATAATAACTAACTATTTATAAGGTTAATTTATTAAAGAAAAATGAATGGCAATAAAAATAACAATTGTTATATAAGTTTTTATAAATTATTAAATAATTACAATTTAAAAAATTTATTTTATTTTAATTTTATTTTATCATAATAATAATTTTTTATATATAATGTTAACCTATTTGATCTATAGTTTATCATTAAATATGTATTTTAATAATCATGTAAAAAACAATTTTGATGTCTTACGCTCATATCCTACTGAATGCACCGGATCCCGTCCGATCTCCGAAGTGAATCAGTTGCGAGCTATCTTAGTACTTGGATGGGAGACCTCCTGGGAACCGTTAGTGGCGTAAGTCTTTTTCTTTTTCTTTTTCTTTTTATTTTTTTTTTTTAATTTAAATATTACACAAAAAAATAAATAAATAAATAAATATATTAATAACATTATATATTATTATTTTATTGTAAAAAATAAATTTTTTTATTTATTTAAATTAGAAGCTATTTCTAGCTTCATTCCAAAATTTTGAAAGCTGAAGGAATTAACCTCAGAATTCAATAATTACCTCAAACTGGGTTTTATAAACCGACGACATTGTAGAAATACAAACCTACATCTATTTCATTTCATTCACTTAAAAAGTTTATGTCACTATGATATGGAAAGAAAAAAATAAATATATTATAATAACTAACTATTTATAAGGTTAATTTATTAAAGAAAAATGAATGGCAATAAAAACAACAATTGTTATATAAGTTTTTATAAATTATTAAATAATTACAATTTAAAAAATTTAATTATATTTTAATTTTATTTTATCATAATAATAATTTTTTAGTATAATGTTAACCTATTTGATCTATAGTTTATCATTAAATATGTATTTTAATAATCATGTAAAAAACAATTTTGATGTCTTACGCTCATATCCTACTGAATGCACCGGATCCCGTCCGATCTCCGAAGTGAATCAGTTGCGAGCTATCTTAGTACTTGGATGGGAGACCTCCTGGGAACCGTTAGTGGCGTAAGTCTTTTTCTTTTTCTTTTTCTTTTTATTTTTTTTTTTTTAATTTAAATATTACACAAAAAAAATAAATAAATAAATAAATATATTAATAACATTATATATTATTATTTTATTGTAAAAAATAAATTTTTTTATTTATTTAAATTAGAAGCTATTTCTAGCTTCATTCCAAAATTTTGAAAGCTGAAGGAATTAACCTCAGAATTCAATAATTACCTCAAACTGGGTTTTATAAACCGACGACATTGTAGAAATACCAACCTACATCTATTTCATTTCATTCACTTAAAAAGTTTATGTCACTATGATATGGAAAGAAAAAAATAAATATATTATAATAACTAACTATTTATAAGGTTAATTTATTAAAGAAAAATGAATGGCAATAAAAATAACAATTGTTATATAAGTTTTTATAAATTATTAAATAATTACAATTTAAAAAATTTATTTTATTTTAATTTTATTTTATCATAATAATAATTTTTTATATATAATGTTAACCTATTTGATCTATAGTTTATCATTAAATATGTATTTTAATAATCATGTAAAAAACAATTTTGATGTCTTACGCTCATATCCTACTGAATGCACCGGATCCCGTCCGATCTCCGAAGTGAATCAGTTGCGAGCTATCTTAGTACTTGGATGGGAGACCTCCTGGGAACCGTTAGTGGCGTAAGTCTTTTTCTTTTTCTTTTTCTTTTTATTTTTTTTTTTAATTTAAATAATTACACAAAAAAATAAATAAATAAATAAATATATTAATAACATTATATATTATTATTTTATTGTAAAAAATAAATTTTTTTATTTATTTAAATTAGAAGCTATTTCTAGCTTCATTCCAAAATTTTGAAAGCTGAAGGAATTAACCTCAGAATTCAATAATTACCTCAAACTGGGTTTTATAAACCGACGACATTGTAGAAATACCAACCTACATCTATTTCATTTCATTCACTTAAAAAGTTTATGTCACTATGATATGGAAAGAAAAAAATAAATATATTATAATAACTAACTATTTATAAGGTTAATTTATTAAAGAAAAATGAATGGCAATAAAAACAACAATTGTTATATAAGTTTTTATAAATTATTAAATAATTACAATTTAAAAAAATTTATTTTATTTTAATTTTATTTTATCATAATAATAATTTTTTAGTATAATGTTAACCTATTTGATCTATAGTTTATCATTAAATATGTATTTTAATATAATCATGTAAAAAACAATTTTGATGTCTTACGCTCATATCCTACTGAATGCACCGGATCCCGTCCGATCTCCGAAGTGAATCAGTTGCGAGCTATCTTAGTACTTGGATGGGAGACCTCCTTGGAACCGTTAGTGGCGTAAGTCTTTTTCTTTTTCTTTTTATTTTTATTTTTTTTTTAATTTAAATATTACACAAAAAAAATAAATAAATAAATAAATATATTAATAACATTATATATTATTATTTTATTGTAAAAAATAAATTTTTTTATTTATTTAAATTAGAAGCTATTTCTAGCTTCATTCCAAAATTTTGAAAGCTGAAGGAATTAACCTCAGAATTCAATAATTACCTCAAACTGGGTTTTATAAACCGACGACATTGTAGAAATACCAACCTACATCTATTTCATTTCATTCACTTAAAAAGTTTATGTCACTATGATATGGAAAGAAAAAATAAATATATTATAATAACTAACTATTTATAAGGTTAATTTATTAAAGAAAAATGAATGGCAATAAAAACAACAATTGTTATATAAGTTTTTATAAATTATTAAATAATTACAATTTAAAAAATTTATTTTATTTTAATTTTATTATCATAATAATAATTTTTTATATATAATGTTAACCTATTTGATCTATAGTTTATCATTAAATATGTATTTTAATAATCATGTAAAAAACAATTTTGATGTCTTACGCTCATATCCTACTGAATGCACCGGATCCCGTCCGATCTCCGAAGTGAATCAGTTGCGAGCTATCTTAGTACTTGGATGGGAGACCTCCTGGGAACCGTTAGTGGCGTAAGTCTTTTTCTTTTTCTTTTTCTTTTTATTTTTTTTTTTTAATTTAAATATTACACAAAAAAATAAATAAATAAATAAATATATTAATAACATTATATATTATTATTTTATTGTAAAAAATAAATTTTTTTATTTATTTAAATTAGAAGCTATTTCTAGCTTCATTCCAAAATTTTGAAAGCTGAAGGAATTAACCTCAGAATTCAATAATTACCTCAAACAGGGTTTTATAAACCGACGACATTGTAGAAATACCAACCTACATCTATTTCATTTCATTCACTTAAAAAGTTTATGTCACTATGATATGGAAAGAAAAAAATAAATATATTATAATAACTAACTATTTATAAGGTTAATTTATTAAAGAAAAATGAATGGCAATAAAAACAACAATTGTTATATAAGTTTTTATAAATTATTAAATAATTACAATTTAAAAAATTTAATTATATTTTAATTTTATTTTATCATAATAATAATTAATTTTAGTATAATGTTAACCTATTTTATCTACAAACCAGTGTTTATCATTAAATATGTATTTTAATAATCATGTAAAAAACAATTTTGATGTCTTACGCTCATATCCTACTGAATGCACCGGATCCCGTCCGATCTCCGAAGTGAATCAGTTGCGAGCTATCTTAGTACTTGGATGGGAGACCTCCTGGGAACCGTTAGTGGCGTAAGTCTTTTTCTTTTTCTTTTTCTTTTTATTTTTTTTTTTAATTTAAATATTACACAAAAAAAATAAATAAATAAATAAATATATTAATAACATTATATATTATTATTTTATTGTAAAAAATAAATTTTTTTATTTATTTAAATTAGAAGCTATTTCTAGCTTCATTCCAAAATTTTGAAAGCTGAAGGAATTAACCTCAGAATTCAATAATTACCTCAAACTGGGTTTTATAAACCGACGACATTGTAGAAATACCAACCTACATCTATTTCATTTCATTCACTTAAAAAGTTTATGTCACTATGATATGGAAAGAAAAAAATAAATATATTATAATAACTAACTATTTATAAGGTTAATTTATTAAAGAAAAATGAATGGCAATAAAAACAACAATTGTTATATAAGTTTTTATAAATTATTAAATAATTACAATTTAAAAAATTTATTTTATTTTAATTTTATTTTATCATAATAATAATTTTTTATATATAATGTTAACCTATTTGATCTATAGTTTATCATTAAATATGTATTTTAATAATCATGTAAAAAACAATTTTGATGTCTTACGCTCATATCCTACTGAATGCACCGGATCCCGTCCGATCTCCGAAGTGAATCAGTTGCGAGCTATCTTAGTACTTGGATGGGAGACCTCCTGGGAACCGTTAGTGGCGTAAGTCTTTTTCTTTTTATTTTTTTTTTTTAATTTAAATTTAATTTAAATATTACAAAAATAAATAAATAAATAAATATATTAATAACATTATATATTATTATTTTATTGTAAAAAATAAATTTTTTTATTTATTTAAATTAGAAGCTATTTCTAGCTTCATTCCAAAATTTTGAAAGCTGAAGGAATTAACCTCAGAATTCAATAATTACCTCAAACTGGGTTTTATAAACCGACGACATTGTAGAAATACCAACCTACATCTATTTCATTTCATTCACTTATAAAGTTTATGTCACTATGATATGGAAAGAAAAAAATAAATATATTATAATAACTAACTATTTATAAGGTTAATTTATTAAAGAAAAATGAATGGCAATAAAAACAACAATTGTTATATAAGTTTTTATAAATTATTAAATAATTACAATTTAAAAAATTTAATTATTTTTTAATTTTATTTTATCATAATAATAATTTTTTAGTATAATGTTAACCTATTTGATCTATAGTTTATCATTAAATATGTATTTTAATAATCATGTAAAAAACAATTTTGATGTCTTACGCTCATATCCTACTGAATGCACCGGATCCCGTCCGATCTCCGAAGTGAATCAGTTGCGAGCTATCTTAGTACTTGGATGGGAGACCTCCTGGGAACCGTTAGTGGCGTAAGTCTTTTTTCTTTTTCTTTTTCTTTTTATTTTTTTTTTAATTTAAATATTACACAAAAAAAATAAATAAATAAATAAATATATTAATAACATTATATATTATTATTTTATTGTAAAAAATAAATTTTTTTATTTATTTAAATTAGAAGCTATTTCTAGCTTCATTCCAAAATTTTGAAAGCTGAAGGAATTAACCTCAGAATTCAATAATTACCTCAAACTGGGTTTTATAAACCGACGACATTGTAGAAATACCAACCTACATCTATTTCATTTCATTCACTTAAAAAGTTTATGTCACTATGATATGGAAAGAAAAAAATAAATATATTATAATAACTAACTATTTATAAGGTTAATTTATTAAAGAAAAATGAATGGCAATAAAAACAACAATTGTTATATAAGTTTTTATAAATTATTAAATAATTACAATTTAAAAAATTTATTTTATTTTAATTTTATTTTATCATAATAATAATTTTTTATATATAATGTTAACCTATTTGATCTATAGTTTATCATTAAATATGTATTTTAATAATCATGTAAAAAACAATTTTGATGTCTTACGCTCATATCCTACTGAATGCACCGGATCCCGTCCGATCTCCGAAGTGAATCAGTTGCGAGCTATCTTAGTACTTGGATGGGAGACCTCCTGGGAACCGTTAGTGGCGTAAGTCTTTTTCTTTTTCTTTTTCTTTTTATTTTTTTTTTTAATTTAAATATTACACAAAAAAAATAAATAAATAAATAAATATATTAATAACATTATATATTATTATTTTATTGTAAAAAATAAATTTTTTTATTTATTTAAATTAGAAGCTATTTCTAGCTTCATTCCAAAATTTTGAAAGCTGAAGGAATTAACCTCAGAATTCAATAATTACCTCAAACAGGGTTTTATAAACCGACGACATTGTAGAAATACCAACCTACATCTATTTCATTTCATTCACTTATAAAGTTTATGTCACTATGATATGGAAAGAAAAAAATAAATATATTATAATAACTAACTATTTATAAGGTTAATTTATTAAAGAAAAATGAATGGCAATAAAAACAACAATTGTTATATAAGTTTTTATAAATTATTAAATAATTACAATTTAAAAAAATTAATTATTTTTTAACAAAATTTATTTTATCATAATAATAATTTTTTAGTATAATGTTAACCTATTTGATCTATAGTTTATCATTAAATATATATATTTTAATAATCATGTAAAAAACAATTTTGATGTCTTACGCTCATATCCTACTGAATGCACCGGATCCCGTCCGATCTCCGAAGTGAATCAGTTGCGAGCTATCTTAGTACTTGGATGGGAGACCTCCTGGGAACCGTTAGTGGCGTAAGTCTTTTTCTTTTTCTTTTTCTTTTTATTTTTTTTTTTAATTTAAATATTACACAAAAAAATAAATAAATAAATAAATATATTAATAACATTATATATTATTATTTTATTGTAAAAAATAAATTTTTTTATTTATTTAAATTAGAAGCTATTTCTAGCTTCATTCCAAAATTTTGAAAGCTGAAGGAATTAACCTCAGAATTCAATAATTACCTCAAACTGGGTTTTATAAACCGACGACATTGTAGAAATACCAACCTACATCTATTTCATTTCATTCACTTAAAAAGTTTATGTCACTATGATATGGAAAGAAAAAAATAAATATATTATAATAACTAACTATTTATAAGGTTAATTTATTAAAGAAAAATGAATGGCAATAAAAACAACAATTGTTATATAAGTTTTTATAAATTATTAAATAATTACAATTTAAAAAATTTATTTTATTTTAATTTTATTTTATCATAATAATAATTTTTTATATATAATGTTAACCTATTTGATCTATAGTTTATCATTAAATATGTATTTTAATAATCATGTAAAAAACAATTTTGATGTCTTACGCTCATATCCTACTGAATGCACCGGATCCCGTCCGATCTCCGAAGTGAATCAGTTGCGAGCTATCTTAGTACTTGGATGGGAGACCTCCTGGGAACCGTTAGTGGCGTAAGTCTTTTTCTTTTTCTTTTTCTTTTTATTTTTTTTTTTAATTTAAATATTACACAAAAAAAATAAATAAATAAATAAATATATTAATAACATTATATATTATTATTTTATTGTAAAAAATAAATTTTTTTATTTATTTAAATTAGAAGCTATTTCTAGCTTCATTCCAAAATTTTGAAAGCTGAAGGAATTAACCTCAGAATTCAATAATTACCTCAAACTGGGTTTTATAAATCAAAGTTTTTATGGAAAAACAAACCTACATTTATTTCATTTTATTCACTTATACCGACGACATTGTAGAAATACCAACCTACATCTATTTCATTTCATTCACTTAAAAAGTTTATGTCACTATGATATGGAAAGAAAAAAATAAATATATTATAATAACTAACTATTTATAAGGTTAATTTATTAAAGAAAAATGAATGGCAATAAAAACAACAATTGTTATATAAGTTTTTATAAATTATTAAATAATTACAATTTAAAAAATTTATTTTATTTTAATTTTATTCATCATAATAATAATTTTTTATATATAATGTTAACCTATTTGATCTATAGTTTATCATTAAATATGTATTTTAATAATCATGTAAAAAACAATTTTGATGTCTTACGCTCATATCCTACTGAATGCACCGGATCCCGTCCGATCTCCGAAGTGAATCAGTTGCGAGCTATCTTAGTACTTGGATGGGAGACCTCCTGGGAACCGTTAGTGGCGTAAGTCTTTTTCTTTTTCTTTTCTTTTTTTTTTTTTAAATTTAAAACACAAAAATAAATAAATAAATAAATATATTAATAACATTATATATTATTATTTTATTGTAAAAAATAAATTTTTTTATTTATTTAAATTAGAAGCTATTTCTAGCTTCATTCCAAAATTTTGAAAGCTGAAGGAATTAACCTCAGAATTCAATAATTACCTCAAACTGGGTTTTATAAACCGACGACATTGTAGAAATACCAACCTACATCTATTTCATTTCATTCACTTAAAAAGTTTATGTCACTATGATATGGAAAGAAAAAATAAATATATTATAATAACTAACTATTTATAAGGTTAATTTATTAAAGAAAAATGAATGGCAATAAAAACAACAATTGTTATATAAGTTTTTATAAATTATTAAATAATTACAATTTAAAAAAATTTATTTTATTTTAACAAAATTTTATTAATTATCATAATAATAATTTTTTATATATAATGTTAACCTATTTGATCTATAGTTTATCATTAAATATGTATTTTAATAATCATGTAAAAAACAATTTTGATGTCTTACGCTCATATCCTACTGAATGCACCGGATCCCGTCCGATCTCCGAAGTGAATCAGTTGCGAGCTATCTTAGTACTTGGATGGGAGACCTCCTGGGAACCGTTGAGTAGCGTAAGTTTTTTTCTTTTTTTTTTTATTTTTTTTTTTTTTTTTTAAATATTACAAAAAAAATAAAAATAAATAAATAAATATATTAATAACATTATATATTATTATTTTATTGTAAAAAATAAATTTTTTTATTTATATTTAAATTAGAAGCTATTTCTAGCTTCATTCCAAAATTTTGAAAGCTGAAGGAATTAACCTCAGAATTCAATAATTACCTCAAACTGGGTTTTATAAACCGACGACATTGTAGAAATACCAACCTACATCTATTTCATTTCATTCACTTAAAAAGTTTATGTCACTATGATATGGAAAGAAAAAAATAAATATATTATAATAACTAACTATTTATAAGGTTAATTTATTAAAGAAAAATGAATGGCAATAAAAACAACAATTGTTATATAAGTTTTTATAAATTATTAAATAATTACAATTTAAAAAATTTATTTTATTTTAATTTTATTTTATCATAATAATAATTTTTTATATATAATGTTAACCTATTTGATCTATAGTTTATCATTAAATATGTATTTTAATAATCATGTAAAAAACAATTTTGATGTCTTACGCTCATATCCTACTGAATGCACCGGATCCCGTCCGATCTCCGAAGTGAATCAGTTGCGAGCTATCTTAGTACTTGGATGGGAGACCTCCTGGGAACCGTTAGTGGCGTAAGTCTTTTCTTTCTTTTTCTTTTTTATTTTTTTTTTTTTTTAATTCTAAATATTACTAAAAAAAATAAATAAATGATATAATATATTAATAACATTATATATTATTATTGGGCTGTAAAAAAATGAAATATATTAATATTTATTTAAATTAGAATATATTATTATTTTATTGTAAGCAATTTTTTATTTATTTAAATTAGAAGCTATTTCTAGCTTCATTTCCAAAATTTTACGAAAGCTGAAGGAATTAACCTCAGAATTCAACTGATCAATTATACTTTTTAATGAAGGTTTTATTTGGAATCTCTTACGAATTTTAAATCAATAAATGTTACAATTATTATAAATATATATTACAATTTAAAAAATATAATAATTGTTATAACTATTAACTACGGTTGTTAGTCTTTTCTTAAGTATTGAAATTTTGTCAATATCTACGTTATGGAACTTCTTTTTATTTAAAAGCACAGTGAACCTACTGGTCTTATTTAATGACCTTTTTATTCTTACTTGGTTTTCTACTCTTAGCCCTTCTAAATCTATTTTCTTTTGAACCATCTAAGTCTTCAATACTCTATGCATTGTTCTCAAGATCTTATTAGCTTTTTGCCATGTTTTCATGGATTCTTTCTCATCAATGTTTATTTAGGTCTTTTAGTTTATCTGCTAAGAAGATGTTGGCTTCTAGTAGGGGTGTTTTTTTGGTTATTTCAAAACGGAAAAGTGGACCTTTTGCGTTTTCAAATAATTTATACCTTTCTTCAAATGACATATCTTTTAGCGCTTTTCTTTCCTTTGGTTTGTTTAAGGAATTGTCATGCTTGCTAATGTTATTTTTATTTATCGCAAATGTTATTTTAGGTTTCTCATTATTGAGGTATCATTTCTAAAATCTTATCTACAAATGTCAGACTACTTGAATAAATATTTAAATTGCTTAAATGTTTCAGTTACACTATTCAATCTTAAAATGGATATTTGAAATCGTTACTATGTCTCTTACGAGAATTCCTAAATGGTGTTTGTAATCTTGAGTTTGTTAGTGAGGTTAATTTTAATTATATTGCTTTGATTTTGTGTCAAGCATGTTCTAATCTTGATGGTATTGGCAAGCTAGTGATTGGACTGATAATGGTGATGATAAACATCTAATCTACATTTTGGCAGTACTTTTAAGACGGTTTTCTAATATTCCTATACACAGTTAGAAGTGAAACCTCCTTGGAGGTGACTCCAAAAGGAGTTACTTCTACTAAGTTAGTAATTTCCGTTAATGTGTTAATATCGGAAGCAAATAATTTTATATCATCGTAAAAAAGGATATGATTTATTCACTTAAAAAGTATATGTCACTATGATATGGAAAGAAAAAATAAATATATTATAATAACTAACTATTTATAAGGTTAATTTATTAAAGAAAAATGAATGGAAATATACCTTTTTGTAATTTTATAGTTTGTAATTTTTTTGTTTTTACATTATTTTTAGTGTTATTTTTATCATTAAAACTATTTCCTAAACTTAAACTATAGTATTTCATACTATCTGTTAATAATTTTATTAGTCTTTCGATAAAAATAACAATTGTTATATAAGTTTTCTACCTGCTTTATTAGCAAATTGTTCTAATGGTAATATTTTGTATAGATGGGACGATATTAAATTATTTATATACTTTGTTAAAAGTTTATAATGTGAATTTAATATATTTATGAATCTAGTCTTTTTCTTTTTATTTTTTTTTTTTAATGTAATAACATTATATATTATTATTTTATTGAAAAAAATAAATTTTTTTATTTATATCTAATACTTTAAGTTTTTTAAAAATTACAACATAAACAGAGTTTAGACCTGCAGCTTTAAATGGTCTTGAATATTTTAAAATTTCGTCGAAAAGTACCTCATCGAAAAGTTCACCAAATATTTTTTGTTTTTCAAATTTGGTTGATTCCATCCATTCACTGATTAGTTTTTGTTCAGTGGGTTTCTCATAACTAAATAATCCTTCTAAGTATGTTGTGATCGTATCGTTACTAATAGGATATTTTTTAGGTTCCTGATCAATTATACTTTTTAATGAAGGTTTTATTTGGAATCTCTTACGAATTTTAAATTTGTTATAACTATTAACTACGGTTGTTAGTCTTTTCTTAAGTATTGAAATTTTGTCGATTATTAAATTTCAATATTTGTTCTACGTTATGGAACTTCTTTTTTATTTATGCTCACTATTTTTCTCAATTTGGCGTTAGCAGCATTTTTAGTTTTTCTATCATTTGAAGATTTTGTGACTTTTATTAGAGCTTTAGTTTGTTCTATAAACCTACTGGTCTTATTTAATGACCTTTTTATTCTTACTTGGTTTTCTACTCTTAGCCCTTCTAAATCTATTTTTTGGTAATGATAGCTTTTCAATACTCTATGCATTGTTCTCAAGATCTTATTAGCTTTTTGCCATGTTTTCATGGATTCTTTCTCATCTATTTTATCTTTTAACCAAATTTTATTTAGGTCTTTTAGTTTATCTGCTAAGAAGATGTTGGCTTCTAGTAGGGGTGTTTTTGGTTATTTCAAAACGGAAAAGTGGACCTTTTGCGTTTTCAAATAATTTATACCTTTCTTCAAATGACATATCTTTTAGCGCTTTTCTTTCCTTTGGTTTGTTTAAGGAATTGTCATGCTTGCTAATGTTATTTTTAAATTTTAAATTATTTTTGTTTTTAGGATTTTGTTTAAATTTATTTTTAAATTTATCTTTAGAGTTTGTTATATCTTTATTTTTTGATATATTTTTGCTCACTACATCAGCAAATGTTATTTTAGGTTTCTCATTAATGGTTTCTAAAATCTTATCTACAAATGTCAGACTACTTGAATCATTAAATGTTTCAGTTACACTATTCAATCTTTTAATGGGAGATTGTTCAATAATGGAATTGAAATCGTTACTATGTCTCTTACGAGAATTCCTAAATGGTGTTTGTGTTATTATATTGCTTTGATTTTGTGTCAAGCATGTTCTAAATTGATCTGCACTAAGTGATTTTGATAATGTATTTTCACTAACAGATCCTTCTTTAATAGATTTGGGGATATCTTTATGCTTAATGTTTAATCTATTTTGAATTTTTAGTCTTTGTGAATTTAATTCACTTGATGGTATTGGCAAGCTAGTGATTGGTAGCTGCAAAAACAATCTATTTTTAAATTCAAAATCTAAATATTCTAAAATTTGTTCTTCAGTTCTATTAACTGAATTAACTAATTGTTTAAAATGTTTTGTACTAATGTCTAATGTTATTTTATGGTTCTCATCTAATCTACATTTTGGCAGTACTTTTAAGACTGCAGATATTTGATTGTTTGTCCATGGTGTCTTACTATTGTCGTTAGTTATGTTTTTAGAAATGTTTTTATTGTTAATGGTAAAATGTTTTATACTCATGATGGGAATGCGATGATTATGTTAGTGGTGACTATGTAAATGGTTATAAATAAATAAAATTGTTACCTATATAGTTAATAAATCTAAGTTAAATTAACTAATCAAAGATTCCTACACAGTTAGAAGTGAAACCTCCTTGGAGGTGACTCCAAAAGGAGTTGCTAAAAAAATAAATTTTTAACTGATTTCTATTGAAATTTTTATTTAAAACTTGCAATGTTATTACCTCTATTGTGTGTTTATGGGATGATTGATGACTCCTGACAGCAATAGGCATAGGATTAGTAAAAATATGGTTTTATAAACCGGTTTTATAAACCGACGATATTGTAGAAATACCAACCTACATCTATTTCATTTCATTCACTTAAAAAGTATATGTCACTATGATATGGAAAGAAAAATAAATATATTATAATAACTAACTATTTATAAGGTTAATTTATTAAAGAAAAATGAATGGCAATAAAAATAACAATTGTTATATAAGTTTTTATAAATTATTAAATAATTAAAATTTAAAAAATTTATTTTATTTTAATTTTTTTATCATAATAATAATTTTTTATATATAATGTTAACCTATTTGATCTATAGTTTATCATTAAATATGTATTTTAATAATCATGTAAAAAACAATTTTGATGTCTTACGCTCATATCCTACTGAATGCACCGGATCCCGTCCGATCTCCGAAGTGAATCAGTTGCGAGCTATCTTAGTACTTGGATGGGAGACCTCCTGGGAACCGTTAGTGGCGTAAGTCTTTTTTCTTTTTATTTTTTTTTTAATTTAAATAATACACAAAAAAATAAATAAATAAATATATTAATAACATTATATATTATTATTTTATTGAAAAAATAAATTTTATTTATTTAAATTAGAAGCTATTTCTAGCTTCATTCCAAAATTTTAAAAGCTGAAGGAATTAACCTCAGAATTCAATAATTACCTCAAACTGGGTTTTATAAACCGACGACATTGTAGAAATACCAACCTACATCTATTTCATTTCATTCACTTAAAAAGTATATGTCACTATGATATGGAAAGAAAAAAAAATAAATATATTATAATAACTAACTATTTATAAGGTTAATTTATTAAAGAAAAATGAATGGCAATAAAAATAACAATTGTTATATAAGTTTTCATTATATATATTATAATAATTATAAATTATTAAATAATTAAAATTTAAAAAATTTATTTTATTTTAACAAATTTTTTATCATAATAATAAAATTTTTTATATATAATGTTAACCTATTTGATCTATAGTTTATCATTAAATATGTATTTTAATAATCATGTAAAAAACAATTTTGATGTCTTACGCTCATATCCTACTGAATGCACCGGATCCCGTCCGATCTCCGAAGTGAATCAGTTGCGAGCTATCTTAGTACTTGGATGGGAGACCTCCTGGGAACCGTTAGTGGCGTAAGTCTTTTTCTTTTTATTTTTTTTTTTTTTTTATTTAAATAATACACAAAATAAATAAATAAATAAATATATTAATAACATTATATATTATTATTTTATTGAAAAAAATAAATTTTTTTATTTATTTTTAAATTAGAAGCTATTTCTAGCTTCATTCCAAAATTTTGAAAGCTGAAGGAATTAACCTCAGAATTCAATAATTACCTTAAACAGGGTTTTATAAATCAAAGTTTTTATGGAAAAACAAACCTACATTTATTTCATTTTATTCACTTATAAAGTTTATGTCACTTTTATAGAAAATATATTATTATAATCATTATAAAATCAGTGTATTAATGATAAATGACAATAAAAATATAAATTTTTTAATTATTAGATATATATTACAATTTAAAAAAATTAATTATTTTTTAACAAAATTTATTAATTATAATAATAAAAATTAATTTTAGTAAATGTATTTTATTACAAACCAGTGTTTATCATTAAATATATATATATATAATCATGTAAAATAATTGTTATGTTTTACGTTCATATCCTACTGAATCCACCGGATCCCGTTCGATCTCCGAAGTGAATCAGTTGCGAGCTATCTTAGTACTTGGATGGGAGACCTCCTTGGAACCGTTAGTAACGTAAATCTTTTTGTTTTTATTATTTAAATATTATAAAATATAATAATACATTAATTTAATATGTAATATTATCAAATAACACATATTAATATTAAAAAATAAACTTTTAAATAATTAAATTAGAAGCTATTTCTAGCTTCATTCCAAAATTTTGAAAGCTGAAGGAATTAACCTCAGAATTCAATAATTACCTCAAACTGGGTTTTATAAACCGACGACATTCTCTCTTTTGATAGATGACGAGAGGTTGCTTTTTAATTTTCTCTGTCATTACTTTTTATTTTACTAAATTTACCTACTAATTCCCTCAAAAATGGTGGAAACGAGGCGCCAAAAAAGGGATTCAAAGAGTATGGAAGGTATGAAAGATGAAAATAAAATGAAAAGAGCGAAACCTAGTGAAAATACTAACGTTAACAGTAGACTAATGAAACTAGAGGTGATGACAAATACTATTAGAATTAGTAATAGTAATCAAAAAAATGATGATGAAAGATGTGATGATATAAGAAAAGTTAAAGTTAAATCAACTTTAAGTAATTATAAAGGTGGTAGTGAACATTCCTATAAAATATGGACAAATGAAGAATATAAAATGATTGATGAATTCATTAAAATTTGCCCAGTTAAAAATGGAAAACTACAATATAAAGAAGTGAAAGATGAATTTATGGAACTAATGAAAAATATGAATAATAGAACTGCATCCAGAGTACAGTCAGAAATTAGATCACGATTTACAAATAAAGATAGAAAAATACCAAATTATGTATTAGAAAGAAGAGATCAACTATTAGAAAAAATAGTTGAAAAAAATCAAAAATCTGGTGAATCTAAAAATAATTCTCATCAAAGTGATGAAAAGAAAGTGGAAGATAATGGTAAAAATATAGTGGATATATGAAAATAAAAGTGAAAACCAAACTTTTACTTTTAAAAAATCAAAAATGAGACGAAAATTTGATAATATGAGTATCGAAGAAAGATTTACATATTTTTGTAATCTTAAACGAATACCTAAAGTAAGAAGATTTGATCCTAAAAGACCATGGATACCAATAAAAGAGATTGATTTGTATCTAATGAAAAAATTAGATCCATTATTTATTTCAATGAAGAGTACTTTAAGTGAAAAAGGTTGGAAAAATACTCAAAAAAAAGCAAAGATGTATTTCAAAGCAGCACTGTTGACAATGAAAACATTTGACCATACCATTGAAGATATGGATGGTTTTAAAAATAAAAAAAGTGTTAAATTAAAAAGAACACTGAAACGACATAAAAAATTGTTATCAAAACTCAATAGAGACCAAAAGAGTAATAATGAATCAGCTAAAATTAGAAATATGATGAAGAAAAATCATATTAAAAATATGAAAGAATTTATAGATTTCCAAAGTAGTATCTGCAAATCAGTAGAACAAAAAATATTAGAAAATGAAGTAAAAGAAGAAAATGCTAAAATAAGGTATATGTTTAATAAACGCCCTTCGTTGAAAGTATTATCAAAATACAAAAGAAAGAAGGTTCCAATTCCTGTAAATGAAGCTGTGCAATTCTTCAGTAAAATACATGAAAAAGATGTAAATAAAAAGATGCCAATGTTCAAGGAATGGTTAGAAACGATACCTAAGCATGAAATTAAAGAAGATATGTTTGATTTAGAATTACTAAATGAATGCATTAAATGGAGTAAAGGGTGGAAATCAGTTGGACCTGATAATGTTCAAGCAATTATATATAAAATCACAGAAAGTGGTAAAAATTATATAAAGTTATGGATCCAACGTGTATTATCATCAAACTTACCTATCTTGAAAACTGATGTAACTGGATGTGGATTTATGATTCCTAAGAAGAGTCCAGATGATGTAGATTGCAACAATTATCGAGTTATTGTTGCTG